>JAJGRX010001047.1:0-600000 GCA_025461125.1 Carex kokanica | reverse complement strand
TTTAGAATTCAGAGTTTGTAGCAATACAAACTCTGTGTTCGTATCATTTCTGATGTCCATGCATCACTTTTGACATTCAAATTTGATGTTTAGAATTCAGAGTTTGTAGCAATACATGAAAGGAATTTTAAGTCACAAATGGCACCTGAACCTTTGTTTACAATAGCTGAACTGGAACATTGTAAAAAAATCTAGATTCCAGCTTAAGCAGCATATTGGCAAAAGGAAAATGTTATGATTGGAAAGTTTCATTTTCAGCCTAACTTAAACAAGATGCTCTTCCCCAACAAAAGTAAAAAAAGCAATGCTATTAAAAGCATAAATGTTATCACTAAATAGCTGCCTAACAGTACAATTGCCTTTTCCTTTTTCCATGCTGCACATAGGTCAAATTTACTAGCAGATTGGCAGAAAGAAAGAAAAGATACCAGCATCTGGCAGGAGGGCACATGGCTCCCATAGTAATGTCATGCAGTGTAGCAGTAATGGGTCCACTGGTCCCCAGTTCACACCAGAGGTGTAATAATTATATTTCTAAATGTAATCCACCTTACAATTTGGACTATTTCTTACCAGGCAAAGTCAACATTCGAATAGGCCAAACTAATGAAAGCCTAAATTCCAGATTTTTTATTCATAGCATTAAAAAAATAAAAAATAAATACGTATCATCATTTTAGCAAAATGTCCAAAACTAGCAAGGCCGCGATGATTCGTTACGGCCCAAGGGCTAGAGTGCAACCCAGTACAAATGAGCCTGTGAGCCGTTAGGAATCATTACGGCCTTGCTAGTTTGGAAAATTTTGCAAACATGATGCTAAGGATTTTTATTTTATTCAATGCTATGAATAAAAAATTGGTCAAAATTCTGAAAAGAGAGATGAAAAAGATACCTGAGCAAAGTTAGCAAAAACAAGAAGCGGGAAGGTGGCAAGAATAAGAAGCGCAACCCTCCATTCAATAATAAAACCAACTATAAAAGATGTGAGGAGCGAGGTCATATTCTGTAAAATAACAGATATCCTCTCAGCTATGGCCGACTTGACATCAGCTGCATCTATTGCCAATCGAGCAGCCACCAGACTTGAATTGTTCTCCTCTTCATCGAACCAACCAACTTCATTCCTCAGTATTACTACAAAAATAATGAAAATTAAAATCATTCAAGAAACATGTATGTTTCAATGAAGAAATTTTTTAACTGCTAAAATGATTTACATTATGATAGGTTCCATTATAAAGTAAAAAAAATAGGGCCTCTATATTAATGAGCATGCTTTGAGATTTAAAGGTGACACTATCAAGAATAGATAAAAAGACGTCAGAAAGTTCATCATTGATTATTCCAAATATCGACTATCAATCATTTAAGTATGTTGACATTACTCACAATTTTTAGGAATAAATGTACGATTGCATAATTTTAAAGACCAAATGTGAATAATACTTAACAAGAAAAAGAACCAGTATACCAGAAAGCATCATTCTGCGAACTCTGGTGGTAAGATTTTCTCCCATGATACTGAAGAAGTAATGCTGCACCAGGTATGCACCAACTGCATAAACTCCAGTACCAATATAGATAAACACATACTCCTTTGTTTTTCTCTCCATGGCATTAGGATCCCTATAATAGAACACCTCTATCATGCAACTCATGACAATAGCAAATATGGGCCCTATGAACCCTGACAGAACTGACCCGATGGCACCCAGCACTGCATAAGGCCACTCTGGAGCATTTAATTTCAATAACTTAAAAAAGTAGCCACGTGGTGCAGGATACTTCCGATCATGATCTGCTGTAGAAACCATCTCTATCTGACCATCAGCCCCAGTGCTATACTGATAGCTTAAATTTCTTAAACTTCCTTGCCTAAGGCTAAGAGATTTGGTAGAAAGGGAGTGGCTCAGATGCAATGAGCGAGACCTACGAGTGGAGGTGCCACCAAAGTCTCTGTTTCTCGCCATCTCTTGGAAACGAATCAGAGATGCGTATGCACCAGAGCTTCCTTTTGCAAGGAGTTCATGGTGGGTCCCAGTTTCAGCAACCTGCCCTTGCTGGATCACCGCGATCATATCCACATTTTGTATGGTGCAGAGACGGTGGGCAACTACTACAGTCGTTCTGCCAACCATAAGGCGATCGAGGGCTTCTTGTACTATACTCTCTGAGCCAGCATCTAATGCACTGGTGGCCTCATCTAGGAGAAGTATCTTGGGGTTTTTGAGCATGGCACGGGCTATGGCAATGCGTTGCTTCTGGCCACCTGACAGCTGGACCCCTCGTTCCCCTACCTAAGGTTGACAAGAGGATGTGCATTATTACATGAGATACACATAAAGAATTATAGTTCAAAAGAACAAAAAGGAAATTGCCATATAAGGAAACTCACTTGAGTCTTGTAACCATTTGGAAGAAGAGAGATGAAGCTATGAGCATTCGAAGCAGTTGCAGCTGCTTCTACCTCGGCCATTGTAGCATCGGGTTTACCATACAGTATGTTTTCAAGAATAGTTGTTGCAAAGAGAGCTGGCTCCTGATTGACCAGACCAGTCTGCTCTCTCAGCCATTTCAGCTGCAACGTCTTTATATCCACATTGTCAAGCAAAACATGTCCTGTTTACAAAAGCATAATACAAGATTCAGGCATCTGTCACTATTTGCACAATATGTTTTTGGCGATTTCTGACTATAATGCCACATCTGATCAGAGTGTATAGCTGTTGGGGAATGTCACTGCTTTTGTTTACTGTAATAGTAGTTCCTTTGGAGCTGTAGCTCTCTACATCCCCCACCCCCCCTTTATTTTTCTTTTAAACAAAAATAGGGAGAAATGCCGACTACATCCCAAAATTAACATAATGACAAAGAAAACACAGAATTAACACAAAGGAAAGAAACCCAAAAACTAATACAATGAGAAAGAAAAACATTCAAATACTAGTACTGCATTGTGACATTTTTTTACTCACCCTGGTTTGGATCATAAAATCTTTCAATGAGTGCCACAACTGTGCTCTTCCCGGACCCACTACCACCGACCACCGCAGTTGTCTTTCCGGCAGGGAAAAAGAGAGAGAAATCTCGAAATATAATTACATCAGGCCGTGACGGATAGCTAAAGGTGACTTCCTTGAATTCTATATTGCCTTGTACGTTTTCCAAGCACTGGCCATCAGCTTGATCTTGTACTATAGTGGGTCTCTGACGAATCACCTCCAGAAGCTTGAACCCAGCAATTTTTCCCTTGCTGAAGGCCCCTAGGTTTGAGAATGCCTGCCCAAGGCTCCTGCATTCAGTAAAATAATTCAACTCAATAACAACAAAAGGGTGTTCTCCTACTAATAAGATATTATGGAAATATCACTTGCTCAATATGGTACCAATAGCAGCAGAGAGAATCACTTTTCAAAACCAATTACAAAAAAAGCTTTCATTTCTTTCAGTTTCTGAACTTACATTCCACCAACAATAGCAGAGAAGATTGCAGTGAAGGCCTTTCCACCATCAGTTTGTCCATTTCGTATAAAGACACCCGCATACCAGAATACTAGTGCCCATGACATGCACGCAATCCCATATGTTGACCCAATACCCAGACCTTTTGCCATTCCTGCCTTGTACCCCAGCTTTAATGTGTTTTGAATTGCATCTGAGTAGGAATTGAGTGCCTTACTTTCTCCCACAAATGAATATACTGTCCGCACTTGTGCAATTGCCTGCGCAATAAGAGCAGACACAATTGATTACTTATTGAAGAACAAAGGTTTTCGGCTCCAAAGAGAATGAACAAAAAAAGCTCCCTATTTTATGCAGAAAATTTGATAATAAAATATCTATCTATAAAAAGACTGAATAGTATTTGTACAGCATTTCACTGTTTTTCTGCATAAAGTAAAGTGTTTCAAGTAAGGTGTGATACTGCACATATGAACTTCAGACTTTAAAAAAAATAAAAGAAAATCTATGATATTTGCAGGGGTGGACCTACATCTTGATTCAGCAATCAAGCTTTTCCCCAGACCAGACATCAATCATGACACAAAAAAAAAACATGACTTTATTCAAAAAAATGATAAATGGTGATTTAGTTGATGGAACATGTGTACAATGAAGAGGTCCACCAACCAGTATGTATTTGAGCATTCATGCCACTGTGTTAGTCAAAGCAGACAAATGTGTCACAGTCTCCAGATGCAGAGATAAGATAAAGGGGACCCATGTGTGTTATAGGAGCTAAGGGCCAATAAAGAAAAATTTCATTTGGCTCCCACCACCAAATTTTGATTGGGTTTATTCAACCTAATTTTCTCTATTTCAACAAAACAACAAATAGTCTTCATACACACGAATGCATAACCAAACATCTACACATGAGAAGTACCTAGTCCCTAGAAAGGTCTCCTGCTGGAGTGTTTCCTGGCATCAGCTACCAATCCTTAGATTCCAATCATGCATTTCATATAATCATTTGCGTGTAATATATGTAGAGATAATTATCATTTTTTACCTCCCAAGTTTGATTTACAATAAGCCACCCAATAATTCCAGCCAATAACCCTCAATAGAAACTAAAATAACATAAATATTTTGGATTGTAAAAAATATTCAGTAAGCGTGAGTATGAATAAAAACACCAATATGGGAGAAAAAAATTTACCTGCTCAGCTACTATACCAGCATTGGCATAGGATTCTCGACTCTTGGATGTAAGTCCAGTGAGAGTATATGCGTATAGGCCTCCAGCAAAAGCTATGCCGGGTATGACAGCAACACTAAGTAATGCGAGCCTCCAAGCAGCAACAAAACCAACAACAAGCCCAGTAAAGAAGGTAGCAAGGTAGTGAATAAAGTTGCCCACCTGTTTTACAAGCTCTCATTAATTGTGATTTTGCACTAATTCAACTAAAAAGACAAAAGTGGGGTGTTGCAGTAATTTCAACTAAAAAGACAAAATAATGAAATTACCTTCTCTCCAATGGCGTCTTGTACAAGAAGCGTATCAGTGGAGACACCGAAAACAATATCACCGGTGCGTGCATCAGTGTCAAAGAAACCCACATCCTGCCTCAGCACAGCTTCAAGATACTTCTTTCTCAGAGCAATTACTTGCCTCTCTCCTGTGTACATCCAGCAAGCAATCTCTGCAACACATTGCACAAACGTTGAGATAAAGCTTAGGTCTAAACAGCGACTATTGCCAACAGTAAGATTAATGTCCATCTAACATAAAAAAAAAGGTGGAGTAGAGGGACATTTTTGCAAAAAAAACCCAGGGGAAAATAGTCAAGGTGGGAGAGGCGGAAAGTAATGAAAAGGTTGTTTAGTCCTACCCCGCCAGTGATTTTTCGTTTGAATCCTTAAGATTGTTTTCTCTCTTTTACTAACTTTTTCTCTTTTTTGCAAAAGAAGTAAAAAAAGTAACAGAATGAAAAAATGAAAGCTCACCGGCGTAAGAGGAAACGCAAACCACCAGCCCAAGGTAGACGAAGTACAGAGCATACTGTCAACGAGAAGAAAGAAAACAAACAAATTAGAGGAAGACATCAACAAATAAACAACTTAATATGGAAATGGAAGAGAGATATGGTCTAATACGATCTAATACTTGCCTTGGAGACCTCATCCGTCATCTTGCGGAGGTGCATCTGGTTCTTACCAAAGCCATTGATGAGCTCTCCGAAGAGGAGGAAGAACACGGGCATGGCAGCGCCATGGACGACAGCTCCGAGGCTGCCAGCAGCCATGAGGAGGCGGTCCCACTTGTCAGCAAAGGAGAACAGCTCGTGAAAGGCCACACTCTGCTCCGGCCTCTTCTTCTCATCCTTCTTGCCCGATCCCTCGGCTGCTGCACCTCCGTTGCCGGAATCCACCGCCATTCCTTCTGTCAGTAGTTCTCCCCCTCGCGAACGATTCGTTAGTAGTCCTTGTTCGTTGTTTGATCCTGCATTGGTGATCTGGGTTACTGGGTTTAAGCTGGGAAGAGGGAAAGAAAATGTATTCGTAGAAGAGCTGCGACGATTGGAAGACGACAAGAGAGAGAGAGAGAGAGAGAGAGGTGAGGCAATGTGAGCTAGCTAGTAAGCTACTCTCGGGAGTTGAGAAACTATAGAATCTCGACGAGTCGCATCACTCGCGGTGACCCGCACGGTACGTGTAACCTTGTCTCCCTTTGTTTCCTAATCGTTAGGTTAAAGGCGAACTGTGAGTCTGTAATAAAAGCAAATCTTAGTTGTAAAGAACTCAACTGACATCTGGGACCCACTATTACTTCCCAAAGAGAATTTCCTATCAGTAGAAAATATTAAAAACTATATAATACTCAAGTTGTTTATCGATACTGTTGACTGTTACGGTCCCACGACAATTGGTCAAATAAAATAGCGATTGTTCGGCCGGAATCCATGACCTTTGATAAATTCCTATTCCTGTATTGCATCCTCGAGACTCGAGAGTTGAGACGTATTCGTTATTTTCTAGCATAATACGAATACGAGGCTCAAAACTATATATAT
This sequence comes from Carex kokanica, assembly GCA_025461125.1. Lineage (NCBI taxonomy): Eukaryota > Viridiplantae > Streptophyta > Magnoliopsida > Poales > Cyperaceae > Carex > Carex kokanica. Next base: position 593,481 of record JAJGRX010001047.1, on the reverse strand, counting down.
GACTTGCCTCAATAAGAATATTACATTTTCAATTTATCATGTAACTATGTAAGACGTATTCGTTATTAATTCGCTTCAAGTATGGCACAAATTTACGTAGTTTTTAAAGCCAGCAAACTTTATTATAATTATAGAAATAAAGCGCGATTTTGAAATATTTTTTAAATTGAGATGAGAATTAAAATTCTTCATCCCGCTTACGATGTTGACACTAATTTCGAATCACTAATCTCTAAAACTGAAGATAATGATGATTAACCTTTTAAATACGACGAATTTATTATGATGAATCAATTGAAATTCACAAACAAAGTCGAAATATGCCTTCCCCGGAATTTACATACAAAGTAGAAATATGCGGATTTTAATACGGACGCATAATGTGGTGTGGGCATTATGTTGTTGGCTTGTCATGATTCATGACTGTGAGAATTGACATCTCATTTTAAAATTCACATATATAAGTTCACATTAAAATCCGCATAATGCATATGCAGTATGCAGTGATATTCCGTATGCATGAATAAAACTGCATCTAAAAACATTGGCTAATTGTGAGGCTATGATAATATACATATTATGGATTGATGTGTGCTATGAATTCATATTTCTATTTTCAAAATTTAAACCGTCGAATTGAACCATTAAATATGACATTTGTATGAAATAATACTTGGAGATCAAATTTTACATTTTTTTATAACTTTTTCACTATTTTCTTAGATACAAAAAATCACTAGTTTTAGATGATTCAGAATATATATATATAGAGAGAAAGAGATTGACTAATATGTTTTTGGTAGCACTTCGGCCGAAATGCTTCCAATTCAAAATCGGATTTTCAAAGTCCAAACAGTCGATCCAAACCGTTAGATGTGATCTCTATATTAAAATATGCTTGGAGACCAAATTTACATTTTTTGAATTTTTTTTACTATTTATTAAGCCACTTTGAAAATTGCTGATCGCATGGTCCAGAATTTGGTTGCACTGTTTTTACTGTTCACCCAGATCGACAATTTTCAAAGTGGCTTAATAAATAGTAAAAAAATTCAAAAAAATGTAAAATTTGGTCTCCAAGCATATTTTAATATAGAGATCACATCTAACGGTTTGGATCAACTGTTTGGACTTTGAAAATCCAATTTTGAATTGGAAGCATTTCGACCGAAGTGCTACCGAAAGCATATTAGTCAATCTATATATATATATATATATATAGATAGAGTATGGCTAATTTGCTGCTAGCAGCATTTTAGTCAAGTGCTGCCAGGTCTGTAAGCTGTCGGATCTGATTTTAGATTCGCACTTGATGATATGAAAATAACGGAGCGATGAGTGAAAATGGTTTCCGTCTACCTCCCGACTCTCCTCCATACTTCCTAAAACCCTATTTCATTTTCTCTTTTTCTCTCCCCATCTTTCACTCTCCCTCCTGCTCGAGCCGTCATGCCCCTCTCCGCCAAGCCCTCTCCCAAGCTCTTATTCCGCAGCCCTCCTCTCGTCCTCGCTTGCTGCTCTCTCTCACTCTTCTCCTGGAGGATTTCGCCTCCTCCCCTTTCTCCATCTCCGTCCTCCTTGGAGAAAATCGGAGGTGAAATCATTGGTGCGAGCGGAAACCCTAACCGTTGTTCGCCCTTCCTTCTCGACCCGTTGGTTCTTGCTCTCTTCTCGCTGGGGTTCCCGCTCCACATAGCTGTCGCTAGCAAGGTGGCACAGATTCGTGAGTCTCTCTTCACCCCCTCCCTCTCTCCAGCTCACGCTATGAAAAAAATTATGAATCTTTTCTATTTACCAGTACTTACTGATATGTTTTAGAAAGAAAAATTCTTATATTGCAAATACATATTTTTTATTGAAAAAGTACTGACGAGTCACTTCTCCTTCAGTGTCTCTCTCGTTCTCTTATCGGGCCGCCAAGCTGGGTCTAGGCCCGCCCAGCTCGAGGTCACTCTGACAACTCCGCCAAGCTCCAGTTCGCTCGCTCAGCTCTGCCTCTCTCTTGTTCTCTTCTCTTCCCGTCAGCTCCGCTCCGTGTGTCGTCTCTCCTCCGACTCCAGTGAGCTAGTAGATGATGCAACAAAAAGCAACCAAAGAATTTCCCGAGATACTCCTACGCAAAGCATGGACAAATTGTATCTGAAGCAACACAGTCGCTTAAGTTTCATGATCCGTCGGTCTCGCAATGCAAGGGAAAAAGAAAACCGCAACAATTCAAGCATCCGATTGAAGTAAAAAAGGCCAAAAAATGCAAACTTGTAGCTACTGTCAAAGAAAGGAAGGCCACAATATGAGTACATGTCCAAAGGTATAATAATCTAACAAAATAACATCAATTTCAACTTACGACAATTATTTTTGCTTTTTCTGTAACATCCAAATCTGAAAGTTTTTTTTTATTTCACCCTATTTATAACATACTACTGTGTTTTATTTTTGTAGAAAATGAAGGATGCTAAATTTGCCAAGGGTCAAGCACAAGAATCATATGCGAATGAAGACTTGTCATTGGAGGAGAACAATGTATATGATAGTGAAGACTTGTCATTAGAAGACGACGATGCATATGACAGTGAAGATCTGTCGTTGGAAGATTGATAATGCGTATGTGGTACAGTCATAGGGTATTTTTGGTATAGTCATAGAAATGATATTTTTGGTATAGTTATAGAAAGGATATTTTTATTATAATGACAGAAGGAATATTTCAAATTACCAAACTTGTTGTTTTGCTAATTGAACTTGCTGTTTATGGATTATGGATATGTGAAATTAGATATTGATGAGTAATGTTATGTTCTTATTTTGTTCAAATTTGTTTTTTATTTTCTTTCTAATTTTTTTTTTTCATATGTTTGCTTAATGTAATTTGCAAGCTTTTGATCCGTAGGTATGCAAGATGCAATGATAGGTTTTTAATATGCAAAGTATTTTAATATGTTGTTGTAACTATTTTAATATGCAAAGTATTTTGATCCGTTGCCCAAGCTTTTGTGTTGCTCAAGCATTAACTAAGCAGTTTAGATGCATTTTAGGGCAAAGGGATGTTACTTAGAGTTGTAACTGTGTTGATGCCTCCAACAGCTTGTAGTATTTGAACTAAGGGAGTGTTTTATTTAGATGAAGTTTTGTGATTTCAAATGTTGCTATGTTGTTATACTAGTAAACATTCAGTTTCTGTAAACATCAAGTTTTTATAATTGTTGTTTACTTTGTGCATTCAGTTGTTGTGTTTGTTATGCATTGCTTTGTGCATTAAGTAAACATTAGAAAAATAGAATTCCAATTCTCAAGGGTCGATATTGTCATAATAGAACCAACGAAAAGCATCCAAAATGCAACTCAATTTTGAGATGCATTTCAGTTTTTAGTATTTGAAGTAGGGAGTATATGATTAATTTTGGTATGCTGCTCTACTTGTAGGATGCAACTCAGTTTTCAGATGCATTTCATTATTATGTTTTTTCAAGCTTTATGGAATCTAATGTCCATGATACTAGTGTAGCACAGGGTTGCATTGTTTTGGAGGGGAATAAGAAGCTATCAAAGACAACCTTATACCAATATGCTAAGAAAATCTTACAGAGAGTATTGAAGCTATCAAAGAAAACACTATATTCATAAAAATTACATCTTTGTTAAGGCACAACTTTGATCATGTTCATACAGATATAAATTTACATATTCCTTCTATCATTATACCAAAAACACTCTTTCTATGAATATACCAAAAATACCCTTTCTATGATCACAACCAAAAATACCCTTACGCTAATTTCATATGCATTGTCATTTTCACTTTAATCATCTTCTTCATTTGCATACGAATCTTGTGCTTAACCCTTCGCTAATTTCGCATTAGATTTCCTTCCAAATTGTCAATTTCATCTAGCTTGATATCATCCATTTGTCTAAAAAGAAAATGATATAATAAGCATAACCAATTAGAAGGGAAGACAAACAATCTAAAATAAAATGATATAATAAGCAAATTGCAAGTTATTATATCCCTTCTTAACACCAGCCATTATAAACGAATAACTAATTTAAATCTAATTCCATCCTTCATTCTCATTTTTGCAATTGTAAGTATAACAGCAAATAGAATTAAGGAAGACAAACAGGTATCAGTTGGAAATATTATTAAGCAATTTGCTAGTAACAATAATATCAGTACTCATTTTTATAAAATTTCAGCAAATTAATCATTATTAAGCAATTTGCTGCACCAAATGAACTAATTTCCAGTTAATTGGAAATATTTATAGTAAAATTTGTAAAGATTCAAAATTGAAAGAAGGCCAGAGAATGGTCCAGAGAATACATGTGTCGGGAGACTCGTCCAGAGAGATCAGCCACCTGAGCAGAGCACCAACGATTTCACCTCCGGTTTTCTCCAAGGAGGACGGAGAGGGAGAAAGGGGAGGAGGCGAAATCCTCCAGGAGAAGCGCGAGAGAGAGCAGCGAGCGAGGACGAGAGGAGGGCTGCGAAAGGAGAGCTTGGGGGAGGGCTTGGCAGAGGGGGGCAGGACGGCTCGAGCAGGAGGGAGAGTGAAAGACGGGGAGAGAAAAAAGAAAACGAAATAGGGTTTTAGGAAGTATGGAGGAGAGTCGGGAGGTAGCCGGAAACCATTTTCACTCATCGCTCCGTTATTTTCATATCATCAAGTGCGAATCTACACTCTATAAATATATATGAGGAGGGATCGGATTACACCTTTTTTTTTACACACTTTGACATCTACCATTTCAAAGTCCAAATAGTCAATCCAAACCATTCAACATGATGGATATATTAAAATGTGCTTGGAGATCAAATTTTACATTTTTTGAATTTTTTTACTATTTATTAAGATGGTTACAAAATCGTTGTTTTCAGACCATTGAAAAATAGTGATTTTGTAACTATCTTAATAAATAGTAAAAAAATTTAAAAAAAATGTAAAATTTGATCTCCAAGCACATTTTAATATGGTGATCATGTTTGACGGTTCAAATCGACTGTTTGGATTTTGAAATCGCAAAATTGGCCTATAAAAAAACAATGTCAAGATGTGTCAAAAAAAAAGATGTAATTGGATCCCTTTGAAAGAAAGATAAAGGTCAAGATTTCAAATTCTATATCCTTGTTATTACAACACAAGATTTCTCCTATTCGGATGTCGAACCCATGACTTCCCACATAAAGATGTGTGTATTTGCCACTAAACTAAATGCTAGTTCTCGATGATCCCATAATATTTAAATCACCTTATTTTTTTTATCTATCTAAAAATACAGTAAAAATATTTCAAAAGATATAAAATTTGATCTGCAATATGTTATGTGAAAGTTATGATGAATAGTTTAGATTATTATTTGAACTTTATAAATTATAAATAGAAATATGAGTCTATAGTATGACCTGCTAAGTAATATGCATATTATCGTAGCCAAACTCGTTGACTAATATTACAAGGTAAAAAAGAATGATTAAAATCAGGTGCTTCTAAAAATCAAACGCTTCGATTGCAATTACTGGTCAAGTGGGCATATACTCATATCTAAAGAGTAAAGACTCGCTACATCTCTTGTAAATTTAAACCAAGGTTCTAAATAGCGTTTATAGCGTCATAGCGGGAAGGCTAAAAAAAAAGTTATAGCGAATAGCGTCGCTATAGCGCCAGCTATTTCAAATAGCGTTTTTTTTTACATTCCGTATATTCAATATTTGTACTAAATATCAACATTATCTAAAGTCTCATAGAACAATAAATAACACCAAAGTAATTAAGAAATTATAATATTCATATTGAACCCGTACGAAGTCCAAATTGCGGTTCAAAATATCCATAGTAATATCATAAACTATCGATTTTTCCTATTAAAAATATCTTAAGCATCATGATTCATGACATAATCTATTTTTTTTTCTATTCAAATTTTAATTTCGGTTTGGACTTTTTTTCTATTCAAATTTCAATTTTTATTCCCAATTTCAAATTGATTTATATGTAGCAAGTAGCAACAAATTCAATTTCGGTTTGAGCTTTTTTTATCTTTATTTAAAACCCATATAAATTGCTTAAAAAAAAACCCATATTGTATAGCGCAAATAGCGGACCGCTATAGCGTTATAGCGGCCGTAGCGCAAATAGCGCATTTTGATGTCATAGCGTAGCGTTTGGGGTCCAAAAACGCTATAGCGGCACTATAGCACTATTTAGAACACTAATTTAAACTGTTTATTTCAGATCAAAAAAATACAACATTGAATTTGATCTAATTACTATAAAAAAAAATTCAATATAAAATAAAAGAACCAAATTTGTCTAAAATGTCTAATGAACTCAGTACGACAAAATAGACCGACATTTTTAAAAATACCCAAAGTTAATTACAGATTAATAAAAATGCCTGCACCCTCAAACTTTTATTAAAAATGCCCAAACCGGTCATTTAATGCCCGGTCCCGATTAAAAAGGGAAACCGGCCATTTAATTCGGTTATATATAGGCAGCCACACCAATTCGATTTTCTCAAAATTCATTCTCTCAAATTTTACACTATCTCTCCTCGGTTGAGCCATTTCTCCCAGATTTCTCCTTCTCTTCTCAGATTTGCAAGTAAGTCTCTCTAATTTATTATAATTTATTTTTTAGTGCAAAATGGTTGTATAATGTTAGAATTTGTTAGTAATTACCAAATTAGAATAATTAGTTGTAATTAGAGAGTAATTAGTGTAATTAGCCAAATTTAGAGTTTACGGTTTATGATTTAGGGCAATTTATTGTAATTTAGTATAATTAGCATTTGTGACCATATTTCAGCATATTTTAGGATGTTTTACCATAATTAGGACAATTAAGCCTAATTTCTGGCAATTTAGCATAATTAGGATAATTAAGCCTATGTTGGCATATTTAGTATATTTTAGCGTAATTAAGTCTAGTTTTGCGTAATTTAGCCTATTTTACAATAATTAAGAACATTTTGGCATATTTTACCGTCATTAAGCCTATTTTATCCGTTTTTAGCGTAATTAAGCCTAGTTTAGCTGTTTTTACCGTCATTAAGCCTAGTTTAGTCATTTTTAGCGTAATTAAGCATATTTTGTCATATTTTAGCGTAATTAAGCCTACTTTAGCCGTTTTTAGCGTAATTAAGCCTACTTTAGCCGTTTTTAGCGTCATTAAGCCTACTTTAGCTGTTTTTACCGTCATTAAGCCTATTTAACCGTTTTTAGCGTAATTAAGCCTATTTTGGCGTATTTTAGCGTAATTAAGCCTATTTTAGTCGTTTTTAGCGTAATTAAGAATATTTTGTCATATTTTAGCGTAATTAAGCCTACTTTAGCCGTTTTTTGCGTAATTAAGCCTATTTTAGCTGTTTTTACAGTCATTAAGCCTATTTTAACCGTTTTTAGCGTAATTAAGCCTACTTTATCCGTTTTTAGCGTAATTAAGCCTATTTTAGCTGTTTTTTGCATTACTTACTGAAATTAGAAATTACGGTTTACTTAGCTTCGGTTAACAGAATTTTATTACTGAAATTAAGATGGTTAGAGGACGGCCTAGGCTTCGTCCACTATCACCTATAGTTGACGAGCCGATAGCGACTAGCAGCGCAGAGCATTTCAGTCCTCTTCTGTGGGTGCCCCACCGCGATCACTGAGTCTCACTGGCTTCTCGTGAGGTATGTTTTTTTTTCTCTTTTTCAAATGTTCTTGAGTTTAAATGTTGATGTGTTAACACCATGTGGATTAAATTTGTCAATCTAGGACAAATCTCTTTTAGATGTGAAGATGCGGTGCGTTCACTTGCAGTACTACCGGTCGATGGACCGGTACCTCATCAATCTAGGCCTCTACGAGATGGTGGACATCTTGCGGACTGGGAGTGGCATCATCAACGCGTCTCTTATCGCAGGATTGGTTGAGAGATGGCGTCCCAAGACGCACACGTTCCACATGCCGTTCGGAGAGATGACAGTGACTCTCTAGGACGTGAGTTCTCTCTGGGGGTTGGCTATCAGTGGCACCACCGTCGGTGGCGTATCTGACAGCACGACGTTTGCTGCTCAGATCGAGGTGCTTTTGGGAGCTGATCCTCATTCCCTCATCGAGAAGAATGGAACATCAAAATTCCACTTAAGGATAAAGAGGTTGCGGGAGCACTTCATCGCGAATCTGACAGCAGAGTCCACCGATAAGGAGATTCAGAGGTAAAAACTACAAATTATTCGTATTTTTTTATTGAATTCCCGTTTGTTGTTGATCTTATATTACATGTTTGTTACTGCAGATATACACGAGGCTACGTGATGGACCTATTTGGTTTCGTCATGTTTGCTGATGCTTCCGGTGACTGCATGCCGATGATGTATCTCCCGCTGCTGGCAGATCTGGAGCATGCATCGTCGTACAACTGGGGTGCGGCCGTCCTAGCCCATCTGTACTCCCACCTATGCCGTAGTTGTTTGGTAAGTCGCTAACTATTTTCTTACTTTTTTATTTAATCAATCAATCCGAATGACCTGACATCTAAAATTATTAAAAATGCAGTCAGATAAGAAGCAGGTGTATGGGCCAGTATTGTTGCTTCAGCACTGGTCGTGGTCACGATTACCGGTGGGCAGGACTATCTCGAATGCGGCGCCGGATTGGAGAGAGCCCGATGATGTCCACTGTCCGGCATACGCCAAGAAGTGGCACGGTACTCACCACTACCAGGATCAGGGCCACGGTAGTACATTGGGTATTAGGCCAGTTCGGTCACAGTTGCAAACTTTGACTGCAAAGCAGGTTGAGTGGACACCGTACGCCGAGTTGTACGGGCAGGGGAAGCTACCGGCGAGATGTTTCCAGTCTCAGGAGATGTGGTACTACAGAGGGCCACTCGTACATTTCGGGGTAGTGGAGCACCACTATCCGGATCGTGTACTCCGCCAGCTTGGACACCCGTCGTTCATTCCCGTAGAGCCATCTTTGCCGAGGTCCACCATCGTAGACCTGCACAAGTAAGTCGTATCTCTTTTCAACTATTCTCTGTTTACTTGATTTTTTTTTTATTGCATCTAACGTGTTCATTACAGGTTGAGCCACGTATCGCGTACGGAGCGTGACTAGAGCCAGCACCACGAGTTCTATTACAGTATGGCGGTAGAGCCGCAGCCCCTCGACTTCTATGTACTCCCGGATGAGCTACTGCAGACATCGGGGGATCCCCTACTGAGGTAAGAGGATTGATACTTGCGGGTCGGCATGGCGAGCGTATATCTAGAGGGCGATTACGGTGCCCACTTACGCGACAAGCTCAAAGACGATGACGGTTACACGGCCAACGGTAGGAAATGGTCTCGCCAGGCAATGCACATAAAATTATATGTTTTTTTCTTAACTGATTACTTCATCAATGTTTGATCTAACAAATTACTTTTTCAGCTCTTAGCATCAATCAAAGGCGCTCCGCATGGGATCAAAATGTTGGGAAATAAGAACTGGAGGCGTCTTGGGTTCAGCTACATCGAGAAGAGTGCCACTTTCATTTAGGATTATGGGCACGGTGGGCAGCTCATCGGCATGCTGCGGGATGCCAGAAAGAACATCAATTGGCGTGAGATAGATGCATCCGATCCGATGAGAGCCCAGTTCTGCTGCGAGACATGCCATCTCCCCCGAGACGGTTCCAGAGTGTGACTACCATCGCTGGGTATTGTCCGCGAGGGGATGACACACATTCTACGACTCCTGTGGACATCCGGTTCAGCCTTCGGTATGTTTTATTTAATTTGCTGTCTGGGTTAGTGCGAATTTCTTCGTTCAGTTCTAATTCAGTAAATTATGTGTGTGATTGCAGGGTCCATCCGAGATGCCGGAGATGCCACGTATGCCAGAGACTGATCCAGAGCTTAGTGTGAGTCTGGACGAGCTCGGGGTTTTTTACTATAGGATGCCGGCGATGGCCCATGATGGAGAGGCCAGTGGTAGCGAGGCACAGTATCAGCCTGACTATGGGATGCCGACGATGGCCCATGATGGAGAGGCCAGTGGTAGCGGGGCTCAGCATCAGCCTGACTTTGGAACTGATTTGGCTGCAACTATCTTCGGTACACCCCCGCCGGTCTCTAGAAGTGAGTCTGCTTGGGATACTGCCGAGCGGATGTATAGAGAGGCTGACGCTAGTGTGGAGACACCGAGAGATAGAGCCTGGCCGCAGCGAGCGAATGCCAGAGTACCAGCTGAGCGATGGTCCCCTTCTCCGTTCCAGCGGCGCTGATTTTTTTATTGTTTTATTGTTTTATGTTTGGTGTTTTATTATTTTATTGTTCTATGTTTCATGTTTATTATTTTATTGTTTTATGTTTCGTTGTTCTAACTTACGCAAAATAATAAGTACACTAAAATATATTAAACCGAAATACTTACGCAAAATACTAAGTACGCTAAAATATACTAAAACATAACACAAACAGAAAATACTAAGTATGCTAAATTATACTAAAACATAAAAACTAAACCGAAAATACTTACGCAAAATACTAAAGTAAAAAAAAAGGACCATAGACTTAGCCCTAGACATTTTGATTTTTTATGAGACCTCTTGCAGACCATGCTTATAAAGTATATTTTGTTAGTGTTTTCATTTATCCTTTTGTTTTGATTAGACTAAAGTAAAATAAAGTTGGAACGCAGTATTTATATTTTTTTATTAAATATACCCAAACCGGTCATTTAATGGACGGTCCCTATTTAAAAGGAAAACCGGCCATTTAATTTAGACCCTATAAATACCCATATTTCTCTCTCCCCCTCACAATTACCTCAAATCAGTATAATTAGAAGGGAGAAAGGGACAGAGAGAAAGAGAAGACGATTTTATTGGTGAAAAATGTGATATTTGAAGGTGCCAAAGGTATGAACAATAGAGAGCGAGGTGGGTCGTCCAATCGTGGCCTAGCGAGAGGAGGGTCAAGTGATCGAGGTAAAGAGAAATATATCGAGGTAAAGAGAAATATATCAAGGTAAAAACTGAGATAAAGTCAACTAGTGATCGAGGTACAAATAAGGGAGAAAAGAAATGTAAATATTGTGTTCCGAGGAGTAAGGGACATATTACCTCATCGTCAATTTCGGACGATGACTTTGTGGAAAACCCCTACGGTTATTTTTCAAAAAAGAAGAAGGTTGATCCAGAGCCTCCAGCATCGACGATAAGTTCGTTCATTGTACTTATGCTGGTAAAGTTGCCACTCCGTCTGATGTGACTGGTCCAGATCCGACAGAATTCGATGATGACTTTGTTCCATTTACTTTCAATGCTCGTTCTAAGAATTAGAACTAATTATATTTTTTCTAGCTTGTAGTGCATTTGGTATAATTTGTAGGCGCTCGTGGCTTTAAAAAAAAAAAAAAAACAAACAAACAAAAATGGGGACCGGCCATTAAATGACCGGTTTTCCTTTTTAATCGGGACCGGTCATGAAATTGCCGATTTGGATATTTTTAATAAAAGTTTGAGGGTGCGGACATTTTTATTAATCTTTATTTAACTTTGGCTATTTTAAAAAATGTCGGAAAATAGAGGAAGGCTTATGTCAAACCGACAAATAAATTTAAACCCGACAGTAAAATACTGCAGCATCGTCTGAATCAAATCTGACACGAGCCAATACTTTTCCTAAAAGTCAATGGTCCCAAAAACCCAATTTAAACCTAGCCCAATCTATCCACCATCCCAATATCCGATATTAAATTAGATTCATCCATTCTAATTCTAAACTCAAGCTGCCTATGAGAATTAAGAACTGACTGGACCCAAACATTAATTTGAAACACTTTAAACTATCCAGAGTTCCGGACTTATGAACCAATCGAAACCAGTTAAAGCTCAATCACTACTAAACCTATGTCTCCATTCTGTTTTGAAACCATACAGACAAATAAACAACGAATTGTGTTGTGTTGTGATTTGTTGTTCTTAGAGTTAGTGTTAGTTATGTCAGTTGGATGAGTAATTTTTTGTGTCATGTTGTGTTAGTTAGACGGATAATTTTGTTGTGTCGTGTCGTGTTAAAAAATAGGAAATGTTATTGTATATAATAATTAAAAATTGAAATATAAAATAAATTTGGGTGTGACTTGCTATTTTGTATTGATGACTCTCATCCAAGAGAATTAGGGTTCAATTCCACGCCAATGACATTCCCTTTTTTGGTTTTCATAAAAGTATAAAAACAAAAAACACACTTCAAGGAGGAATCGAACTCGAGGGCACATTAGTCTACCGCTAGCATTGCAATGTCAGCTAGATGACATATTTCGATTATTTTACAAACTGAGGGCATATTTGAATTTTTTTTTTTTTTTAGGATATGAATAAAGATTTCAACAGTTTATATTTTACCCACTCTAATCTAAATTTTCTAATTCCATCCCTATTTTTTTTTTTCTTTCATAAAATCCAACACCCAGATGTTTATACGAAAGATAGTTTAACAAAAAATAGTTACATTAAAATGTAGCGCATGCAAGACTAATCTAAAAGATGTCCTAACGAGCACAGAATACCAAAACACACATTAAAATTTAAAAGACCTAGCTCCAAAATTATAATATTGTTTTCAGAGTTAATCTGTCGTGTAAGATCAAGCGGCCGGGATTCGATGGCGGTGCATGAATAGAGTTCACATTTTTGTTTATCTGATTTAAATGGAGGCATTCGAGTAGTCCGATCGGCAGATATATATAGTCAATTTGGAATTTCGAAATAAATTAACCATTCAAATATTTAATGTATCGATTCTACATTAATTTGTTTTATTAAATTGTTGTTATCAGATAAGATATTTAATAAATATCTAAGGAGATCAATAATATTAAAAAAATATTTCAACGGATATTTAGACATTGTAACCTATTTCAACGGATTGGGTTTTGTCCAAACGGACAAAGCCTCATCAAAACTTCTAATTTGCATTGAGATTCGTGCAAACATATTTAAATAATCTTAATGAATTTAAATAGCTCATTGAATCTAAATATTTGTGCGAATTTTGATGTAGATTGGACAGTTTAGGTATGGCTTTGGATGAAACTCTGTCTAAAACTGTTTGGACAAAAACCCCACCCTTAATAAAATAATTCTTCATTTTCTCAAATTTTAACAATATATATCCGAAAAGATATGATAATCGCGTGAATGGCAGCGCATTAAAAAAAGAATAGAAAACTCTCAACAACAAAAAAAAGAAAAAAAAAAAAAGAATAGAAAAGTGAATTATAACACCACCACCAACCTTTTTCGTCCATAGCATGATAGCTATATGTAGCAGGAATTATTATAGCAAGATTAAAAATTGAAAGCCACGCAGAAAGCAAATCATTTTTTCCTTTTCCGTATGATGTTACGATAGAAAGCTAATCATATCTATCTGGTATCGCCGGAGGGAGGAAGGAAGCTTCAGCATTAAAAATTTTAATATTAGAAATTTAAAATAGTGCGTCACCTATGATTATGAAATATGAATGCTTCGCATGTTTTGTGGGGAGCTTTACAGGAAAGAACAGCTCTTTTAAGGTTGCATTTCTAAAGAGGCCATGCATCAATAATTCACAGTGAGAGTGAGTAGGATCTCTTTACCTTTTGGTTTAATTAATAACAAAGTACCAGATTATAGGCCCCACCTTACGTACGTATCCGTCAAGGATCGACCGCTTGTACTATGTCTATGTGTTATATATTATGATTCTTCCAGCATGTTAATATATTGGCAAAATAATCCGAATACAATGTATTAATTACAGAGAATATATTCTCTTCAAGTTGCTTCTATCAATATTATATATTGTAAAATTTTTACAAAGCAAAGAAGAGATTAATCTAACTTGGAATCCATAATAGTAAATATTGTATGTAGTGCTTATTAATTTCTATATTTATTAAATCATGGACACCGTATATACAGTTGTAAGCTAGCAGATTGATCTTTGCAAAGTCTTAATTAGGTTTTAAGCTTTACTAAACACAATATTATACAACATTTGTGAATTTCCTCTATCATTCAAAAATAGATCGAATTATAAAAAAGAATAAAACCTTCTGCTCTAACAACGATTAAAAGAGTAAAAGGAATTTTTTTTTTCTCATAAGCTAAACAGAGTAAAATTATTTTCTTAGATTTTACTATGATAGTAGAAAACATTATAAAAAATTTATAAGAATAGTACTCTGATAAGAAGAGTGGGGCTATAGTTATATGAATATTATGGATCGATCCGTACATGGATCCATATCACTAATTTAAAATATTAAACAGTTGATTAGAATCGTTAAACACGATCTCAATATGAAAATGTACTTTTAGATCAAATCATAACTTCTACTATTTTTTAAAATAGGTATAATATCATTTGAACTAAACATTATGGACTATCCGAAAACAATAATTTTCCATCTATTTTAAAAAATATAAAATAATTCTAAAAAATATAAAATTTAGTATCCAAATATATTTTTGCACGCAGATCATGTTTAACAATTTTGATCAACTTGTTTCGAACTTTGAAAATATATAAATTCATAGTACTAGTAGAGCCGTAATGTGCATGTTACCATAGCCTCACTTGTGAATTCTGATATAGAATTTTTTTCCCCCTTTGTGAAGCTGTGTATTTATTTTCTAGTCCAACTACTCCACTACTCCACTACTCTGCCATACATGGAATTAGAAACAGCATCGCTCCCCACAAACGAGATGAAAACATGGGGGCAAAATGATTTGTCAATTTCCATCCTTTTTCCTCTAAGGTACTGAAGACGATGTTTAATCCCTAAAAAGCAGGGCAGGCATTCCTCTGAAAAACACCTATTCAGAACAGTAGAACACTATTTTAGTAAAATACAAAGAAGAAAGGGAATCCGAGGTGAAAGATGTGTGTGTGTGTATTTTTTTTGTCAACTGTGTCAGTTGTCAATTTTAAAATCTTAAATAAATAAAATAGTAAATTTAAACTCTTTGATCAGTTCTTCAAAACCCCAATTACACAGGCATAAAGTGTCATTAATTGAAGAGTGTAGTTTAGGTCCGATAATTATCGCAAGTAAATTTGAGTTCGATGGACATCAGAGCCGTCTAATACGCTTTTAAATTCGTACACCAAATTTCATAGCAGAGCACACACAACTTTTAAAGCGTATCGAATGGTTATGAACTTATGATGCCCATGAGACTCAAATTTACTTTCGATAGTGATAGTGATGAGACCTACATATTATTTATTAAACACATCAACTCTGCCTTTTGTTAATGGAGAAAATTTGCCCAAATCAAGTTTCAATCGCCAAATTGGGTACCACATTACTTACCACCATGCACTGATCATGCAAGCATGTGATTTTGGTCATGATACTGGCTGTATACTACATCTAAACAATTCCGTAGGGTATTGTTTTTTTCTGGTATTATATTTATATACTACTTAATTAGGCTGTCAATAGACCTTAATTAATTATGTGGCCTTGGATGATAGTCTATTGGAGAAACCGAATTCCGATGCGATCTCGCTAGGTTATTGTTATTATTTTCAAGTTATTGGAGTTGGCAAAGAATCGTTTGGATTTCGTTGACCTCTTTTTCTATTTGGTTTTAATAATGCGAGCTTAGTAAAATGCCCACTTAGTGTTTGACTGCTTTGGTGATGAGTTGAGACAAAAAATGAAAGCAAATAAATAAATACATCTTCTTGGAGAGCGTAAGAAATCATTAGTTATGGAACTTTTAGATTAAACAAGGAAAAGCATTTGATAATTATCTTAAAATGTAAAGCAAAACACAAATTGTATGTGAGATGGTAAAATACATGGATGGAGGTATTTTTGTACATGTATCCATATAAAATTAGTTTTACTCAAATTCTACACTTACCCGTTAAATATTAACCTTACATGTTTAGGTTAATAAATGACAAACGAATAACAAATAATGATCAAATTACATGTTCGAAAATTCGAAGAGAGATATTCCTTGTGAATATTTAATAGTTGAGTGGCTTGACCTCTAATTTTTACTTAAACAAATAATTATCAAATAAATTAATATTTTATACCACCTAACCCAAAAATATAAGAAAACAAATAAAATATATTATTTTAAACACGTCATGTACATAATATCATAAACATCATATACATAATAACATAAAATATATAACATTATAATTATTGATCGTATTATTTTTAAAATATATGTATTGTGTTGTATATAAATCAAACTCACGATAATAATTATATATTATATAGCTAATACACAAATTAACATTATTGTATATACTTTTTATATTAATCAATTATCATATATGGTAACAATATGAAATAATTGTTACTCTAACGGAATTTTTTTTCGTGTACGCGAGTTTTAAAAAATATATCTTTGCCTATCTTACCGAATACGATACATCTAAAGTTCTAAACAAATAAAAAGATTTAGTTAATATTTATATCAATGATTAGTACACATTGGACCAAAGCACTGAGCGCTGTATTTTTTTTCTCTTATTTACGCTTAGGCGTGTTAATTAATTACTGCTTATTGGCTCTCCAAAAAAGGGGATTAAGGCCGGTGGCAAGCATGATTGCGGGAATCATGCATTTAAAGCTGAGCACAACCTTTTTCAAAGGCTGCTACTCGGCTTCGGCTCCTCTCCAAACTTAGAATTCGCAGATAAAAATAGTGAAAAATAGTGTTATTTAAATTAGTACGAAAATTGTATTAATTTTGAGAGTAAAGCTAGCGTGTATTGTGCTTATTCAGAGAGTTTGATGAGCACAACTTCAAAATTTTATTGAATTGACTTTAAACAATGAATCTAAACTGTTGAAACCAATATAATTCGTAAGTGGAGTGTACATGTAAAATTTTGAAAGTTTCGAATTCATCAAGTACAAAATCAAACGGTAAAAATGAACTTTTTATAAGTTATTTTATGCATTCATTTTTCATCATTTTTTTACTGCTTGACTATGTACTAAATAAATTCGAAATTTTCAAAATTTTGCATGTATATGCATCACTCGTGAAGTGGATCGGTTTTAGTGGTTTAGATTCATCATTTAATATCAATTAATTCTACAGATTTTATTTTAGCTTTACTCCAATTTTGGAGTGAGGCTATCGTGTGTTAGACTCATCAAGAGGACTTGATGACCTTAACTCTTAAATATATCAAATCGACTTCAAACAACGAATTCAAACCATTGAAATCAATCTACTTCACGAGTGATGTGTGTTTGAGTAAAATTTTGAAAAATCATAATTCATCCAGTACAAAGTAAAACGTTAAAAAAATGAAGATTTATAAGTTATTTAATGCATTCATTTTCTTATTATTTTTTAAATATTATTTAAAATTTTTGTACTATTTAGGTTAGTAAAATATTATTTAAATTATACATTTAAAATAATAACGACGGAAATGAATAACTGATAGTATAGTTTTTCTTTTCAATTTGTTTTTGAACTCACTCTTATTTCTACAAAACAATTTCAGATTCATGCCTAATTGAATTTTCTAGTTGAAATATTTATTATTAATTTGTTTACCAAAATTCTCAACCAGATTAAATTTTAATATTGCGATCTGATGCAATTGCGATCCGTGAATTTAATTCTAAAATTTATCGGATTTGTTTTAAACAACGAATTTGAGTTGAAATTCATCTACCTTACGAGTGATGCGTTTACATACAAAAATTTAAAACTTTCGAATTAATTTAGTATATAGTCAAGCAATCAAAATTAGAAGGCTTATAAATTAATTTTAATGTATTTATTTTTTGAACGTTTTTTTACCACTTCACTCTATACAAAATTAATTTGAAAATTTAATTTTTTTGCATGCAGATGTAGCACTCGTAAGGTAGATGGGTTTCAATGGTTCGGATTCATCGTTTCAAGCCAATCTGATAAGTTTTAGAGTTGAATTCACAAATGGGCTTAGTGAACTTAAAGAACACTCTAGTTCTACTCTATAAAATAAGAGAGAGAAAAACAGTATCTTGATTTTTCGATGCATAGAAAAATCTATAGAATTTTTACCGATTTAAACTTTAGATTGTTAAAAGTTTCATTTATTAAAAGGTTTTTTTTTTTTTTTTCCACTTGCTCCCCATGTTGTTTGTCAATTTGAATGAAATAAATTTGTGTCGAAATATTTCTGTTCAAGAGCATTTTTGTTTAACCCTTGCATTTTTGTTCAGAAGTATTTTCTTTTGCAAACAGAGGTATTCTTTTTTCCTTTTCTCTCTTATTTTATAATATAATTTTATATCGGTAAAAATTCTACCGACACTTCTATATATAAAAAAACATAGACAGTCCTTTTCTTTTCTCTCTCTTATTTTTGTAATGTTTTTTAAATGTGTTTGATTGATATCTAAATTATGAAATAAGAATTTTAGATCTCAATTAATAAAGTCAACAAATACAAAATAGTGAGACCAACTTAATTAGCCGTAAGTATAAACTTGAGCCATTTAAAATTAAACCACTCAGATAGATTAAAGTTTATTTCTCAATAAGACCCACTGTCAGAGTTCAAACTCCAAATTATTTTATTATTTTCTCCTTTTTAACTCATTTCTCCCAATATTTTTTTTTCCCTCCCATGTCCTCTCGATCCCTCTATGAATGTGCATCCTAACATACCGTTTAATATTAGTGTGGATTTAAATCGGATGGTTCTGATCTTAACTCAAAATTTGAGTTAACTCAGAGGACTAGTCATCAACCAAACAAATAAAAACACTCCTACAGTTTTACTCGATACTAATTCGACCCGGTACGGACCCGATATGTTGATAACCTCCATAGGTCATAGGAGGAACAACAAATTAATGTAGCATTGCATGTAATGGTTTGAAGTTTTGAGTGCATTTTCTTTAGGCCCACACATGTTGTACAAAACTACAAAATCGGTGCACGTGTGATGCTATGCATATGCTACCGAGTGGCAGCTTAAAAGTAACCACGTAAATTAAGGCCATATTGGGTCCTCCACCTAGGTATCAGACTTTATTAATTAAATCATGCATATTCCACCCATTAAGAGTTGATTGCATTTAAATAATCACAATTTAATTTATATACGTACGCCTTTTGTTAGAATTAATCCTTCATTTTATTTGTTATAGCATAGAAAAATGAATAACAAGTAATATAAATTTTTATCTTGTTATTCAACTATATATTGTTGGATCTCTTAACAAGGATAGATCTACGTTGAGAAGCAAGTTCTGGCATGTGCTTATCCTTGATTCGTTAGTTATAATTTTCTTTTAAATTAAGTTAATTTTTTTTTTTTTTCAAAGAAGTGGGGGTTACCCACCGATTTCCATTCAACTGAAAATCAATACAGAGTTATAGTTTTGGTACCACCTATCTGGTACCATAATACATACATAGTAAAAAAAAAGAAAAGCAAACCTATCTTAGATATTATGAGTCAAATGCCTAAACTGTCAACCACCAAAACCAACAAAATACAACCCAAATCAGTATATCATCTAACTACAAGTTCCGACAAGCCTAATAGACAAAAGCATATATGACCCTGATAAAACTCAAAATTAAAACACAGCTGCAGTCTTCACTTGCCAGTCTAATTGGCTGGACCTGTTCTTCTCTCTTCTTCATGTATATCTATCTATCTGTCCCTTGACCAAGCATAAGGGAATTATACCATGTTCTTCCTCCATGGAACTGATAAGTAAACTTCCTGATATGCCCTTTACTTAAATTAAGTGAATTTAAATACATAATATTAAACTTGCCGAGATTTAAATAGGACAAATGTCCGTCGTCAATTTTGTACCTCTGCTTGTCTGATTCTCTGTGTATGTTTCTGCATTGAAATATGACCACTACACTCCAGCAAGGCAACGAGTATGTCATACGGTACCGCGGGAGATGTAATACTTCGAATCGAGCTAAAATCAACAAGGTGCCTATTTGAAAATTGAAATATAGTTATGTTTTGAGATTCGTGCTAGATGAAAACATATGACTCAGATCTCATTCTACACGGTCATGTAATGCACTGGATCTGAATTCCACTCCAGCATAGCATAGCATAGCATATATCTGTTACTTCATCAAATCCGGAGAAGTTATTTGCTGGTTAATATAACAAAACATTTCCTAGTTTCATATTACCTAGTTAAGCATATAACATTTTCGCTCATATGATAAAAATAAATTGACAACACAAGCAAATTGGATTAGATTTGTACTGGACTCCAAAGGCATAAAACCATGTTTTGGGCTTTTGTTGTAAAAAAACAAATGGAGCATAAACAACAAAATGAGATATAGATAAAATACTGGGCCTTTTGTTCAAGTAACCAAAGGCCCAGAATAAGGAAATTAAATGAAAAACAGTAAGAGGACTGACTATCAGCAGCCGTAAAATAAATTTCAGGTTTCTTTAGCCCATTTACTTTTCCAAAATTTCAGCCCGTTGCAAAAGGTGCTTGAAACGAGACAAATTAATTTGCCAGTTTCAAGCCTAAATTTAGGGACCAATTAATGCTGGACAATATGTCACGATTCAAAATATGCACTGTATACATCACTGCAACCTCCTCATGTACCAGTTGACAGTTGTCGCTCAACGGCTGGTACCGAATTATAATTTTCTTCACCAAGCTAGACATTTGATCATTCTTCTTCTTCCTTCACTTCCTCCATGTACCTTGTAATCTTGCAATATCTTTTTCTTAGTAATAATTTTTTCCTAAGTAGGTAAATTGGCTATTTTAGAGCATCTTCATCCCTAAAATTAATTAGCAAATTTCAGACAACTGTCTTTTTTTTTTTTTTTTATTTAAAATGCTTGGTAGAAATTTCAGACAGCTGTCAAGAAGATAATAAAAATTAAGTTAATATTAATTTCACAAATACTGCATTCTTGAAATTAACTTTAATTTCTTGAAACCTCTACATCACCGAAAATGAAATAAAATCTTTCAAATTAATTTGTAAGACGTCTGCATCGTGGAGAGCGAAAATGAAATTGACAATGCAAATTCTGAAAGTAGAAGCAAGCTGATGCATATGCTCTTTAATTCCTCAAATAAAAAAAATTGTATATGGGTACTTTCTGGTACGTACTACACCCTCAAATCAGTTGTTTATAAGCTCACAGAACAAGTAAAACAAATGTCAATATACTTACTGTGCTTTTCATTGCATAGCAATTATATATAGTTCATGGATATATATATGTAACTTCTGTAGCTGTGCAAATGTCAGTTCAAGTAGGTTGAGTAGCTTGAGGGCCACAAGATTAAGAAATTAATCTGAAGCGAAGAAGATTTAATTGATCCTAAAACCTAAATGCATGAATTTGCTCTACCTGTCATAGACATACACTACTAAACTAGTAATTAAGACCAGACAAATGCAGATAGAATAGAATAGAATATACAAGTTGCAAGTAGAAATCGTGTGCATTTAATATTAATTCCTCCCCACTCCCCACTCACAACTCACAAGCACAACAAACATATATATATATATAAAAGAAAACAAGATATGCTCTAACTGAAAGGCAGCTAGGGAAGTGACCACTCAGCGCATAATATGCATGGCTACTAGTAATTTATATCTGCATTTTATTAATTAATGCATCAGTGAGTATGCATACCATACGTACTTGAACTTCCAGTCAATATCTAAATAAATAAATAAATTAATTAATTAATTAAACCCACAATTAACTTTTCTTAAAAAATGTAACCCAGTGACTAGAAATTAGAGAAATGGACAGCCGAAAAGGCCAAGCCCTGGACGGCGACCCACCTCCTAATTAACATAAATTAATAATACATTTCTATAATAATGATAAAAATATGTATAGTAAGAGTGAGCTTATGATATTATGCCTAGCTAGCGTATATTGGTATGTATTACGGATTAGTATTTTCGTTTTTAAAGTCCAGATAGTTAATCTGAACCGTTCAACGTGATATTCATATAAAAATGAACTTGAAGACTAAATTTTATATATTTTTTAAATTTGTTTACTATATTTTTGAGATGGGTAGAAAATCACTACTTTTGAATGGTTTAGAATCTTCGGATCAAGTGATATATATTCTACCTATCTAAAAAATAGCAAATAAATTCTAAAAAAATATAAAATTTGATTTATAAATACATTTTTACATTATATTAAATAGTTTAAGTCTATTATTTGAACTTTAAAAATAATAATATTAATCTACAGTACAGATTAATACACACTATGCATTGTACCGGGACCTCACTCATGATAAATAAATAAATAATTATAACAATTCCATAATACCACTAGCCTAGGGCCCCTAGGCCACCATGCATCCACCCACCAGGCCACCATTTGTTATATTCCTATTGGTTATGGGGTATTTACGCCGAGACCCGCAACACCTTGAATCTCACCGTTAGGAGGTCGACACGTGTTGTTGGGTCCCACTTTGTTTATTGGTGGCTTTGGAATATTCGCCTAACTATATTCAATTATATATATTTCTTAAAGGGGGTTAGATTTTCTATCTCTGTTTCTTGCCATTCGCCAAAGCGAGTCACTGTGATGGAAGTCTGATCTGATGTGATGATTCAATTATGTAAAAA
The DNA here is from genome assembly GCA_025461125.1 of Carex kokanica. Taxonomy (NCBI): domain Eukaryota; kingdom Viridiplantae; phylum Streptophyta; class Magnoliopsida; order Poales; family Cyperaceae; genus Carex; species Carex kokanica. Next base: position 570,834 of record JAJGRX010001047.1, on the reverse strand, counting down.
ATCTGGCTCGCCCCTGATTCCCTCAAACCAAAAGCATTTCCCTTAAATCAAAGTTTAGACTTTTGGCTTCATGTGCAAAGAACCCAACATCATACAATATTTTACTAAAATAACCAGAGGCGCGCGCGTATTAGTATTACCCTTCAGTTAACAAAGATTCGATCTCATCTTTAATTGCCTCCTAATCACCACTGAGGTTAGAGTGGGTCATTATCACTAACACGTGTGTCACGATTCGATCTAAATTTCGTGTAGGTTTTAAATTCGCATTGGACATGCTCTCAGTTTAAACCAACTTAATTTTGTGTCGCTGTCAAATAAAGATGCGGTGAAAGAGAAATCCACCATATTTTTGAAACGGAAAAAGCGTTCTGAATTTAGAAAGAGATATACAGTAGCACCATTTGTTTAGCCAACTCTGACTTTGAACGAAGACTCATTCAAAAATTTATCAAAGAACCTTATTTTGGGAGGTTCTGCATGGAAAATAACTGTCATTTGACTTGCGCGAATACTGTAACATACTATAATAAATACTGTAACTTCAACAACAAATCATGCATAATACCTAGTTAAAAATTGCAACAACCCAGTTTTTACCCAAGTTAGTTAAAAACTATTAGGAACTAGAAAAGTAACTGTACTTTCAGCTTCTAGAAGACTTAACACAAACCACTTCCAACTGTACTTTCAACTTGTACGGTTGTACTTCAACCTTCTAGAAGATTTGAAAAACACACTTCTAAAACTCGTTAATTTGTACACTTAAAATGATGCAAAATTAATTTTTTTGCATCAAAATTAAATTTTTTTTCCGAAATTAAAATTAAATTTTTTTTAATTTTTTTTTTTGGAATTCATCAATTGTTCTTCAATTATTAATATTTATATATTGATATATATCATGTAAAATAAAATTTCAATACTATAAAATTAGAAGATGCAAACTATAAATCTAACAGATGTTAACTACAAGATTTTAATACTGTAAATTTGACACATTAAACTATAAAAACATCATATACAAACTATAAAATGACACCAATCATAAAAAAATCATAAACTGTACCATTTGACCACAAAATAAACTGTATCATTTAACCAATTTCATTTCACAATTTCTCAATTCACAAATATTTTCAAATGTATCAAACATTAACTGTATCTAACATCAAATACAAACAATATTTGGATTAAACTGTATCTAACATCAAAGTTGTTCAATCATTGCAAGATTTGGATGGTTACTTCATAAACCGCTGATGCAAATTATTTGGATGCGTGAGGAGTTTCATTGCTAGAACGACACGTTCTTTGAAAATGTCATCCTACAAAAAAAAAGATTTGCAAGGGATTTAGATTTATGCAATACTGTTAAACAACACTGTGAATACTGTAAAATTGTATGTCAATACTATGAAATTACTTATGAAGTATGTAAAGTACTGAAATTAATGATGAACGATGAATGAAACAAATACTACAAAACAACACTGTGAATACTGTAAAATTGTTATAAGCCGGGATTAGAAAGGATGAACCGGGAGTAAGTTCATCATTATGCTCCAAAAACAACTTGCTTACTCGCCATGATCCAGTCAACTCAGAATATTTAATTTTCAGAAAAACCTTGCAGTTTGAGTTTCCAGAAGGCCTCCGTCTCTCTAGAAAAGGTTCTCCTTCTTCAACCTTTTCACGCTTTTCTCTAAATTTAGTGCATTGAAATCGGCAAGCAACCACATTACCACCCTTCTTGTGACTTGTGCGCTTACACACACCAAAACTAGTCTGAAAACCATAAAGTTTCCAGTAATCGTGCGCTTCCTCCACAGAACAAAAATCATCGCCAATACCAGGAGCAATAACTATCTGTTTTTCCCCGACCTCTAACTCTCCCGATTGCTGTCCAACTGTATCTAACACTACATCTGGTTCTGGTTCTGCATTCATATCCCATTGATGAATCTCAGACTCTCCTGACCCCTCTATTACTTCTGGTTCTGGTTCTACATTCAAAACCTCTGGTTCTGGTTCTGCATTCAAGTCTCATTCACGTATAACTCTATGTTCTACAACTTCCAAAGAAATATCACTTCCCAGCTCTTCATTCAAGTCAAATTCCATTGCATAAAAACTGTAAACATCAATAATAAACAATGTAAGACACAATAACAAAAGCAGACATGAAGATATTTCAGATAACAACATATCCTGTAAAACAATTCCATATATCCTGTAAAATAACAACTACATCCTGTCAAACTGTTCAATATATCCTATAGATTAATATCCTTCAATATAATAAGTATATCCTGTAAAGCTGTTAAATATATCCTGTAAAATGTTGTATATATCCTGTAAAATTGTGAAATATATCCTGTAAAGTAATGTATATAACCTTCACACCTGATTTATACATCCTGTAAAAACTGCATACATACTGTAAACTTACTAGATAAATACTGCAATTTTAGATAACCAAAGCAGACATGAAGATATTTCAGATAACAACATATATGTGAAAACAATTGCATATATCCTGTAAAATAATACATATATCCTGTAAAACTGTTAAACATATAATGTAAAACTGTTAAATATATCCTATAGAGTAATATCCTCCAATATCAAAAGTTTATCCTGTAAAGCTGTTAAATATATCCTGTAAACTGTTGCATACATACTGTAAAATTCTAAAATATAATTCTCAAATCAGACAAATAGCAGGAAATCAGGAATTTACAGTAATTTCTCAAATCAGAATACAGCAATTAATAGATCGTTTCATCGAATACAGTAATTTCGCATATCAGACAAATATAAGGAAATCAGTAATAAAACGATCGATTTGTAATTTTGATCAGTGTAATTTTGATCGATCAGTGTTATTTTGATCGATCAGTGTAATTTTGATAGATCAGTGTTATTTTACAGGAAATCAGCAAAGAAATCGAAGGAAAACACGATTATAAATTCAAAACAAAAGAAGGAACGAAAATTAAAAAGATCAGCAAAAAACTCACTCAATGTCCGCCACCTGATAAACTCCGTCACGTGAAAAGGTTGAAGAAGGAAATCACGATTATAATGCCCGCCGCCTGAAGAGGATAATCACGAAGAACAGGAAGCGCGAAGAGGAGAATCGCCTATGAAAAGGAAAGAACGAGATCGGGAAAGCAAATTCAAAAAAGGAAACGAGGAGATCGGGAAGAAGGATTAAAGATCCGTTAATTGGTGGGGACCGAGATAGTTAATTAGTTAATTACAGTTAATTAGTCGAACGGATCAGGTTGGGTAAAAACGGGGTAAACATGATGGGGTATAGAAACCTTTTCTCAAATAATTTTACTCTGCCCTGAAGGATGTTTGGACAATTTTACCCTTTCAATTATATTATTTATGTACCCCCGGTTAGTCTTTTTTTTTTAAAAAAAATTGACCTTTTCAAATGAAGAAAATAGAATAAATTGCACAAAAGGCCCGCCGGCTTTTAACTTTGGTCCTTAAAAGTTTCTATTTGTATCATTAAAAGAATAATATTTTTATCGCCTTAGCATTTTGTTTTAAATTACAAATAGTGTGGATGTAGTCACACTAATAAAAGACAATGACGTGAATATTAGAATAATTGTCTATGGTATCATAAGACGATCAAATAAATATAGTATTGTTGACATCTGTGTCATCAAAATTCATAAATTGATTAAAAACGATATTCATATACATATTATCATGATATCACCGTAATAAAGATGCTAATGTGAATTTTCATCTTTAACCTTTTGACTTCAAAAATGATAAATGAGTGATTAAATACAAGGAGGAGGGTTCAAATGCCTCCAGTTTTGTTCCTCCACCATGTCTCCATTTTTAAAATTTTTAATAAATCAAAATTTAAAAGGCAAAATAAAACCGTTGTATATAATCTACATCATTTTATCTATGCACGTGTAAAAAATTATGGCATTTCAATTTGTTTTGGTTGTCATCAAGAGCTTGTAAAAAAACGTACTAATTTGGATAATTTCTAGATGTTGATTTTTCAACTTATTGATTCACATAAAAAAAAAATCGAAATGTGATAATTTTTTATGAGCACATAGAGAAAATAACATAGATCATATCTAACGGTTTTATTTTGACTTTTTAAGTTTTAAATTTTGAGTTATTAAAGTTTTTAAAATGAAGGCATAGTGGAAGTACAGATATATAATTTACTCAAGAAAGTTTTAGCCAGTTACTTTTTAATTTCGATAATTAATCGTGAGGTTAAAGTTATCCAAAAAAAAATTCCTTAAAAATATTTTTAAATAAGGACATAATAATAATCCTGATATTTATTTTCTTTTTAAATACTTCATACGGAAATTAATCTATATCTCTCCACATAGAGATGAGATCCATCACCATCCATACTAGACTTAGGTTGAAAAAAAAAAGAATATTTGGATGTACAACAAAATATTCAATTTTAATAATAGAGGAGGGATCCAATTACACCTTTTTTGGTGACACATCATGACACCGTTTTTTATATAGGTCAATTTTGCGATTTCAAAATCCAAACAGTCGATCCGAACCGTTCAACATGATCACCATATTAAAATGTACTTGGAGATCAAATTTTACATTTTTTTGAATTTTTTTACTATTTATTAAGATGGTTACAAAATCGCAGTTTTTCAATGGTCTGAAAACAACGATTTTTGTAACCATCTTAATAAATAGCAAAAAAATTCAAAAAAATGTAAAATTTGATCTCCAAGCACATTTTAATATATCCATCATGTTGAACTGTTTGAATCGACTATTTGGACTTTGAAAATGGTAGGTGTCAAAGTGTGTTACCAAAAGAGGTGTAATCGGATCCATCCTCTTAATAATAATGTATCTTTTAAAAAAAATGCTTCTTATAAAGAAAAAGAAAGGTCAACAAACAAAAACAGTACAAGAATAGAGACTGTTGAGGGCAGTTTCTTTCATTTAATTTGCATAGCAATGGTCCAAAATTTATGAAGCTAATTACTGATCCACAGGTTTCTCTCAGTGGGGAAAACATTGCCCTTCAGAAAATTTACCAAGCTATTGTCAATTTTGTACATCTTTTGTTTTCTCTGCATATCACACAATAGTATAAATTCTAATAACCAATCAAATTCTAAATGAGAGACTAAAATGTAAAATATATAATGTGTGGTAGTGGAATTTGAACTTAAGTCTCCGCAGCTACAAAGTAAAATTATAACCTGTAAAAGTTCTAAGTATACATTGAACATTTTATGAGGAGGTTGAACCATATAAAAAACTTTCAAAAAAATAAAATTTAATTAAGTTTCAATAATACATAATTTTAAATTTTAAAATTATAGAGGTGGCTAAGCACCTCTTGTCATTGCTCTAGATCCGCCATAGATGCAAGTTAAGAAAAAAGAATGAAAAAAAAAGAGATTGTAAGAAAATATTGAAACTAAGAAAAAATAAATTTGAGAATAACATCTAGAGTACAACTGAAAGCTCTCCCTTTTCTCGTACTAAACAGTTGAATTTTTTTTTTTGATAAAAAGGCTAAAGCCCATTTTCAAGAAAATTTAAGTTACAACTAAACAGTTGAATGATTAATTAATGACGTTTTGTTTTTTGTTAAACATTATTCCCCTACAACTATAGTTGAGGAATCTTGGCTTAGATTTGAACCAAGATTCCATTTAGTTCTTTCAAGTTTCAACAAATCCAACTACTCAGTTATTAAATAAAAGTAACATAAAAACGGTCGTATGATCTATTTGGAGCATCTTTAATTAATCAGGTGAGCTTTTCCTTGTCAAAGTTCAATTCTAAGAAGAGGATAAGATTTTTGTAATGTTAGACTTGATCCCATTTCTAAGTTCACTCCACAACTTTTACCCTAGTTGATATTTAGGTACACTTAAACTGATTGTTTTTGACATATGGTTAATAGCTTTATACAAGAGTTCAATTCTTTTCTTAAGGTCAGTTGGTTATTGCCAATGAACATTTTCTAATGAGGGGGTTTAATTTAAATGTTTTCATCTTTAGTGTATTCATTTTAAATATTTAATAAATTAAAATTTAAAACTTAAATGTCAAAACATACCGTTATATATGATCAATATTTTTTTTCTATGTATATGTAAATGATTATGACATTTCAACTTTATTTTGATTGTTATTAAAAGCATGCAAAAATATGTTAATGCATGTAATTTCTTAATGTTATTTTTTTAACCTATTAATTTATATACACACAAAACAATAAAATAATTATTTTTTATGTGCATGTTAAGAAAATAATATAAATCACATCTAGCGGTTTTATTTTGGTATGGAAGTTTTAAAGCTTTTGTTATTAAAAAAAATAAGAAAATGAAAACATAATAGAGATACAAAAAATAAAGGCGTGTGAATCCCCCTCTCTATTATTAATTTTTTTAATGTTTAAATACTATAACAATATAAAAATAAAAGAACAAAGGATCTCCAATATAATATAATAGAACTACAATGCAAAAATGGACAAACTCAATCAACTTCCACTAACTGACAAGCTAGTAGCAAATTTGCAACAATCTTCTTCTTCTAACAAATTCAATGTATATGTGTAATAAAGCATGAGTTTACTAAACAATAATTAATAAAATATTCATGGGGAGCAACTCCTTTTAATCGAAATCACAGTCGGTTCGATATCAAATCGGAACTGTTCGATCCATATCAAGATTCTCGCAGATAGCTTCATAATTTGTACGTATCAAATGCATACAAATTTGTTCAGTGATGAAGATAATGATCAGAATAAGAAATACATCCTTAAAAAAGTAAGAGATATTTGATTTATTCTCATTTATTTGCATTAAATTGGCATGTTCAGTCTCACAGAGGTAGGGCTGGGCAAAATTGTTCAAACTCATAACTCGCTCAGAACTTGCTCATTTACAGCTCGCTTTAACTCGCTTATTTATAGCTCGAGTTAGTTCTAACTTGAGTTGGCTGACTCGTTTAATAAATGAGCTGAGTTTGAGTTTACCCCAACTCGCTCATTTATAACTCGGGTTACATAGAATTGGTTACAATAAATCGCAGAAATTGTTTTTGTTAAGCTGCTGTATGAAAAATTGCTGGTGCTTATGTACTAAGTTGCTGTATGAAAAATTGTTGGTGCTTATGTACTATTGTTGTATGAAAAATTGCTAGATACTGATAAATTCTTTTACAAGTAGTATATAATTAACTGGTTAAACGAGTTATAAATGAGTTGTGAGCCAACTCGAGTTGATAACGAGCTGAGTTCGAATTGGCTCTACAACTTGTTATTACCATTCCAAACTTGAGTTGACTCGCTCATTTATTTAATGAGCTGAGTTCGAGTTGGAGGTAACTCGCTCAAACTCGGCTCATTTACAGCCCTACACAGAGGGTGTGGATATATGCATAGTAATTAGTAGACCTGATTTTGCATTATATAAGGCTTCAAATTAAAAATGATGTAGTTTTTAAACATTGTATTTTTGACATCTGTGTATAAATTATTACCTTTTAGCTTTTTATAACCAGATTGTAATTATTTTTGTTTCAGTAGATCTAACAAGATGTAACAAAAATGCAATTCAGTCTCTGTTGGAAAATTGCATCATTTTAACGATTTAGATGTAATGATTACATATGAAGCTTGTGCTATCATTCGTAGTACTTGCTAATGACCAATCACCTTCTTGCACCGAAATCTCTATTGTCAATTCTTAATTGATAAGAATTGATTCCTACCAAAAATGGTTTAATGGTCCAATGGGTTCGTGTGAGGAGTTGGTACGTGTCATGTGGGACCACGTTAGCTGGTTGTGGGTCCTCATCTTCCCACTCTCAAACAGATCAAAGGAACTGAGCAAGAGAAGAATGGGGCAATGGGCCAATTATGACAATAAAATATTATAAATGAACATTTGCTTGTTTGTTCCTTAAAAAAAAAAATCCTAATTTAAACTAATATGACCTCTGAAATGAATAGTATCTCATATAACTTCAATGAAATTAAAGTCACATGCAAATTATTTCTCTTCTCTTGCTAACTGCTTAAACAATTGTTCAGTAATTTCTTTTTCAATTTTTAATTTCAGTTTTGAAGGTACTCAATTCAAGTCTCATTATATTAACTTATATAAATTGAGAAGTTTGATATTCCATCTTTATTTCAAAAAAAAAAAAATACAATGTCCTTCATATGGATGGTGTGTTTGAAATTCGGTTGGAGAACTATTTTTAGATATTCAAGTTGTGAAGCTCGTCTCCATCCTTATTTAAAGAATGTTATTAATTTTTAGGATAATAATGAGTGACTAGTATCGTGCCCGTGCGTTGCAACGGAAATATTATAAGATTGAATATAATATGAAGAGACTTTTTTTTATTGACATTTCACCCAGAATTAAGAAAAAATATATAAATAAAAATAAAAAACACAAATGACAAAAAAAAATGGAGAATAAATAATAAATAACAGTAAAAGAAACAACAAAAAATGAAAAAAATGGATCAAATATAACATGAAAAAAAATTTGAAGTATCATTGCTAGTGTGATTCTCTTCGATGTAGTCCAACATTTCTGAAAATGAATAAAAAATAATGAAAAATATATTATAATTGCTCCAATTGAAAAAATATATAATAAAATTAGAAAAACAATCTTTCTATTCTTGATTTTTTCGATTCCAGGTGTGGGGTGATTTGTATAGAAACAACTCCAATCAAATATATTATAGATTTTTCTATTATGCCGTTGGGATCTATATAGAAACAAACAAAGAAAAATATGGAAACAAAGAAAAATTGATTTTCATTTTCTGTCGTGATAATTTGTATAGAAACAAAGAAGATATAGGAAACCAAAAATAAGGAAACGAAGAAGTTGTTAAACATAGGAGAAATAAGAAAAAAAATGTCGCTACAAGGCAGTATATTCAATTTTAATTGTAATATATTGTGTGACTGTACGTGTAGCGAATATGTTTTTAATTAAATATAAACTTCTACACTTAAAAAAGATGCATTTAATCAAAACAAGATAGATTATTAGATTAGAGGGTTGAGATTAAATTTGAAATTTCATATTTCAATCATAGCCGTTGACGGATCGGACACCCAACGTGCTTAATAATGGAATAGAGATAGAGATATCTCGACAATATGAAAATATCTGGTATTTCAATTTTAAATCAAACAATTTAGATGGGATGTCAACTTCTTAATTTACATGCATGTTTAGGACAACTATTCGCTCGTGCTAAATCTGAACCATTTGATCTCAAATGATTGTCCATTCCTGGATTAAATCTCTTATGTTGAATGAATTCTGAATGATTGTGGAGCGATGTAATTTTTCATGATTCTATGTGATGTACGCATTCCTTATTTATGAAATTAAGTCTGGTATTTCTTGTTTTTTAGGGGTAGACATGAAATTGCCCGAACAATTATAATATGGGCCAAAAGGATTGGCTGAGTGATACCTGAATCAGAGTTCCATTTCTATTATAAAAGAAAACATCTTGGCAGTTTATATGGTTAATAGATGTTCATATCTACAATTCGGTATTTTTCTCTTCAAGTATCTGATCATATTTATAATATATAGTTAGTACTGGCACTATTTTTTTTTTTTTTTTTTTTTTCAAAACAACCAGTGATATGCATAACGTCAGTTGATCACATATACTAAAGTAATAGTGACGATTAACATGTGATTTCATCAATAAAAGATTAAAAAAAAAATCACATATCAATACTTCATTTGAAGTATCCATTTTTACATTTCCCTTGGAGCGGTAAAAATGAAAGCCTTTTCTGGGTATTGGTTGTATTGTCTGATTCTCATAAATGTGCCATAAAACATGTAATTATCCAATTATAGTTAGATCCATTATTATTATTATTTTTCAAATCATGAGCAGAAGTTTGCATACAAAAATTAGCAAATACAATTAGCTATAGATTTTTTTCTTTTCTTAATATCCTTTCTATTTTCTATGGGCTCAGACCTCAATTGACAAATTGAGAAATAATGTTAGAATAATATTATTTAATATTAATACTACTACTAATAATTATAATACCAAAAACAGGAACAACAATAACAATGATAATAGTAATAATAAAAGTAGAATTGGGATGTTTCTTAAGCTTACTAAGTTCTTGGTGAGTTAAATCCTAAAATATATTGGATTGGTTTCAAACGATGAATCCAAACCGTTTAAACCGATCTACTTCACGAGTGATGCATTTATATAAAATTTATGAATTTTCAAACTAATTTAGTATAAAGTCAAAGATGTCAAAATAGATGAAGATTCGTAGTTAAAGATAATTAAGTTAGAGGTGATTCTCTCCAAAAAGATGTTCTAAACATTCATAGTTAGTATTGTACTACTTTTCAAACATTACAAAACATGGGCTATATACTTTTTTACAAACATAGATGCTAACATAATCTGTTTTGTAAAAGTAATTACAAATCTTCATAAACCATAACTATATCTTTCCCGTCCTTTAAGCAAGGAAAATAGACGTGAAATGTAAAGATATTGGATTTATAAGAAATTAAGAATTTTTTTTTACCAATAATGGTATAGAAAAGTTGGCATTATAGTACTAATTCTATTATGCAAGTATTTATTTGGCGTGTATATGAATCATGTTTGTTCCAAGTGCAAACATTGAAGATGGATAAACATTTTTTATTTGCAAATGAGAACAGCCTTCTACAAGAGAATTATTTATTTATAGAAAATATAGAGGGATAGTGAAAAAACACCTTGATTTTTTTATGCATTGAAGGATTGATAGAACTTTCACCGATTTAAAAGTTTAAATTGGTAAAAATTCTACCGATTCAAATTTTTTATGGAAGGAAACACTGAAAAGAGAAGGCCGGAAAAAAAAAGAAGGGGCTTTGGATAAGTAAAATTTCTACCGATCCTTCTATGCTTCAAAAAATTAAGATTCTCTCTCTCTCTCTCTCTCTCTCTCTTATTTTATAATATTTTCTATAAATAATAAAATCTCTTATAAAAATGTTTAGATAAAATCTATTTTCTTTCTTGGACCTTTTTATGAAATTATCTTGCAATTGGAATTTTTGTCGGAAGTCTTCACCAAGCAATGCTGATCACTAGAAGAGGACATTTAATTTAAGTGAAATCCGCAAAAGTTGACGTTTGTAATTACATTTACCAAAAGTGAAAAAAAGTGCACCATAGTTTTTGGAAACAAGGGTTTTGTAAACAAGAAAAACAAAAGAAAAGTGAAGCAAAATTGATGTGAGAGGTTAGAGAGTGAAAAATGGATTGCTTTTGTAGGACCCAGATACTCATTGGAAGTATTCTTTCTGTAACAATAAACTTTAATCAGATAAAAATAAAATCACGGAGATGATTAATTGAATAAAAGGAGAAGCATGACTTGCAATTAGAGTGGAAAAAACGTGTTGTGCCGTGACTAAACACGTCGTAATTTTGGTCTCGTGTCATACCATAATCAAGTTAATTTTTCATGTGATGTACCGTGCCGTCACCAAAATATTAAGGGATGATCACGGCACGCGAATGATCACATCCGAACTTGAGAGGGAGTGTTAAAATGAATAAGAAGATCTCATATTAATCTTCATCATCCATCTAAGGGTTACGATTTAATCAAGCATAAAGCATCTGTCCTTTCTATTTTATTAGAATTAGAAATAAAGCATCAGTACAATGTAATTAATGCATACCAAACATAGTAGGTATACTATAATTTTTTTTATAAACCGTAATTAAAAAAATATATTTTTACAAAACTAACATGATTATTTTTTTTTACAAAAAATCATAAGAACCGAAATACCATTTTGGTCTGAAATTTTTTTTTTATTCCGGACCGAAATGACATTTCGGTCCGGTCCCCTTTTTGAATTTTCTGCGGCAGCTCATATGAAAACTTGTGAAAAAGTACCACAGAAAATTCAAAACGGGGACCGGACCGAAATGCCATTTTGGCCCGGAATAAAAAAAAATTTCGGACCGAAATGGCATTTCAGTTCTATGGTTTTTGTAAAAAAAAACGTAATCATGTTGGTTTCGTAAAAAACAAAATTTTAATTGCGGTTTAAAAAAAATTCGGTATACTAACGGTAAAATAAACAGCTATGAGAGTCATTGCAATATAAATAGACCTAAAAGTATATAAATTGATATACACAAAAACAATCTATAGAAATACAATTTCTTCTCAATGTTCATTTTCTCAACAATTTAGTATCAAGTGAAGCGGTCAAATATGAAAGTTTTTAAAATTAATTTTATGCATTCATTTTTCATTATATTTTTACTGCTTGACTTGTACTAAAATAATTCAAAAAATTATTAAAATTGTATGTAAACGCATCACTTATAAAGTACATCGATTTGAATTCATTGAAGCATATCTGATAAATTTTAAAGTTGATAGCACATACCATCGATGTCACGGTAACCGAACTCTATCAAACAAATATAATTTATACAATCTTTTTAAAACTGAAATAAACAGTACTCTTAATCTTAAATTCTTAATGCATTGCATAAATCTTTAACGAAGGACTATAACGTAATTTGATTATTTCCACGAGTACTTATCCACAAGACCACAACACGAAAATAGGCATGGAGAATACTGTTGTAGAAAAGTAACAGTAACACACTAACACTAGAAAGAAAAAAGTTTTATTAGAGAGAGAGAGAGAGAGAGATTTAAGCCATGAGCTTCAGAGCAGAATCCAAAGTACGAAAGAAGTAGAGAAGCAGGAGGAAACGAAAACCGAAAGGAGAATCATTTGTTTTGATTGATAAAGGGGGAAAGGCAAAGACAATAATAAAAGCTGATAGATAAGTCAGAAGGTCGTCTGATCCTTCTTCTCTCCCCCGATCCATTTACTGGTAAGTCTTCTGGGATTCAATTCCTATTTCCTTCGGATTTGAGATAGAATAGTTAATTTGAAGAGATTTGTTGGTTGTTAAATCCGATTTGATTCCGTTAGGGGCGGGCTTGTTTGATTTCCTGTTTTTGTCGATCTAATTTATAGGTGATTTCTTTTTATTTGCACTTGATTTCTCAAAAGGAAAGCTTTAATTTTTCCTATTTGTAACTTAGATCTGTTATCAAGCTTCCCCTATCCGAATCTGGATTATACTCTTCATTTCTTCCAAGTCAATTGGAGTTTCTCATTTTCATCTTATGCAGATCACTTATTCGGAGATTTCTCCCCTGAGAAAATAGCTTCCTCTCTCTCCTAATCCCGAGAAATGTTGGAAGGTCAATCGTGCCTAATCTCTCCTGCCTTACCGAGCTGCTGCAAGCCCCAACAGAAGTGGGTTTACATGACCTACCTGTTTGAGCTTACTGCCAAACCCACCAAAAAACAAAGGCTCCAACCTGAACCTGAACCCGTTAATGCCGCATCGGATTACCAGTCGGGCAATGGGTCAAACGACGGGTCAGATTACTCCGATTCAAACTCTCTCATTAACCCAATTGGCCGAGACAATTCAATTGATTGCCTTCTACGCTGCTCCCGTTCTGACTACGGGTCCCTTGCGTGCCTCAACCGCAGTTTCAGATCCCTAATCCAAGGGGGAGAGCTGTACCGGCTGAGGCGCCAGCTCGGCATAATTGAGCATTGGGTCTATTTCTCTTGCAACGTGCTTGAGTGGATCGCTTATGACCCGAAAGAAAACCGCTGGATGACCCCACCACGCATGCCGCATGATGAGTGCTTCATGTGTGCTGACAAAGAATCCCTTGCAGTTGGTACTGAGCTGTTAGTCTTCGGTATAGTTTTCCGGGAACAAATTGTTTTGAGGTATAGCATTCTTTCCAACTCATGGACACGTGGTGTCCAGATGAATCAGCCTCGGTGCCTCTTCGGATCGGCGAGTCTAGGAGAAAAGGCAATTGTGGCGGGTGGCACTGACATGTATGGTACTGTTTTAAACTCTGCTGAGCTGTATAATTCTGAAACTAGATGCTGGGTCACAATCGCCAGTATGAATACAGCTAGAAAAATGTGCTCAGGTGTATTTATGGATGGTAAGTTTTATGTTATTGGGGGCATGTCGAGTAATACCGATATTTTGACATGTGGGGAGGAGTATGATTTGGAGAGAGGAACCTGGCGGGTTGTATGTAACATGTCTGCCGGGTTGAATTGTGTGGCCGGTGCGCCACCACTTGTTGCTGTTGTGAGGAATGAATTGTATGCGGCAGATTACTCGGAGAGGGTTTTGAGGAAGTATGATAAGAAGAACAATGTGTGGGTTACGTTGGGCCCCATGCCAGCCCGGCCTGATTCTGTAAATGGTTGGGGCGTGGCATTTCGTGCTTGCGGCGATAGATTGCTTGTGATTGGGGGGCCCCGGGCATATGGTGGGGGCATGATTGAGATCAATTCATGGGTGCCCGATAATAATGGTCCCCCTCAGTGGAATATAATTGCCGAGAGGCACTCAGGAAGTTTTGTCTATAACTGTGCAGTGATGGGCTGCTGATTTTTGACAGTCTTAAGAGGTTTTTCTGAGAAAATTGCTACTGATTCTGGTAGAGGGGTAATTTCAAGGCCCTCCTTCTCTTTTAAAATTTCAGAGTTTACATGAGGTTCGCATGGGAAACCCACAGGAAAAGTTTGTTTACTGCTTCTGTGTCGTGTGTACCTTTGGGGAGTTATTATTTGTGCTTTGTTTTCGTTTTTCAATTAAGTCTCATTGAATTTGTATCTAGATAATTTGTTATGTTTCTATCCTTGGAGAGTAACAGATTGATAAATTTCTAATCTCCCCTGATTCTTGAAATCAATTTGGAATTGTAGATTAACACTTTTGTGGTTCTTTTTGTTCCTGTTTTTCTTTTCTTTTCTTCTGTTTTGTTTATGAGCATGCATAGAAATATACCAGTGGAAAACCTGTAGCTTAACATTATGCATAGAAATAGCTTGCTGGTATATACCTTTCTGAAATTACACAATTTAACTTAACAAAATGCAGTAGTTTAAGTTGTAGGTTCAAAATCCAGTTTGATGATTTCTAGTGGATATTTTAAGTTACAACTTACAAGGCCTAATCTCTATTTTAGTAAAAAAAAAGAAAATGCTGTAGTTCAATATCATGTACACGCCAGATATCAGAAGCATGCTTCTGCAGTTTATTGTTTTAGTACATTTCAGGTTGTATATATCGTGTGTATATATATAAAGAGAGAGAGAGAGAGAGGCTAATATCAAAACGTTTGCACCAAGGCCCTCGTGCAACCAAGTCGTTTTCGGATTTTCAAAGTCCAAACAGTCGATCCAACCGTTAGATGTGATCTCTCTATATTAAAATTTGTTTGGAGACCAAATTTTACATTTTTTGGAATTTTTTTATTATTTATTAAGCCACTTTGAAAATTGTTAATTACATGGTCCAGAATTTAGTTACACTGTTTTTACTGTTTTCGGATCAGCAATTTTCAAAGTGGCTTAATAAATAGTAAAAAAGTTTCAAAAAATGTAAAATTTGGTCTTTAAGCAGATTTTAATATAGATTGAACATTTAACGGTTTGAATCGACCGTTTGGACTTTGAAAATCCGAAAACGACTTGGTTGCACGAGGGCCTTGGTGCAAACGTTTTGATATTACACTCTCTCTCTCTATATATATATATATATATATATTTGTTCACACTTGCCTTCATGCACGGGTTAGTAGGTTTTGATTATGTCAAAGATACGATTTTGTTCAATTTGTGGTTGATTTATTGTTGCTTTAAATTAAATATTTTTTTTTAACTATACATGTATTGATCTATGTCCAAAATTGAAGGACTTGTAAACTACATGCACCAATACTTGAATAGTTTACGGAAGCTCAGCTATTCTACTTATAAAAATAAAGTAAATGAAAAGAACTCGTCGGAATGAAAACCCGATGATAGCAACCGAACAAAACCAGGGACACGTGTCAAGCTTAGGTGGCATGCGAGATG
Source organism: Carex kokanica (assembly GCA_025461125.1). Taxonomy (NCBI): domain Eukaryota; kingdom Viridiplantae; phylum Streptophyta; class Magnoliopsida; order Poales; family Cyperaceae; genus Carex; species Carex kokanica. The sequence continues at coordinate 554,791 of JAJGRX010001047.1, read as the reverse complement.
TGGCCGGGTGGATGATGAAAAATGATTGAACAACGATCGATCATCCGTAAAAAGTACCAATTTCCCACCAAGTACATGCACCAATCGCTTTGTCTAGGAATTGTGACCGCAACAGATTCCAGTCAATTCTTACCTCTCTCTCTCTCTCTCTCTCTCTCTCCTTTTTACTGCGGTTTTTTTTTTTTTAATTTTTTTTGCCTTTTTATTTTTTCTAAGACTATTGAGTATTGAGCATGGGTTCGTACTTTGTACAACGGTTTCTATGACCCAAATCACTCGTGTGGAGTTTTTGTTGTTTGGACCACGAAATATATACGGATCCCTCTCTCTCTCTCTCTCTCTCTCTCTCTCTCTCTCTCTCTAAAATCAAGTCTTTCTGTCCTTCTTCAATACACCTTAGCTACCTCTTCCCATTTGTCGGTGGATTATTTTTATTTTTTACTTACTTTCTCAGTTGACTGTACTAATTAATTACAGAGGGTTGCATTTGCATGGTAAGGACCAAGGACGGTGTGGCCAGGTACCAGCCACTGGTCCTTGGCTTTCTCTTGGGAGGCATCCAAAAGCTAGTCTGGTGGCACCGCATTTAATTTTTATTTTGCCATCTCGATCGGTTCACTTCATTCTATCATTTTTTAGTGATATGTCAGGTGAGTAATGCTTTCTGCAACGCTTGGTTCAAAATAGAAAATTCACTTGGGGTTCTTGAGCTAGCTAGCTGGTTTTGTTTCTCAAAAGCAGCTTTATGAATCCATTAAAATTTGTTTGGAATTTTTCTCAAACTTGATTTAAAACCAGCCTTTTGCAGGTAAGTTTGTCAAATATAGTTGGTGCAACTTAACTTTCTTTCTCCTCTTGAACAAAACAAATTAATTAATTAATTAATTAGTTTATGTGATACATATATTCAAAATTATGATACAGATCGACTAATTAATTTATCTGAAAGTGTTATTTTTTGCCAAATCTATGAATAAATTACCTGGCCTGTTGAATCTCTGTTTATTTAATTTACGGACATCTTCATGCCAAAATACCGAAATTATCTCCAGTCAATTTTAAGACAATTTATAATACGTGCTATATAACTTCCGGTTGAAACTTGAACCAATAGATAATAACCCGGATGAAAGAAAATTCAAAATCATAACATTGTTAACTTCAGACATATATAGTCACATAGGCAAAATAATAACCTTAGCTATTATAGTTTCTTCTTCTTTTATTTTATTTCGTTTCCCCAGTAGAAAAGACTAGGCTCAACCGCCCAAGTAGAATTTGTGCATATATAGTATCCTTTCGGCCCATGAAATAAAAATGAGTTCCAAGCCCAAAATAAAGAAACAATCAAAACCTGAAAATCGCCTCAGCTCATATTGGGTTCGGTCCAGATTCCTGGGGAGGGGGAGTGGGGACAAACCTTTTTACTTCTAGGCTTAATATTCTCAAAATTATCTACTTCAAGAAAATTGGATCCTGCATTAATCTTATTAATCTATTGCGTTTAATTGAAACAAAGAGATGGCTACATGGTTGTTGTTGTTTTTTTTTTCTGAAATTTTTAAAGAAAGGGCTATATAAGAGTATAAGACAGTTGTAGGCTAAAGTGAAGAGATGTACGAAATCTAAAGGGAAATGGTGGAAGATAACGGAAAAAAAAAAAATGAGATAAAAGAGACCAATTATCACATATTAAAAAAAAAAACACAATTTGTCATTATTCTTAGTCATAACATTAAAATCCGACATACTGTCCTAAACAATGTCGTAATTAACTCAAGCTAGAAAAAAAAAAACAAATTTAATACCATAATTAACTCGTACAAAAATAAAATAATATAATCAGATCAAAATCTAGTATTTTTTTTTGTTTTGAATGAAATTATAATTAGCTTGAATTTTTTTTAATCACACACAGCTATATTCTTCTGCTTATTATTATTATTATTTGTTCTACAGGGAATGGTGACCCATGAACCGGACAAGGTCACTGCACCGCTGCAAGAGTTACATTCGCATCTCCAATGCACAGCTTGCACAAACAACATGTCACCCAAAAATTTACTGTTTTTGCTACACTTGTCTCTTCACTGGACTACAACTCTCTGTACAGAAATTATCTCCCTTGACTTATTCTCACTGCCTCGACATAATATTTGCAAATTCATGTACCAAAGAGCATGGCCGCGCACGCTTCGACCATGGTCTCGTGTAAGATTTCATAACTGATATACTGATGATATATCAACAAAGCGATACCAGTACTGGTCCCTAGAATTAAAGGTTCATACATGCATTGATTTTTATATGTATGGTAGTCGTTATAAAAAAAAAAAAAAAAAAAATGTTTATGTTTCTGATTTTCACTTTTTATGTATTTATTTTCTTCACAGTTCACACCTAATGATTAATAAAGCATGCATTTAATATTTTGGGTGTCGAGTTATATTAAGTTTGTGTATATATGGAATGTGTGCATATATTCAGGTCGTTTATTACTGGTGTTGGATCGTTTTTGTTTTAGAGGAAAAAAAATGATCTAATACCAGCAAGATCGTTTTAATTTTGTCATCTTTTAAGTTCCAGCACAAATTAATTTTCTAGAGTAAAAGTAATTTTGACGCATCCTATTTATATTTATATTTTATTTTAGATATATGTATGATTCATTTTGGATGATTTTTAAAATTAAATGAAAATCCGACATATAATTAAACAAAATATAAAGTCTTACTCAAGATATAAATCAAGACAAAGAATAACAAAATAGATGTCAATGTAACAAACAATCATTAAATATCTTAAAAAATTGTTTATTTAATGAATAAGTAGATATATATGTACTCCATAATATGACGTGCTTCACTGCCTCAACAGTTTAGTTTGATTATTTATTTTTTGTAAATTGCCAATCATTCAAATTGACCTTATATTTATAGGATCCGTATCCTCTGCATTAACTCAAAATGGAATTTTTTGAGTTAATGAATTTCAACCCCCTGATATTAAACGGAGCCAATTCAGTTCGTGTCTATAACATAGGGAGCCATTTAATATTAGTGCAGATCTAATTTACACGAATCTTAAGACAGATTGGACAATCGAGATTCATTAACTCAAAAGATTCTCTTTTGTATTAATGCAGAGGATATGAATTCATATTTATATTGACTATATCTAAATTAAAAAAAATTATAATTACAATTTTTTATTTGAAAATATATTGTACAAATAATAAATTGAGTGAGGCTACGGTAATTAATATGCATAACATAGATTGGTCCTTACTATGGATTAATATTTTTGTTTTCGTAGTCCAAATAGTCGATATGAACTGTTCAACATAATTTCCATATAAAAATTTACTTGCAACTAAATTTTATAAATTTTTTTTAACTTTTACACTATTTTTCTAGATATGTAGAAAATCACTACTTTTAAATGGTCTAGAATCTTGATCTATACCTATCTAATAAGATATAAAAAAACTCTAAAAAAATGTTAAATTTGATATACAAGTAATTTCATATGAAGATCGTGATGAACGGTTCAAATCGATTGTTTGGACCTTAAAATTTGAGATAATAATCCATAGTATGAACTAAATATATACGCTCTGCACCGTAGCTAATAAATAAATATATGCTAGAATTATTCATACAATATAAATAAAAATAAGTTTATAAATAGAATAACAGGTAAACATACAGGGAATAGACGACAACCGCACCTGAGTTGTGAAAATGCCTCTCAAGCGGGAAGCATTGACCTATGGATTTGTCTTATCATTTATTTCTTTAAGCGAATGCAGAGAGATCCTATAAAAGACAAATATTAAAGAAGAGGATTCAAATGCTTTCATTTTTTGTGTCTCCAGCATGCCTCTATTTCTAAAAACTTTAATAAATCAAAATTTAAAACTTAAAAGTCAAAATAAAACCATTGGATATGATCTACATCATTTTATCTATGCACGTGTAAAAAATTATGGCATTTCAATTTTGTTTTAGTTGTCATCAAGAGCTTATAAAAAAACGTATTAATTTGGATAATTTCTAGACGTTGATTTTTCAACTTATTCATTCACATAAAAATAAAATCGAAATGTGATAATTTTTTATGAGCACATAGAGAAAATAACATATACCATATCTAACGGTTTTATTTTGACTTTTTAAGTTTTAAATTTTGAGTTATTAAAGTTTTTAAAAATGGAGGCATGGTGGATGCACAAAAAATGAAGGTATTTGAACCCTCCTCAATATTAAATAATGTAAATATAGCTCTACACTAATATCTTTTATTTGACAACAACACCATACTCTTACTTGCGAGACCCACATTGCGTCCGGCAGGTCCGGCTTCCGTGACTGATGTTACCGGCTCAAAACTTTGTTTACTATCACAGTAAAGAAAATTGTCAGGCACTTATCGATTTTGTTACGAATGTGTTACGGCATATTACATTATGTGTATAAATTGTGTGACGTGATTAATTAATTTGTATGTTATGTGACATATCATGTTTTAATTAAAATTGGTGCATATTCTATTTGAACAGTCTGGATCCAAACTGAAATATTATGTTACTTCAGGGAATTCCTGTGTTGTGACTATTTTTCGAAAAATTGGCACAACAACGTGAACATGTCTGGTCATCGTACAACACGTGGTCACACGAATCATGCCCGACATGGATCGTTAGATCTTGATCTAATAGTAAATTATGAATACACTAACTTAAATTGGAAATAAAAGTTAAACGTGACTGGTTATGTTGGGATAGACACGTGTGTTCATAACGTGACTAACGTACCATGATCATTCATTTGCCATGTCGTCAATCCTAGTTTAATTCAGCACATAAAAATCTAATTTGATCACGACGTGACTAATCACATTACAACACGTATTTACATCTCTAATTTTAATTATATCACATCACATCATATTTTTTTTTTCTTAAAAGGTGAATTCACTACATAAATTTTCCAAAGTTTCTCTTGTCGTGCATGTACAGTACAAAAGAAAAAAAAATCATCACAGCATATTTTAATTTTTTTACACATATCAGTAAAATGTGTCGGTTGTTAATTGACTAATTAACTAGAACATGTATCCATTTAAGCTAGGCGCTCCATAAAAGCAGATGTTAGGAAGCCAAACATACCACGACTAAATGTGTGTGATTTGACAACATAAACGAGCCGATTTGTTAGATATGACCAAGGAGAGGTATCCATGAGGGGCCATTACTTGTTAGCATTAAAAGAATAGCGCAGAACCTTGTCTAGAAAGCTCAGTAATACTCTGTGACAGGTTTCAGACCGCACACACCGTGATGACTTTGTTTAATAAGATACAATTGACATATTTATTTTCTTGCCAACTTAAACTTTTACATGCATCTATTTAATTAATAGTTTCATTCAAATTAAAATTGCAGATGTATATTTTTACCGTACAGATTAAATTTGAGTATTGATTGATAATCCATCAAAAACATTAAATATATCTATTTGGTACTATGCATAGCACATATTGGCTCGCGCTATGGACTCAAATTTTCAGTTTGAAAGTCCTAACGGTTGATTCAACATGGTTTCCATATAAATATGTACTTGTAAAATAAATATTTAGACGGATGACAATACAACTTCCGAATAAGAAAGAGAAGCTAAATTAACCTCTGAAATTTTATAAATTATTTTTTCTTTCAAAAAAATCAAATAAAATACGCTCTTTTTAAATACATTATTGATAAATACATTTGACATAAGAAGTTGGTGTCAGGCTTGTGTTAATTAAATCTCGACATTTCTTTGTAATGTATTCTTATCTATGAACAAAATACAGATGTTAAAAAAATGTAGGATGACTCAGTCATAAAATTACATTAAAAAAAATTATCCTTATTATTTGAGACACAGTGACGTAATTATAAAAAACAGGACACTTGAAGGGTGAGAAAACTTTGACATTGGTGGGTCTTGTATATATATATACAAGAACATTTTGTCAAAAGAATTGAAGAAAAAGTAGTTTGTTTGTTTTCATCGAAGAGGCCTGAAATGGAGCGATTCGCTGAGAACTGGATTAGGTTGAAATCACCCAGTGGAACATCGATCTGAATTTTGTTCTTCTCCCCTTTCTTCCTGTTTTCTTAAACTCTTTCCAGTCTTGAGAATTGCCTTCTTTGAGTTTTTATGCACTATTCGGTCAATTACATTTTGAAATAAGAAATTTAAAGAACAAGTTTTAATTAATACATTATGGCACCAACAACCTTTTGGCATTTACCATTTGGAACCACCCTCCTGGCTCTTATTTATTTAAGTAAGAGATCAGGATTTGACATGTGTGTGGTATTCATTAAGAAAATCTGGCTGCTACAGACTACAGACTACAGTTACTTTTCACATCGTTGATCGTGCACTGTTTTTGTTTAATAATTTAAAATTCCGTATTTAAATATTAGGAAAATCTCATGTAGATTTTAAAACACAAGAGCGACGCAAAAAAAAAAAAAAATATTGCCGTGTCAAGTTGTCTGCGGAAATGATACTCAGAAGGTTCTCCGAATTTGTATCCTCTTGAGTTCACTAAAATTTTGAGTTAAAGATTTGAACCGTCAGATTTAATTCCACACTAATATTAAATATTAAAGAGTCTGTCTATGACAGATGTGAGTCAAATTGATTCGAATTCTGATTGCATTATTGCTGAGGATGCACATTCTATATGAATTTGGATCTTCTCCAATATCGGACAAGGAAATCTTTTCAAATTACTTGATCCGGACCATTTATTTAACTTCGCACGAATTTTTAAGGGAACCCGTACAGTCAAATAGACACCTGATTGAGTTAGATCCGGCTAGGAGTTAATATGAATCGTAAAGTTATGAGTCCCACTGTCCAATACCTAAAATGATACTTGTCCACATGACCACCTAAGTAAAGATATTGACAAAGCTAGTTGAACTTTATACAACGTACGACTAATAGACAAAATGAAAAAATAAATTACTGGTGTGTTGTGTATAGGGCTGCAAACGAACCGAACCGAATCGAACTTACCTCCAGTTTGAGTTTGGTTTGAATTAATTTCGAACGAACTCAATTTCGAATCGAATTTTTTACGAACTCAATTTCGAACTTTTACAAACTTTGTTATGACTTACGAGTTATGCCTTATGGCTGGATCATAGTTCGAAATTACAGTACTTCAATAAAAACTCATGCATTCTGAATTCTAATTACACAGTACACCAAAGTTTATAACAAAGTTCAGTACAAATACCAAAATATCAAATACCAAAGTTCAGTACATTCACAGTATCCTATGTTTTCCAAATAGCCAACAGGAGTAACATCACCAAAGTTTTCAAATATCCAAAGTATTCAAAGTACAATTTAAGTTAGAACTGAGAGCAATTATGGACTGGGCGGCCTTATATTTTCATCAGCAAACATAAGTTATCAGCGGAAATCAACGGTTCACGTTTGAGTTAATTTCGAATTAAGTTTGGTTTGCGAACCTATTTCGAACGAACTAGGTCCAGTTTGAGTTTGGTTTGAATTAATTTCGAACAAACTCAATTTCGAATCGAATTTTTTACGAATTTTTTCGAATCAAACTCGAATCGAATTACGAACTACGAATTTTTTGTGCAGCCCTAGTTGTATGTATGAAATTAGTTAAACCAGCTTTGTTAATAATTTACCCTCTACACGATGGAATGCAAGACGGACGACACAAGAAAATTTTTTATTCTGTGCGAGATTTCCTGTGGCACAGGAATTTTATTTGCATGTCTTTCTGTGACGTAGCAAAATTTGGGAAGCAGATTGATCCTCTTTCTCATAAACAGTAATTCTGCTATTTTTATATTTCCGAATCTAATCGTTCAAATTTTTTTGAGAACGAATCTCGAAACAATTTTTTTCGAGAACTGTTATGTGCACGTATCTCGAAACTGTTCAATAGCTGGATTCGAAAAAATAAGAGATAGCAGAGTTACTGTTCATACTCAAGAATCGCAGCAGATTTGGATCCCAAAATTTGTGCTGGCGAGAAAATTACCTGCAAGCACATGGAGGAGAATCTCGACCGAATTTTATGTGAATTTGCCTTTTCTATGACGTACCAAAATTTGTACCGGCGAGAAAATTACGTGCAACCATATGTCATGTAGCAGAATCTCGACTGACCTGAAAAGGTTTTATCAAAACTTTCTAAATATGTAAATTCGGACTTTTAAATATTAAATAAAAAATGGGAGTGTCAGTCGGATCTGTTAGAGAGGAGAGAGGAGAGAGGACATGGACCATTTTTTTATGTAATAAAACCTTGTTGGCATTGACAATTGACCGAGTCAAATGTCTAAATTCTACGACCCAACATTAAGTGCCCATGTGTTTGGAACCCCTAAAACGCCGAGATTTTTATTAATACCCTAAAAAAAAAAAAAATATTAAAAATGCCCTCAGTTTTAAAAAAAATTTAAAAATGCCCTAACCGCCCCATGATGGGGCGGTCCACTGATGGTAGAAAACCGCCCTATTTCTGGGCGGTCCACCTCCTCCAGAAAACCGCCCAGAGGTGGGGCGGTTCTGTGTTTTTTTTTTTTTTTTTTTCAGATTTTATATATTTTTATAAGGAAATGTATATAGTGATGTATATATATTTGTAAGATGTATATATTGTTAAGATATATTTTTATTTTTTAAGATATATATATTTATAAGAAAATACATATTGGTATATTTTTTTTTAAGATGTATATATTGTTTAAGATATATTTTGGTTTACTAAGATATATATTATTGTAAGGAAATATATATTGATATATATTATTTTATTGTAGATTTTATATAAAAATGGAGGAAAGTGCTTAATTTTTTTTATTGTAATTTTCAATAAAAGTGAGTTGAGTTTTGATGCGGTTATACGGCTGTTGTACTGATTGTCGATTTGGCTAACGTGATAAAAATTAAATTAGGGTTTATAAATTAAATTAGGTTTTAGGTAATCTAAATCGGAAGTCAAAAAAATATGTAATCAAAATCGGAAGTCAAAAAAAAAAATCCAAACTACGTAAAATAAATGTCCACAACTCATGCAAAACAGTCCAGACCGAATACATAATAGTAGAAACCTATCAAACTACAAAACATAAAAAAACCTAACGTCGAGGGCGAGGGCGACGACCAGAGAGATCCAACCTACGAGGTGGATGACGGTCCCTAGGCCCCTCTCCATAGTATCTGCAGTGCACAATTTGCAAATAACTTAAATTTATAAAACCTAAACCATAATTTAATTTATAAAACCTAAACCCTAATTTGTAAAACCTAAACCTTAATTTAATTTATAAACCCTAATTTAATTTATAAATCCTAACTCTAATTTATAAACCCTAATTTATAAACCCTAATTTATTTTATAAAACCTAAACCCTAATTTAATTTATAAACCCTAATTTAATTTATAAATCCTAATTTAATTTATAAACCCTAATTTATAAACCCTAATTTAATTTATAAAACCTAAACCCTAATTTAATTTATAAACCATAATTTATAAACCCTAATTTAATTTATAAATCCTAACTCTAATTTGTAAACCATAAACCCTAATTTAAAAACCTAAACCCTAATTTAATTTATAAATCATAATTTAATTTATAAATCCTAATTTAATTTATAAAACCTAAACCCTAATTTAATTTATAAACCCTAATTTATAAACCCTAATTTAATTTATAAATCATAATTTAATTTATAAATCATAATTTAATTTATAAACCATAATTTAATTTATAAAACCTAAACCCTAATTTAATTTATAAATCATAATTTAACTTATAAATCCTAATTTAATTTATAAAACCTAAACCCTAATTTAATTTATAAACCCTAATTTAACTTACTCGCGTCGAGAAAATCAACAACCCGCACACGGCAATTCAATTTCCAAACTGAACCATAAACTCTAATTTTTATCAACTTCATCGCGTCGGGAAAATCAACAACCCGCACACGGCAATTCAATTTCCAAACTAAATCCTCTTAATTCTACAAAAAAATAAATTAATAATTTACGTAAACGTACCAGAAAAAATCTGATCGAGAGAAAGTTGGCCGAGAAAGAGAGAGAGAGGGTGGCCGAGAGAGGGAGAGAGGGTGGCCGAGAGAGGTGGCCGAGAGAGGGAGAGAGGGGCTGAGGTGGGGGGGGGGGGCTGGTTCGGGTGGCTGTCGGGTGGTGGTGGCGGGGTGGGGGAGGGGATGGGCGGCCGGGTAGAGAGGAGGAGAGACCGGGTAGGGGGCGGGGAATGGGAGGCCGGGGGTAGGGTGGCCGGGGAGAGGGGAGGCCGGGGGTGGGCGGGGCTGGGCTGGGGGGGCGGGGGGGTGGCTGTCGGGTCGGGTAGGAGGAAGGGTGGGGGGGGGCGGGTAGGTTAGAGGGAGGGGGGAAGGGACCAGAGGGGGGCTGTGGGGAAATAAAAATTTCGGGCTTGAACCGCCCCATCATTGGGCGGTTGGGTATGGGGGGTGAACCGCCCAGTGATGGGGCGGTTTGGTTGAGGGAGGGAACCGCCCCATCATGGGGCGGTTAGGGCATTTTTCAAATTTTTTTCAAAATGAGAGTATTTTTATTATTTTTATTTTTTTTAGGGTATTAATAAAAATCTCGGCCTAAAACAACACACGATGCATGCAATGAATGGCGATGGCCGATGGACCCAGTAGTCATGCCCATGCCATGCCTTATCACGTGGCCGATGTGTCCCACTCCCACCTGGAGTCTCCAGCCCTCCAGTGCCAGAACAGACACGTGGCATGCGCCTTGCTGGCCCTTCCCATTGGCCAGACAAGAGACTGTGAATCGGGTCCCCCTGTCTTTTGGATAATTCAACTCGCGCCCGTAAGTCTAGTGTTGTGTGACGGTGCCTAAACTTTCAGCCTCTTCAATTTGTTTCCCTCCCGATTCGGAAACATTGATCTAGCTAGCTCTTTCATCAATGATTTATTTGTCACATGTAAATGGGACCCACGATCTAGTTCGTTCTCTAATCTCTGGTCTACACAATTAATTCTTGATCATCTTCTTTATTTCTTGTTTACCTAATAAAATATATTTCGGCTCAAATAAAAACGGGCCGGGTAACGATTTTATCAGAGCAGTTTTGGTTTCATGCAATATACAATTCATATGCAGTGTTATTTTAATTTTATAGTTTGTGCGTTGCATAAAGTACTTGAATAAAGTCAAAATTACTCTGTTAAATTCTTGTCCCTAAAGAAAATGCACCCTCAACTAGACCAATCCAATGTCCAGCCAGTCGGCCTATACTTCCTTCTTTAATTATCCTAATACAAGTTTATAAATATCATAAAAAAAATTGGATAAAAACGAAGTTAAATTTTCTAACTTTAAATACTTGTAAGTATTTTCACATCGAATTTTGCATATTCAAAATTAAATCGAATTTTTTATTTATATTTTTTGGATATTTTTTTAATTTATATTTAAAATTGAAAGATACGATGTTCATTTTATTAAAAAATATCACAAATTTAACGACCATTTAGCATTATATTATGTACGAAACAGTCAACGCAAAGATATGATACAACTTTTTTTTTTACTTTTAGCTTATCTTTGTATTTTAACAGATTCAGTTTCAATAATATTACATAACAATATTGGTGACCGAGTTTCCCTGAATTAATAAGCTTCCGATTCTGGGAAAAAAAATTCCCACATGCATTTGACAGTACTGGATATGTCAAAACTCAAAAAGTTTAATTTCTAAGTCCTAAACTAAAAATGTTATTTTTTTATGGAAAACGTAGAGAAACCTAAAAATTAAACCCTAATCTAATTTTACGAGTTATCCTACCTAATTTCTTATACTGAGCACATATAGTTTTGTTTGAAAATATATATGTTCTTTATTTGTAACAGGTTTATCTTCCCTGGTATATAAGGCTAGAAGAATGTACATTTTCTTTGCTTTGCTATATATATGATCGATGTTTTATGAAAAATAAATATATAGAATCATACTTATAATTCAAGATATATATAAAATTACACACCACCTAAAAGTTTAAAATAATTAATGTCTTAATTAAATTTTTATGATATTACCCCTGCTCCATGGAGATTTGGGGTTCACTGTCCACGTAAGCTACGAAATCGTTAATTAGCTCTCACTTTCGATTTTTTGCTAATAAATTAATTATTTAACTGTTAAGCTTCCATTATCCATTATCTCATATAAAGTTTCATAGAGAGGAAACCAAAATACTTTGTTCAAATAAAATGATATGAGCATTGTGCATATGTTACCATAAACTTTACATTTTATTTGCTGACGCCTTGTCCCACTTATGAGGTTGAAGTTGCAAACAATCGAAAGAAAATTAATAATATATAATTGATTCCTTTCTCAATTTATAAATCACATTATCTTAATTTTACCAATTAAGTCATGCGCTGCGACCTCGAGTTTGAATCTCTAGCCTTTATATATACATGTTACAGGAAGCAAGCATAACTTCACAGTTAATTAAATTACCAATTTCTTTTCCATGTAATAATTATCGAGTTTACATAACCATCGCTGTACGTTCTCAATATATATCTGAAAAACATAGAAAGAGGTTCCTTTTTGTGAACTGTTGACAGGCAATTTGAAAGAGCACAAGCAACCCAAGCATGGTCGAATGTACTTCTTTTCATGCAAAAACACATCCCATCAATTATCAAAAAAATATGCAGTGCCAAAAAATTGTGGAAGACAAAGGAAAAGCTGCAGCTGCAGCAAAAAAAAAAAGAGTACAAATAGATGGTGCAAAAGACGCTGATTTTTTTTATTAATATCCTAAAAAAAATAATACGGATCTGCCCTCAATTTTCAAAGATTTCAAAGAATACCCTGACCGCCCCACTGTGGGGTGGTCCACTTTCATACCTGACCGCCTCCACAGTGGGGCAGTTTGGTATGCACTTTTTTTTAGAGATGTTTAGCGTATATAGAATATGTTTATACATATAGACACTAACAGTAATTTGATCTCACTGCTTTTATGATTTTTTTTTTCTTTTTGGATACTCATATTCTTTGATTTTGTAAATAGAATATATGACAAATAAAATATATATATATGTGAAATTAGAGCTGAACCTTAGATATTGTATAGAACCAATGTAATAAGAAAATATACTCTTGTTATATTTCATAAAATATTGACAATTTTATTTTAAGCCATTTTGTGTCATCTTTCATAACTCATAAAAAATAGTAAAAAATATTTCAAAAATAGTAAAAATTAGTATTCTACAAGTTCATTATATAATCAATTTACTGAGCTACTTAGATCAAAGTTTGAAGTTTATACAATAGGTTTTTTTATTTACCGTTATTTTTGAAAAACTTCAATTGCATTTTGAGAGGGGACTAACTTTGACCAAACTTTGTCTGGCCATAACTTTATGTAGGAAATTCCGTTTTGAGCGTTCGATCACTTTTCGGAAAGCTTGGGAGAAGCAGCGTCCGTTTTGAGGTTTACCTTACAAAATATCCCGTGCACTCATAATTGCAGAAAGAATATCGTTTAGGATCTCAAAACTGCAATTGAAGTTTCTGAAAAATAACGGTAAGTCAAAAACCTATCGTACAAACTTCAAACTTCGATCTAAGTAGCTCAATAAATTGGTTATATAATGACTTGTATTTACTATCTTTAAAATGTGTTTACTATTTTTAATGTTTTATGAAAGATGACACAAAATGACTTAAAAATAAAAGAAAATTGCCAATATTTTATGAAAAAGAACATGAGTATATTTTCTTGATACATGGGTTCTATACAATATCTAAGATTCAGTTCTAGTTTCACACACATATATTTTATTTGTCATATATTCTATTTACAAAATCATATGAGTATCCAAAAAGAGAGAAAAAGTCATAAAAGCAGTGAGGTCAAATTACTATTAGTGTCTATATGTAAAATATTCATAGCAAACCTCCTCACTGTGGGGGAGGATTCAGGTATGGAACTAGCCCACAGTGGGGCGGTCAAGGTATTTTTCGAAATTTTTGAAAATTGAAACTATTTATGTTATTTTTTTATTTTTTAAGGGTATTTAAAAAAAATCGGCAAAAGACGAGAGATTTAGCCTACAGACAATACAGTAACAAAAAAAAAAACAGAGATTTAGCCTACAGACAATACAGTAACAAAAAAAAAAACAGAGATTTGATTTAAATACTTACGATAGGAAATTAAGAGTACGATAGCAAGCCATAGGTTAAATCTGAGGAACGTTTTCATGTCGGGCACGTGGCAAATTGTGAATGGCAGTAATAAAGTCAGATAATGAATGACTGCTACACATTGGGCCGACAAGGGCCCACTTTTTCTGGCAGATGGGTTGCATGTAGGCCCAATCCTACCCATTATAAATATCACCTCCTTTGCATCTCATTTTCAAACAATCAATTTTCAGAGTTGCTTTTCCCTCCTGATCACTTTCTTTCTCATATTAAACAAATAACTTAGTTCTACTTTTGTTGATTCATACAATGACTATCACAAGTTCAAGGATCACTGAGGCAGAGATCAATGAGCTCATCTCTAAGCTGCATGCTCTTCTTCCCGAGGCGCGCCGTAGCACTCGTCAGGTAAGAAATTATAAATAAACTTCTTGTTTACCACAAAAAAAAAATAATAAAGAAAAGATTGCAACAAGGTTTTTTAAATATTTGGTTTTTAAGGCGTTTTTTATTCCCTTACATTACCCGGAAAAATATAATATGCTTATGGTAAATATTGATCAACTGTATTAATTTCCGGCCCACTTAACATATATGCAATAGTAGATGAGAAAATATATATTTGTAGCTCATAACTCATTCTCTCACCAATTAATTTTGATACATAGGATATACTCAATTTTGCGGCTGGTGATTAATTATGCAATTTGCAATTAAATGCAGGCTTCTGCAGCGAAACTTCTCAAAGAGACATGTAGCTACATAAAGAGCCTCCACAGAGAAGTCGATGACCTCAGCGATCGGCTCTCTTTCTTAATTACTAACATGGATGTAACCAGCAGCCAGGCTGAGATAATCAGGAGTTTGCTACGCTGATTAAAATGAGATAATTATTATTATTTTGATATGCGGCATTGCATAGGTTTAGGTCTCTAGATGATCAGGTTCTGTGTCCGCTTACAAGCGTGATTTATTGTTACTTGTTAGCATCTGCTATATATTAAATATTGATATATATTTTATGTCATTAATTAAATCCTTTGCATTAATACTGGGGACACCTAGCTTGTTCAAGTGGCGAAAGCCACGAGAATTTATCAGCAATTAGCAGATAATTAATTAGTTGTCAACGTACCTTGTTTTAATTATTTGTATGCAGAGCTAGCTCTTTATATATTATATATGTTTCATTCATATAAATTTGACTTTGGATGAGCCTACCCCATTGACTCATAACTCATCAGCAGCCAGTAATGGCCTTCACTATTATCAGCTACTGTTTATACCAGCAGAGAATTAGCAAGTTAGATCGATGTCACAAATTAATATTTAATACAACATATATAAAAAGAATGATTTCTGTGTGACATACATTGCAAATGGGTTTCTACTTTCTACATAACAGTACGTATGTCCAGGACCTACATATGAAATGTCAACACGCTGCTGTACCACCTTCTACCTAGACAAGTACAGCCTGTTCCTCCCAAATAGAAGCTGCTTGGTAACTGCAATAGGCACACTGACTGGTAACACTGCATATATACCGGCCCCGCATCACAACCCTCATTAGGTTTTTTTGTCTTGCCATCTTGTATGGGCCAATGCCAGAACCAGCCATGCATTAAATGGGCTGGACATGCACTGATAGAACATGTTTGACATAGTATACGCATATATAATATTCTTAACGACTGGTATGAAAGAAGACCTCGGTGAAACTATAATGTAAACAACATGAGCTGTTTGACAGTTTGAGACACACACTATACACGATCCATAAAGACAGTTGAGATAGATTGATAAAAAGGCGAGGGAGATATACATCCATCAATGATTTGGAACGATGCCAATATTTCATTTTCTTCAATTTTCAAGGACCAGTTTACTTCAAACATCATTTCAATAACTATTTTTTCTTGAAGAACCTACAAGTTCAATATATATATATATATATATTTTTTTTTTCTTTGGTAAAATTGAGAGACTGATGGCTGAATATCCATCCCCATTCCAATAATGGGGCCTTGAAATTGCTTATTGGGCCATAGCTTCTCTCCATCCGGAAGCCCACCTACTTCTAACATTTTATTTTATTTTATTTTATTTTGGAATGGAAATGACCATTATAATTTGCTGAAATTGTGTTAGTTTGAATAGTCAGTCCTTTCAATATATTTTTTAAATTGAGCTTGTAAAATTAAGTGTAAATTCTATAGCATGTAATTCTTAAACAAGTTTAAAATTTGTACACTGGAGACGAAAATACTAAACACGGTCACTTTGTGAGTGATGGGGAAATTTATACAAAAACACTCCCGCACAATTGTTAGCATCCCTACAAAATAAATATTTTTAATTAATTATATGAGCAGTGAACCACGTAAAAAATAATATTTTGTTTTTGATATGTTTCATCTGATGATTAAATTCTAGAATAAGAATATTATTTTTTTAGTATTTTGAACTTATTTTAACCAAAATAATATAGAATTTTCGAAAAGGTAATATATATATATATAGAGAGAGAGGGGGGAGGGGGGCTCAACTGCACCATTGCTTCATACCTCAATTGTACTCCAACATCTTTATTTTCAATTTCAAACTTTAAACAGACGATCCGAACCGCTCAACATGATATCCACGTTAAAATATGATTGGAGACCAAATTTTATATATTTTTTAATTTGTTTTACTATTTTTTAAGACAGTTACAAATCATTGTTTTTAGATGGTTCACAATTTCCTGAAAAGCAGTGATATTGTATTTATCTTAAAAAAATAGTAAAAGAATTTCAAAAAATATAAAATTTGATCTCCAATCATATTTTAACGTGGATATCATGTTGAGCGGTTTAGAGCGTCTATTTGAACTTTAAAATTGAAAATAAAAATGATGGGACACGATTTGAGCATGAAGCAATGGGACATTTGAGCCCTCCTCATATATATAAAGGTGGAGTCATTTTATTTTATGAGTAAAAGTTGAAGATTAAGCTACTTAATTTTTGAGTAAAAATTAGAGATCAAGCTATTTAACTCTTCCGAATTTTGAACCTGTGAAGGAATCATATTGAATATGTGATTTTTTTTTTCGAATGGGATTATTTGTGACTACAAGTAGGTAGCGTTTCCGATTGAGATTTTCTTCAACTGATAATAATGAAAATGGCGGTGGTGGATAACGAACTAAATTGCCACCACACGCAACACACCTCTCTGTTTTATCTTCTATGAATCTCTCAATCTCACTATAACATTACTGTTGCAAAAGGGTTTTCAAAACCAACACAACTAACAAACAGTGGCGAACCTATAATTTTAAACAGGAGATAGGCAAACAATTACATTATTATTATTTATTTAATTTATTATTGTTATTATTTATTTATTTTTATTAAAAAAACTAAAATTGTTAAGGTATCTTTTCTCTAAAATGGAGATTTGTTGCATTTGCAAACAATTTAGTAAAAATGTCAAATTAAAACAACTTCCATACTAGCTCGTATGACTCTATTGAACTAAATTAAAAATAATAAAGACATGGTACAAGACATTAACAAACAAAAACCTTACAATGATAAACTATATTTTTGACCAATAGTACCAGCTTTTATCAAATTAATCCCTTGAAATGATCAAGGCCCAATTTTTGAAAATGTACCAAATTAATTCCAATAAAAGTGGTAAATCAAATGCAAAAGAGCCTAATCTCATGAAGATTGTTAAATAAAAACTATAATTTTAATGAAGCAAACATTCATTATGATGTGTTAACACATGTCACAAGAAGAAAAATTTGAAAGAACAGAAAACAAAGAAATTTTTTTGTTTACCTAATTCTTTTACATTTTAATTCAGCCCGCTGATTTGTTTTATTTAAATATGAATTCTCAATTAAGAAAACTTTTAAATAAAAATGTTGAATTCAAAGATCAAGTTATCATATCAAAACAATAGCACAATTATTATATTTATATAAATTTATTTATTAATTAGTTTCTGACCGAAATCCATAAATTCAGCCCAAATCATAATTATTTTTCTATTTAGATATTGACTCAAAGAAACTGCATAATACTTTTGGGCCCAGATTCGATATTTCCCCCTCTATTTAAATTCAGATCTAACCGCTAGTGCTAGACATCTTTTAATTCTCTCTCTTGTCAGACGATTCCCTTATTCAGTTCTCCATTAACGACTCATGATCTCTATCTCTCGGAAAAGACTCTACCTCTCCTCGCTTGTTTATTTTGGCTCAGTCAAGAGTAAGAGTAGGTAATACTCAAATCCAAACTTGTTTGACGACTTTTTTCAAAATCCAGATATATATAGACACTGGGGTAGGCAGTTGGCTGTGGCTTAGCCTCTTTCGGAAAACAAATAAAAATAATAATAGAAAATGTAACCCATATAGATATAGATGAAGACATGAGTTTCTTATTAAAAAAAAAGAAAAGAAAAAAGGACTACGCTATGTAACTATGTAAGGGTGTAAAACATATGAACATGAATCCGTACGAAAGATTTCCTTTCAAGGAAAAATTATTGAAAGCAAATCCGGATCAACTCAGGCCTTGGATCTAACTAAGTTCTAACAGTCGGTCCATTGTCCATTGCCAAGAGGCGAAGATCTAACCAGCGATCGCGCGCAAGAATGAGATCTGAAATGGGAATCTCCTTTCTCTTAATTTACATTCCAATCGCTCGCTCGCTCGCTCATCCCCTCCTCAACCCATACCTCTTCTTGTAATAATTTCAGCACCTGAATATGAACCAATTAATTTCTTCTCGGCATGCAATTCCTCTCTCCATCGATGATCGATCCGTCCCTGACGATTTCCTTGTCGTTTCTTTCTTTGTATTGTGAATTTGTTATCGAATTAGATATATAAAAGCGGGAATTAAGCTAGATTCGAGAAGTAATCAAGGGCATGCAGTTGAGTTGAGTTGAGTTGAGATCATTGGATGAAGACGACAGGGGAGGGGACGCGTGAATCGATGAAGTTTGGAGTCGTCATGCCCACGTGGACGGTGATTGGATATGGTCAAAGTTCGTTTTGGAATTTGGATAGACATACATACATTACATACGTAAGAATGTAAGATGAGATTTAATTCGTTCCACGTAGCTAGCTAGCTAGGTCAGTCAAGATATATAATCATCGAGATCATTTGGCTTGGAGTCTTTATTGTTCATTTGTTTGTTACTTAATTTGTTTCGAACTCTATATATATTCAGGACATGCAGTGCCAAAAGTGCTGGTACTTGACATGCCATGGCAAATTCCCAACTCTAATTACAATTTGGAGGAAACCGTAATTCTGGGACTGCAAATTTTTTTGAAACATATATGTAAGACATATCATTCAATCCTTCTAAAAATCCAATTAGCTATAGATTGGCTGTGAATTCAAAATTAACTCACACTGTCAACACAAGTATATATATATATCTTAATTCTGAAGTGGTGTATAATTATTTCTCTTTTCTTTTCTTTTTTGAAAATGCGAGGTGTATAATTATTTCATCGAGTACCTACACATTCTCGTTCTCGTTCTTCGCATTTTAGATGTAATTTTTACTTTTCTTACAAAATACATTTACACTTGAAAATAATTATCTTATGCTATTACGTCTTGGGATTTGAAAGTTATAATTTACTAATTCAACAAATTATTTGATTTGTATATAATTTTCTAGCCATTTAAAAAAACAAAAGTGGCGAATACTTTATATACTAGATATAAATTTGACATCTAGGTAAAAGCATCAAAGGTCATGGAATTTCTACCGATATTTAATTTTATGTATTAATTGTCTTATTTAAATCAAGAGTTAATAGATGATCTTCTGGTTCAGTAATATTTTGAATTTTATATGTGTGTGGACAGCTTAGACATTGAAAATTTAATGTGTTGATCAAACTTCAACTTAATTTTTCGGAAATAGTAATATTTCAATTTAATCCTTTTAAGATTAGAAGAAAACAAGGAGTGTATGGGAAGCAAAGAAGGGTGTGCATTTTGAACAATGATATTTTGTCAAAAAAAATTAAAAGAAAATATTATGTTTGATATTTAAAAAAAAGAAGAGAGATTTCTAATTAAAAAAAACTCAACCAATCAAGTATGGTGAAAACTTTTTTGAGGAATTTGACCAATTTTTCGATTCTGAAATAGCTAATAATGAGTATATTTTCAAATTTACATATATCTCCTCCTGTAAGCTCAAAATTAAAAATTTGTATTAATCCTTCTAAAATAAAAAAATCTTTATATTTACAAATAAAGAGTTTATAAAATTATAAAACTAACACAATAAAATTTTAAATTGGTCACACTTCAATTTATAAAAAATATTTTATTTAAGCTTAACTCTTAATAAATTATTTACTCGTATATATATATATATAAAAGAAATGTTTACTCTAACTAACAAGAAGTTTATATTGCATGATTTGTTCAATTTAAAACTTCCACAAAAGTGAATAAAGAAAACTTATCGCAAGTTTATCAATCGATTACGAAGAAATTTGGTCCAATTTTACCTGCGCATAATGGTTTATTAGTTTGTAATACGAACACATGGTGCAAAAGTTAATATTAAAATCAGAGATAAATTCAAAAATATTTTGGTTTTCATATATTTCATAATTCCTTAAATACTGACCGTTGTTGAAATTTATAAATTCAATGAGGTAGTTGTTTTTTTAGTATGGCAGTTATTAAGATTTGATTATGAGTTATTATATCAAAAATATGTTTTATGATTAATTTTTATTTTTTGAAATTTCTCCGACATCTCAATATCTCTAACATGCATCTGGTTCGAGTCCCAACATAGATCCAACCTAATTTGTAGAAAAAATTATTTTCGAACACATTATGTGAGATGGTCATACATGTTATAATTTAATTTTGTTGGACCACTGTATTTATAGACATAGATGTCTTAAAAAGTAAAGGAATTTCAATATATGAAACGGGCAATCTTTGCCTTTTTTCCGAAAAAAAAAGAGTAAAGGAATTAGCTATCGGCTGTCCTTCATAAATGCATGCTATTGCAAGGTCAATTCTAGACATTATCCACATAAATACATTTTTACAAGATCTTGATGACAACCAAAACAAAGTTGAAATGTCATAATTTTTTACATGTGCACAGATAAAATAATGTAGATCATATCCAACCAGGGACGGAGACAGATATCCAGTGAATGTTGGTCAAAATGTCAACTACATAAAAAAAAAATGAGTGATGCTATGGTACTATGCATAGCACAGTTGGGTCCGTGCTACAACTCAATATTTGAGTTTTTAAAATTCTAACAGTCGATCCGAACCGTTCAACATGATTATAAAATAAATATGTACTTGCAAACCAAATTTTACATTTTTTCAAATTTTTTTACTATTTTTTTAGATAGGTAGAAAATCACTTGATCTGAAAATTCTGGACCATCCAAAAACAGTGATTTTTTACCTATCTAAAAAAATAGTAAAAAAATTCGAAAAAATGTAAATTTTGGTTTGCAAGTACATATTCATTTTATAATCATGTTGAACAGTTCGGATCGACCGATAGGATTTTGAAAACTCAAATATTGAGCCGTAGCACGGACCAATCCGTGCTATGCATAGTGTAGGGTTTTGCTGTACCCTTTGATTAGGTTAAGTATGCGGAAAGATCGTAAAACAAAAATTTTACTTTTAACTTAACCCGAAAATTAAAGAAGTATGTCAGAAAGAGTACCGAACGTTCCTGTTCCCGTCTTTCACTTGACAAGCCTTTTTAATCCTCTACAAATCTACTTCTTGATTGATTTCTAAAAATTAAATCTATTTAACAATTAAATAAATTAATATAACATTTATACTGCGTATCCAAATTCCAATTGGATTGAAGTCGCGTCTCGGGAGAACCAAACGTCTGATGCCTCTATCGGTTATCCACCAGGATTGACCAGAGAGCGGTTATTTCTTTTGCCAGAAATACTATAATTGCGTTATTCGCAAAAATCACTATTCACAAAAAAGGCATAAACACTATTAACGAAAAAGGCATAAACACTATTCATGGTTCGCAAAAGATGATTCACGATCGACGACAAAATACCACGTACTTCGCAAAAACACTATTCACGAAAAAGGCATAAACACTATTCACGAATCCCGATAACACTATTTAACAACCCGCAAGATTATATGTGGAGTATATTTTCGTTTCTTACGAAAACACTATTTGAGAGAGAAAAACTCGATTCGATTCGATTCGATCTGATTCGGTTCAAATGTAATTCTATCTTTTTGTCTACCCCTACCCCTCTATTTATAGGCTTTGAAATATGGAAAAAATTACCAAAATACCCTTTGGCCCAAAATTGAAATGGGATTTAGGCCCAAAAACGAAATGGGCTTTAGGCCCAAAATTGAAATATGTTTTAGGCCCAAAAATATTAATTCATAATTAATATTTTAATCCATTAATTAATTATATAATTGTTCTGGACAATTATATTTCTTGTGGTCGTTCTTTCGGTAAATTCATACAACGTGTCGTGCATGCTTATAAATTTGCTATGTTTATGCTTGTAATCTAATGACATTTATAATTAATTATAACTTTCTTATTATTAATTATAATCAATTTATAATTAACAATAAGATTATCTGATTATTTCCTATATGGTGTGACCCGATAGGATCTGTGCTATGTTGGCAATAGAATTAAAACTCCTTTTAATTCTATAATTCATAAGAGGCATCTGACATATACATTACGACTACCCAATTGACACAGATGATCTTGTAAATTGCAATATCACGATCCAGTAAATAATTACTCGTGTTAATTCTTTTGTGTCATAGTATCAGATCAGTTTCAAGATAGGTATGTGTCATCCTTGCAAACTTAATCTTTTCTCGATCTTAAATAGTTTTATCAAATATGATTAACTATTTAATCATACCGCATGCAGATAATCATATTTCATCAAGAGACCTAGTGATACCATCACTCGTATAATAATACAAGGGACAATAGTAGTCTTGGTGAACATCTCCTCTCAGCATAAGTTATGCATACTGAATGTTATATGTATAGTTACTTTTTACGGATAGCGATGGACAACACTCACGAATACACACTTCCTATGTAGGAAAGACGAATACCTCATACTTTAGAACTTAACACTGAATGAAAACATTAATGACACAAACACAATTCATTTAATGTTTCATTTAGGGTCTGTCTAATATCATGTTTTCTAACATGTATCTGTGTGATTAAAATGACAACTCTTTATCTATGGTTTGTAAAACTTAACTATCATTTAATCCACACACTAACTTTTAAACGGTCAATTAGTGTTCCTTGCTAATTACCAATGTTAGAGACTATCAAGAGTATTTATCATCTATATTATGAAGTTTTACAATTTTAAGTCATGAACTCGAAATGATTCATAAATTCGATAAATCTCAAGGAACAAAATGATTAATCATCTATTACATGAACAAAATATATAGAATATAATTATCCTATGATTGACTTCTTGATTATTACACTAACACATAGTACCATAGCCTCACTAAAAAAAAATTAATGTTACATGTGAGCTGTTTTGGGAGAAAGAGAGACACACAATGTCACATGTGAGCAATTCTTTTGATTAAAAAAAGCTTCAAAATGCTAGAAGTTCTCAAATCAATTGACCAAAAAATTTATGGGGTCATTCATATAACATTTTTATAAAAATATAAGGGTCAAGTTGAAATACCCCAGTATTTTACTATAAATTATATAACAAAAATGTTCTTGATTACCAGCTTTTGGAAAAAAAAAAAAAAAAACAGAAATCAATTGACCCCTATGCTCTACATGTCTCCATCTCTGTATCCAATGATTTTATTTTGACTTTTCAGTTTTGAATTTTGAGTTTTAAAATTTTTTAAAAATAAAAGCATGGTGAAAACACAAAGATAAAGGTATTTGAATCCTCGTCTTTGACAATTGGCGTCCCTAATTATAATTGAAGGGAGGCTTGATTCTGGGATTCTAATTTTAGTGAAACTCGTATTATTAACACAAGTGTCGGTGTATAATTATTTCATCGAGTCTACAAATTTTTGTTAGTTCCGTTATTTGCATTTTTTTTACAACTTTTATATTTAAAAAAAATCGCACTTGATAATAATTGTACCTTATGTTAATACGAATTAAAATTCTGAAAGTTATCTTTTTACCTATTCAACGGAAGATTTAATTTGTATTTTTCTATAGTCATATAGAAAATGCTAGGTATAATAGTTATTAGAGGAGGGATCCAATTACACATTTTTTGGTGACACATCATGACACCGTTTTTTATATAAGTCAATTTTGCAATTTCAAAATCCAAACAGTCGATCCGAACCGTTCAACATGATCACCATATTAAAATGTACTTGGAGATCAAATTTTACATTTTTTTGAATTTTTTACTATTTATTAAGATGGTTACAAAATCACTGTTTTTCAATGGTCTGAAAACAACGATTTTTGTAACCATCTTAATAAATAGTAAAAAAATTCAAAAAAAATGTAAAATTTGATCTCCAAGCACATTTTAATATATCCATCATGTTGAACAGTTTGAATCGACTATTTGGACTTTGAAAATGGTAGGTGTCAAAGTGTGTCACCAAAAAAGATGTAATCGGATCTCTCCTCTAGTTATTAATACTTTTTTAATTGTAGCAACTTTGAAAGTTTAGTACAAGTATAGAATCTCATGGACGTATGATGACTCAAATTGAGACTAATAACTTTTAAATATTTCTAAACTCTAATTTCAACTTACGTTCAGATCACAAGCACATGATCCTACAGTGTAGTATAATTGGGGTGTCAATTCACAGGGATAGTGTATTAAGTTTTAAATAATTTTTACTAGTCTAGGTTATGGGGTTTTATAAAAGATATGGTGGTGACAAATTCAATCAAAGTATTATAGCTAAATAAGATTAAACAGTAGATAGAGAACATCTAGGGTTCATGTTTTCTATATTTCTTAATCATGTAAACTATAAGTTTCGACATTTATCTAATCCGCATTCGGTACTGTCACTGTCACGTGCGGTATAGAATGCCCCCAAGCTGAAATTTTAATATATAACATTTATTCAAAAAAAATAAACCAAAACACCCCTATTTATGGGTTTTTTGAATTCTACCTAGGCCGCACCGGTGTTCTGTGGTCCCCAATACTTTTTTCCGTACAATACCGATGCGGCCCCAGTCAAATAACCGCACAATGCCTCTGCTGCTCCATTATTATTTTTTTCAAAGTACTTTGGATTTTGTGCTTTGGAATTTGAGAATCATTGCATAAATTAGTCAGAATTTGTGCTCTGGATTTTGTGGTGCTAAAACATTACAGTACCGGGCCGCAAAAATATTAAATAAGCATAAATTTCAAAGAAACATTAAATAAGCATTACCAGCATATTTTTGGAATTTGTGCTTTGGATATTGTGGTGCTAAAACAAAAAAAAAGAGGGCCGCAAGGGCATTGAGTGGCTCCTTGCCTGGGGCCTCAACGGTATTGTGCGGACTCCAGTTTTTTGGACCGCAAAATGCCTGAGCAGCCTTGGTAAATTTCAATTTCTTCAAAATCGGAGTGTTTTGATTTATTTTTTATTTTTGGTTATGGTATAAATAAAATTTTTGGGTCCCCAAGTATCCTGGGTACAGCACTGTCACTACCCGCACTGTGAACTGAGTGTTTGTTTATGCGATTTGAAAGTTTTTCCGATCTTTCGATCGGCTTTTGGGCTATACTACTCCGTAGTTGAAATATTCCAAAGACCCCACCTAAACTAGGTGCTTTCTAATGTTGTTTCAACTAAGTCAAATATGTCTGTAGAGGAATTAAACTTAGTCTATGTTGCAATTTATATTATCCTACCAAGGAAGCCCACTGGGTTCTAATCCTATATTTGAACCGCTGCCAAGCCTCATTAGTCCCAATCTCACCACTACTTACGAGTAGATAAAACTATGTATGCAAGGATATTATAAAAATATTAAAGTGCAAAAGAAATTCAAATCATAACGCAAAACAAAACATAAACATAAATTAAAATATAATTAAGAATTCAAGTACATCTCTCACCTTAGAGATGAGAAGTTTAGCTTCTAATGACCATATCAATAAAATAAATAAATAAATAGAACATAAATTACAACCCAATTGAAGATGGAAGAATCTCTGCCACCTTAGATGACTTTTGATGGCATATAGATGACTTCTCTTATCCTTGACTCTTGATGGCTACCCTTCTCTCTCTATGTGACTCTCTAACCTAACCTAACAATGAGGATTACAAGTTACAATTTTGGACTTGACATAATTGAACACACACACACACTAAATCTTATTACAAAAGGGGTATTTATAGTATTCCTAAGCACTAGTCGAAGTAGTGGAGATCATGAGGGACGTGAGGTGCATCCATGATCTTTCAGCAATTGTCTAAAAATAGCGTGACCCATCAGAAAAACGGATTTTCTAAAAGGCCTGGCTTGTTAACTCGTGCGGCCTCTGGGCTATGCCGCGTATGGCATGGAGGAAGCCGCAGGGTCTTCTGACTTAGCGAATTTTCTTGTAATTTCACTATTTCGCATATTGTGTACTTCGTGGGAGGTGTTGCATACTCCACGTGATGTCCCATTTTGGAGGCAATTTGATGATCGCCTAAATATGACATTTTTGCTCTATTTTTGGCCTAAATACACAACTTTCTCCAAAACCTGCTAAAATGACTCAAAAACACGTTTGCGGTAAATAAATCGGAAAAATAGTTACTTCACATTCACTTTTGGTCATTTTTCAGATAAAAAGATAGTGACTTACGCTATATGATTTGGCGTCATCAACGTACTTTGAATTTGTGATTGTTGATTTATAGCAACATTTCAATTTTTTGCATTTTCTAATTTATATTAAGATTTTAATCGATGATTTTCTTGATTTAATTATTTTTATTTTCTAATTTTCATTAAGATTTTAATAGATGATTTTCTTTATACGGTAGTTCAGTAATATTTGAGCTTATATATATGTGAATAGCTTACGCATTGAGAACTTAATATGTTTATCGAAGTTCAATTTAATTTTTAGGGAATGATACCATTTTCATTTGATATTTTTTAGATTAGAAGTAAACATTAGGGAGGGTAAAGGAAAGGTAAGAAGGTTATGTATTTGTTAAAAAGAATATAAAAAATATATTTTGTTTGACATTTAAATTTTTTTATAAAATAGTCTAATGTTTATGATGATATCTTTCTGGAGGCTTTTATTAATTTTCAATTTTGAAATAATAATGTGTAAAATTTCAAAATTTATATATACTCTATCTAAAAGCTAAAAATTGCAAATTTATTTTTTAAAATTGAAAATTCGTACTAACTCTTCTAAAATTATATTTTAAAAACAAAAACTAACCCAAAAAAAATATAACAGAAACTATGTTATTTTGAGTTTAGGTCATAATTAAAATTTATTCTTAATAAAAAAAATGAGAAATACTTGTTCCTATTAATAAGAAGTTTATATGGCATGATATATTGAATTGATGACATTTGTTTTGTATGATGAGATAAATAACGATACAAATGTTATATTTATATCATTTGAAATGGATAAAGGGTTTTACAAAGTTATTAACAAACTATAAAACTGAATCAAATTTTAGTCGTGCATCATAGCTTGTTAGTTTTATTGCATATTCCGTGATGGTTCATAATAGAACTACAAACACATGTTGTACACATGAATGTTATAAAAAAATTTAGAAACTTTTTTTATTTTTTTTCAAAATGCCTTTGAAAATTGATAACGGTTGAGTTATTCTAAAATTGAAAAATTCAAACCAGGCAAAAAAATTATATCTTGTATGTTTGGTTATGATGGTTTTAATGTTAGTAGTTAAGTCAGATATTTTCTTATGAATTTTTTTTTTCTTTTCAAATTCTTCCATTATCTCAGTATCTCTAACACGCATCTCATTCAAGTTGTAACATATCCTACCTAATTTATATAAAAATTATTTAGAACATTATATTTGTTATAATGTAAGACAACCATATTTGTTATAATTTATTTTTTTAGAACATCTTTTGTTAGGCATTGCTGTTTTAAAAAGAAAAATAGTCATCTTAAAAAAATGA
Source organism: Carex kokanica (assembly GCA_025461125.1). Taxonomy (NCBI): domain Eukaryota; kingdom Viridiplantae; phylum Streptophyta; class Magnoliopsida; order Poales; family Cyperaceae; genus Carex; species Carex kokanica. Next base: position 526,283 of record JAJGRX010001047.1, on the reverse strand, counting down.
AGCTGTCATTCATAAATTCATGCCATCACATACAAGAACGTGACACTTTTCAAATTTCAAGGAATTACAAGATCAATTTGTATGAAGTGAATAAAAAAAACTTATTAACATAGGTTAGAGGAGCATTCGAATTGTCACTGTTGACTACCTATAGTATAATAAAATAAACGAAATTCAGATATTTAGTTTGGGTAATCACGCAATGCAGGTTATAGAGGGCCTTACATGAAAAAAAAATGATATAAACCATATCTAATAATTTTAGTTTGACATGTAATTTTAAAATTACAAGTTATTGAAGATTTAAAATAAAAATGTAATAAAAATACAAAAAAAAATAAAGCCATTTGCTTTGTATTCCTCTTTAAAGAAAAGAAAAGGCACATTGAAATCTTTAGGGAGGAAACAACAGGCCCTTTTAAGGTTAATTTAATTTTATTAACCAATTCAACTACTGATCCAACTTAATTTTTTCCTCTGGGCCCTAATATGGAACTACGCAGGCCTACGTTTGCTGTTTTATTTATTATTATCTTTTTCTGAGAAAAATTGGCTGCTCGCCGCTCGCGTAAACAGAAAACAGAACGACACGAGTAAAGGGAGGCGGTCCACCCATCGCCAGCTTTCGGCCGAACCTTGGTTACTCTCTCTACTGCCATAATAGGCACATTTTTCAAATTAGTTGATCTCGTCACCGCACTCGCAGCGTAAGACCTTCTCACCTTCCCCAAAATGGCAAAATCCAATCTTATCCGTAGAGAATTGATCTGCTATCTTAGCAAACGTAAGTTATTCGACGGTATTGTTACCTTTTGGTGAGCTTACTCGTTTCATTTTTCTTTTCTTTGAATCTTTTTGTTTTAAAAACATTCTCCCGGGTGGAAAGAAGGGTTTCCTCAGCTCTCTCTCTCTCCTCTCTCTCTCTCTCTCATCGAGATCAAGATTTATCGAACGACCAGGGGCGTGCGATGGCGATGGCTGCAGCGAACATCGGGATGATGGACGGCGCGTACTTCGTGGGGAGGAACGAGATTCTGACGTGGATCAACACCACGCTTCAGCTTAACATCGTCAAAGTGGAGGAGGTACAGCTAGGGTTTACGGAAATTTGGTTTTATTTCATTTCATCTTCTTTTTATCTGAAGTAATTGTGGAAATAGCTTGTATTTGGAGTACATTTAGTATATAGCTGACTTGTTTGTCGTTTCCGCGATTCTGTTGCTAATCGGTTTAATCTCTTTATATTTTCGTCTTCAATTGTAAAAGTATTTTAGAATGGTTGTCTATTGCGAGCCTAGTATAGTAAGGACAATATGATTGATCACTTGTAATAGTGGCTAGTTCAGTCCACAATTTTAAATGGATAATCCATTTCCCTTCTTCAAAAGAAGGGAAAATAGTAATCATGTAAATGTATGCTCTATTTTGCCTTCTGAAACTAAGAACCAAGAATTTTACATGAAGCTAATTTCCTTGCAAAGTAGTCTGCCTTTTTTGGATTACAGTTTCTCAAATGTTGATTGTCTGATTTGGTATTACTCACTTGGTTACTTCAATTATAAAATATTGTGTGGGACATATAGGGAATAATCTACCTTAGTGGCTCAATCAAAGATGGAATTTATGATTAGGCAAAGACAAAAGACTTTTGATTAGTGAAAGGATGATACGATACCTATTCATTTTGATGGTTATATTTCAGGCATGCCCTGGAGCAGTTCAGTGTCAAATGATGGATATGGTTCATCCTGGTGTTGTGCCGATGCACAAGGTTTAATTTCTCTTTTTTCCTTGAACTGTACAACTGCTTATGATTTTTATCAGTAAGTCTTTTAATTTTATCTTCTTATATAGGTCAATTTTGATGCAAAATCAGAGTATGAAATGATTCAAAATTATAAGGTCCTTCAAGATGTCTTCAACAAGCTGAAGATACCTAAGGTACATAGTTAGCTTTTGTTCAATAATTTCTTAATGGGGGAATTTCACGTATACCCCTCAATCCTAGTTCTACTTATTTGATGGGTTGATGCCTTGCCCAAATTGTGCACAGTAGTTTCATGATACAATTTTTTTTTCATTAGTTTTCCTTCGATTGCTGTTGTAGCATATTGAGGTGAACAGGCTTGTGAAGGGGCGTCCTCTTGACAATCTGGAGTTCCTTCAATGGCTGAAGCGCTATTGTGACTCAATAAATGGTGGAATCACAAATGAGTATGCTATCTTCCTTTTACTTTGTGATAATTACTTTTTGGAAGTAATAATCTTAGAAAGTATGTTGTTAATTTCTTCTAGGAACTACAATCCAGTAGAGAGGAGATCTAAGGGAGGGAAAGAACGGGGCTCCAAGGTCTCAAACAAGGCTACCAAAACACTACAATCTAACTCTGTTGGCCGTGTTTCTACTGACCATGACTACTATGGTTTGTCTAACTTTTCATTTTTTTTTTTCAAATTTTGATTTACTATCTTCTGATTTGTGCTTTATGATTTGTGTTGATTTTTTATTGTGGTCTTTTTGTTTGCCACCTCAGGTCCAAAAATGACAAAGGTAGATAATTCTGAGAAAGAGCAACAGATCCTGGAACTTTCTGAAAAGGTATTTTTAGATATGTTACTTGTCTATCCCCAATTAAATCTGCGTCTGTGTCTTTTTGATAAGCATTGTTATTATATTTCGTTTTTGTTCCCTTATTATGTTTTTCCTTCATTTCTGATATTAGTTAGGTGATATGGAATTGACACTAAATAATATGGAGAAGGAAAGGGACTTCTACTTCTCGAAGCTGAGGGATATTGAGATTCTCTGCCAAAGGCATGAGCTGGAGCATCTTCCGGTAGGAAAACACCTTTTATCTCTTTTATTTGGAATACTGCTAGTGCTAATGAAAACATCACAGATTTATTTGTGCCTATCTTTCCGTTTGGTACAGTTCCAATTTTCACTAGATGACCTGGTTTTACTTTCAGTGAATAGATATTTCTTCTTCCACCATTGATGAAAACCTACTTTAAGCTTATTGGCCGTTCAATTTACAGAATATCATTTCACTAATTTTCTATTACTACATTAAGTATTCTCACTTTTTTTTTAAAAAACTCTACATTTACTTATCCTTGTAGTGAAGGACTAGAGGCTCAAAATTTTCATATCTTTCAGTTTAAAATTTAAATGTAATTGTCCTTTTGACCACCTATTCATACTAGTACTGTTGAGTAGGACTCTAGGAGGTATCTTGTAAGTTTGTGAATTTAATTTGTTAGCCTTCTCACAGTATTAACATTGCAAATTAAATTATTCTGAAGTTGGAACTATCTTATGTCGTTATCAAAGAACAATTTTGAAAAGTTCTTTAGGTAACAAAGCATTATTGGTATAAATATGATGGTAAGAGTTATTTACTTCCTTTAGCATTTGCTTAATATTATAATTTACAAAGCATTATTGCAAGCCCTTAGTGGTCCAAATATAGCATGGAACTTAATACTTGGGTCCACATGTAAGTGAAAATTCTTTATTTTTTTGTAGATAACAAAGGCAATACAAAAGACTTAGTAGTCAACATATGGTATGCAACTTAGTATTTTGGTGCACGTAGAAGTGAAAAATTCTTAATTTATTTTTTAGATAACGAAGGCCATACAAAAGATCCTTTATGCTACCGATGCAACTGAATCACCATTGCCTGAAGCTCAAGGAATAATAGACACGTCTCCAGATCTCTTCCCCGATGAATCAGCATGAGACAAAAAGCCAAACATCGTCTCATGACATATTATACTATGTCTGTTTGCTATTTGCAAACAAGTTGCACTTATTGACATAAAAAAGATTTTATTTGTAAAACTAGGGTATCTTAGGTTTCTGGCTAACAAATCTAGGTGTGCCTATGAACTATGGTACTCAGAATTGGTTTGCCTGTTCTCGTGGAACTTGCAAATAATTAGATATGTGGATAGTTAAGATTTGCATACTCTCATTCTCTTTGTTGCTGTTTTTGACAAGTGAAAATGGGAGTTCAGCTTCCAATTTCCATTAATCATGACACAAGCTGTGTCTGTTTTACATTTTTCGAAGTTGAATAGAACATAAAACATAATAAAGCAAGGATGTAAAGAATAGGGAAGAAACGAAAAAATAAAAGAAGGAAAAATAAGAAGATAACTGAAGACCAGCAATAAAAACTAAAATTAGTAGTGGAAAGTTGTAACTGCCTGTGTGAAGATTATCTTGAACTCTCTGAATCGAACCAAGCCGAGATTTCCCCCAGCACTTCAATTGCCACTAGGTATTGCGGCTGTTTGAATTTATCACTAAAGATTCTCCTACATATATCTCTCTCCATATAACAAAACAAGTTGTGAGCTGTAATCTTGCAATGTCTTTTCCGAGCGATTCAGTATAATCTTCTAAAATTGCCCCTTGCAAAGTCCGATTGTGTTCCCAATGAGTTGTAATTAAGTTCCTCTGATTTGCAAGAGTATTGTTTTGGTATACACACATGTCGAAAAAAGGTGTAGAACATTTTCTTGATCTGCCTTGCACAGACAACATCTGTGTTGGCATGTTCCACCCCCTCTTCATCAGATTATATATCCATCGTTAAAATTTTGTTTTTCAACATCAGCCAAGTGAACACTGTTACCCTTGTTGGTGCTTTCAATTCCCAGATATTATTAATCTGTTACGTTGTTGGACATATGGGCCCTGCTGCATTACCTTGTAGAAAGTCCTTCCTTTTGCCATTTCCACGTGAGTGTGTCTTTTTGTACCCGATCGTTTTCCCTGTTTGCAATCTCTAGCATGAGTTGTATTTGTTGGTTGTGTGCCAGTTGGGATTGTGGCTGTGGCTGACTGATGTTCTGCATCCAATGATTGTTTGTGATGGCATGTTGCACTGTGATGTACGTCTTTGTGTGTGGCATGTTCATACAATTCTGATATCTTGTGCTTAGTGGTCCGTCTAACCAGGGGTCATACCAGAATGATACCTGAGCACTTTCTAAAATCTGAAAATGTGGTGGATACAATCATGAAAGTGTACATCTTTCAGGGGCGGATACATGATTTTTGTCAAAGAGGGGCAAGAAAATAACGAATTGGATTTGAATAGTTAATCAGGTTCAAATCTATTAGCTAATCGGGTATTATATAAAAAACAATGCTCTAATTTATAATTTTCAATGCTCTGACTTCTAATTTAATACTCCCTGTTGTATTATTTGCTGGTACAATTTCAATTCATGCAGATCTTTCTGTGCTCATCCATATGAACAAAAATTTTGCCATCAGTGCCATATTCATGATTTTAATGTTTTTTTACTCCTAGCCCTCCTTGTTCCTTAGTCATTGTGACTAGATCCCATGCTGCCAAACTCATGTATCTTGTCTCCTGTGCATTACTTTTGTAACCATTCCACAGAAATCTTCTTCTTAGTTTGTCTATCTAATTTAGCACCCATTTTGACAATATGATTATGAAGGTTTGCATTATGTATACTCGCATTGTTGTGAGAACAGCATTTCTCTTTGCTGTTGATCATGGAATCCTTTGATTCCTGTGGTTTTGTTTCGATACGTGATATGATGCTCGAGTAATATGCATATGCACAGCATGGAGTCTTTGTTAACTAAAATTATAATAATGCTGCTTTGCCTTTACTTCATTTAACATGATATCTGTAAAACGGGTATGCAAATAAATCATGCAACTAAATAAACAGGTCCGTGTCTGTGGTTTTTATCTATATGAGATGTAAAAAAAAATGCAAGTTTCCAACCAAAGTTGTGTAAATGAGCGAACTTTTGTGACAATTTCTTAGTCTCAACCATAGAGATTTAAATGCTAATTTCTTTCTTCATTATTAATGTTATGATAAAATCCTAGATTATACGATCAATTATCTGATTTTCTGTCGAAGTGTATGAGACGGTGCGTTTTTATATTATCAGAATTTAATCATTTTCATGGAATAATTTCCTTCCATCACACCACTTACACCTGACGGTAATAACAGCTGAGGTGAACCGATCCATTTTTCCGTTTTTGGCATCTCAATTTCATAAATTATTGAGATTTCTAATCTGATATGGCAATTTCTATTTCAATTTCAAAGATGTACATTAGTTTCTTAATTGTAAATTATTCGGCAAAATTTCTTATTAAGAAACTGTTTCGAATCACTACATTGGCAAAACGATTTACTCAAATTATTTTCTCCCTTCTTGTGATCTATTTGAAAACTCTAAAATTAATTTTACAAATGTGAAGTTTTAGAAATTAAGAGAGACTATAATTTTTAAACAACGGTTGGTTGGTAGTTATTTAGAAATTCATTTTAATTATTGGGATAGAAGTTACTCTTGCACGAGTCTGCTTCCATCACAATTGCTGACATTATTTACATTAATCGCTGGATCAAAATTAAAGAAAAGCCTGATCAAATTGGACATTCTGCCATAAAACTCAACTCGAGTAATCTACACTTTTGATTTAATTTCGATATTATGGGAGTCCGTATCTGAAGATTCCACTTTAGATAAAGTCGGACAATATTAAATTCGGTGGCTATTCGGAATGCACGGACAGTATTATTGTTGCTTTGAGATTCGTGCAAAAATTAAACGGTCTGGATCTGTCGCGTATCAACTCAAATTTGAGATATCTCGTATGATGCGAATTCATGATATTTTTTGAGGAAAAGAATTCATGATATGGATTGAATAATGGTAGTTGGTTTGCTGTCATAAAGGAAAGTGTCAGTTGGGCCACAGATTGTCGGTGATGGACCCACCCCACACTTTTAAGTTTTAAATTCCTCGTGCAACCCATGGACTTGTTAGTTGTTACGCAAAGACCGTCACAGAAAATCACGAAATAACAAATAATAATCCTACCCGTTAGTCCAAGTCTTTAAGATTAGCACCGGGGCTTCAATCGCAATATTACTAGGGTTTCCCTTTAGACGGCAATTGTTCTTCGTTGAGCGTGTCAAGATTCGGGTGAGAGACGATGCACGGATCTCCAAATCCGTCGGAAATCCCCTCCGACTCTGCTGCGCAGGAAACCGATACAACGACCGGAACCCCCAGTCGGGATCCAGAACCGAAGCAAGCGGTGGCCGAAGCAAACGCTGAAATCGCCGGAGAGAATCCAGCCGTTGATCCACAAACGGAAGGGGTGTCAGAAGCCGGAGAAAATGTGGCAAAGGACTCTGAAGCTATTGAAGCTACTCCTTTGGCAGCAAAGAGCCCGCTTGTCGCTGCCGCCATTAAGAAGCACGCGGCGCCTCGGTCGTCTAAATATCATGGCGTCACTAGGTTAAATTTGTGCTTGATTTTTTGCTTTGGGACGGTTTATATTTATCCGGTTTTCTTTTGTTATTATTATTATTATTATTTATTTATTTATTTTAATTATAGGTTGAAGTGGAGTGGGAAATATGAGGCACATCTATGGGATAATATACACTGCGCTCCAGGCAGGAAAAGGAAGGGAAGGCACAGTAAGCGAACTGTTTAATTACTTGTAGCATATAAGAACAGTCTAATAGCTAATAGTTGATCCATTTTCCTAATGTCGTTAAAAACGTGTTAATTTATTTTTAAGTAAGGCAGTCAAACCCAGTTATATCATGTGTGATGCTCAATTTTTAGGGTTTTTTTTAGTATAATTTACAATTTTAATTTGATCAAGGTACTTGAACTATGATCCTTTTGTATTCATATAAATATAAACTATAAAATTGTCGTTTATACATTTCTCATCAATTTTTATTCTGGTATATACAGAAATTTACTAATAGATATGACTAACAAATTTATGCTCATTTCTTCTGGTATTCATATAAACTATCAAATTGTTCAGGTTTGACTAAACATATTTACCGCCATGGTTTTTTTTTTTTTCTCATAGCTTTCCTCTTTGGTAATATGCTATTACTAATCTTGGCTTTTTGGTGTTTGCATAATTGGCGTTATGGTGGTTGCTTTTCTGTTACTTGACATAATGCACCAGTCTACTTAGGCAAGTGTTTATATTCATTTAAAATTACTCAATACTATCATTTTGAAAAAAAAATTTAGTTTACAACTGCAATTTTGATTGTATAGGAAGTTATGATAATGAAGATAAGGCAGCTAGAGCACATGACCTTGCTGTTCTGAAATTCTGGGGCCCTTCCTCGGAGGCCAAGCTTAACTTTCCTGTAATTCAAAACACCTAGGTTCAGTTTCTAATTTTTTAATATATTCTAAAAACCTTAACTCTTCATTCAACTTTATTTCTAGGTCTCGGAATATGAGGAGGACCTAGAGACAATGAAGACCATGTCTCACGATGAGTATGTGGCTAACGTAAGAAGGTATGTGTTTCAAATTTCAGTTTAATGTTTCCAGTCCGTATGCACTTTTCTAAACGGTACAAGTGCTTAATATTCTATTCAAATCTTTACAACGCAGGAAGAGTACTTGCTTCTCCAGAGGTTCTTCACAATTTAGAGGAGTTACCAGGTTCTTTTAATGGAAACCAATAATAGCTGAAATTATGTGTAAAATAAAATTTACTTGCAACACTAATGATTAGTCTAAATTAAATTCTATCTTTTTCAATTTGGGATCTAAGGAGGAAAGATGGTAAATTTCAAGCTCGTATTGGTCGGGTCGGTGAGAGCAGAGAGACCAAAGACATCTACCTTGGAACCTATGGTATGCAATTTTTCCATCAGAGTTTTACTCTGAATTAAGAAAAGAAGATGTATTAATTGGAAGCTTTTCATTTTCCACTTATACCAGACACCGAAGAGCAAGCAGCTGAGGCATATGACATAGCGGCTATTGAACTGAGAGGCCCAAATGCGGTTACTAACTTTGACGTCAGTACCTATCATAATAGTAGTGACTCGAATCCAGTAGAGGGTCCTTCAAATTAGATATCTATGTACTGTTGCTCCTTTTTAGCTGTGTTTTGGTCTTTCTTTTTTGTTTTACTCTTTTTGTGTCTGTTTGACTTCAGTGAGTGCTAATAACTCTGTTAGATGTAAAATATAGATGTGTACAAACCTTTGATGCCTGTGCCAGGAGATGAGCTGATTTGATTACTGCTTATTTATCAAGGAGCTTTTCTACTGACATGGCACCTTTCGTTAATGGACATGCAATACATTGGATCTTTTTCTCTTTGCAGTTGTATTAAAATTGTATTTTTAGAGCATTGGTATCTAATAGGAGCTGTCTCCTTGATTGCATGCACTTAACTGGATATTACCAGGGAGTTATTTATATGTTGATTTTGGCAAAAGCATTTATACTTCCTCGACCAATATATAGCTATCTGAACTTATTCTGATTCTAAATTCTGCGGGTTGGGTGCTTTCTGAATTGCTCAATTTTAAAATAAGTGGTTTAGATCTTATGTCCCACTTAATAAATGAGGAATTACGGATGCTCTCCTTGGTAGTTTATATGCAACTGGTACCACTGAAGAATGCAATGACAAATTGCTTGGTAAACTCGAAGCTGAAATACAAATCATCCTGTACCCAATATGTGAATTTAAATGGAATAAGAAACTCGAGATTTAGAGAAATAGCAGTGACAATGCATATGTCTTCAAATTAGAATATTGCCTTCTTTGTGAACTCGGGAAACTCGAGCAACGTCAAGAGAAATCCTGTGCAAAATGATTAGAGATATACCAACAAAATGAAGTATATATGCAATTTTTCTCTTTGGAATGCAGATGCAAACCTTCAGGAATGAGGGAACCGGTGCTATACAAACGCCAGTAGGATGTAACTGCACAAACTCAATACCACAAAGCATAATAATCCCACTTTTATATTAGTAAAAGGTAATAAAAAACCTAAAATTTGTAAATTAATGATCTAAAGGAAAATTTTAACCACCAGGGGCTAACCTGAGGTTCTAGCTCAGTATTTGTATAAAGACAGAGTAAGCAACTTTGGTTGAATATTTATTGATTACTACTGATCAATCAGCATTCGTTAAGAAATAGAGTGAGACTATGGTACTACGCATACCGCAGATTGGTCCCAACTACGGATCAATATTTTGTTTTCAGAGTTCAAAAATGTTTAACATGATCTCCTAATGAAAATTTACTAAATTTTTCATTTTTTAGAATTTTTTTTTACTATTTTTTAGATAGGTAGAAAATCACTACTTTTGAATGGTCTAGAATCTTTATATCAAGTGATTTTCTACCTATCTAAACAAATAGTAATTTTCTTTTAAAAAATGTAAAATTATCTACAAGTATATTTTCATACAGAGATCATGTTGAACTGCTCAGATAGATTGTTTGCACTTTGAAAATTGTGATATTGATCTATAGTACGGACCAATCTGTGCTACGCATAGTACCATAGCCTCACTCTTTTAAATATTACAAGATTATATATATTAACTTCTCTCATTATCATATGGAGAACTGTAGAAATTGACAAAGGAAATCTATTCATGAGAGATCTCGAGATGCTGAGAACAGCCCCAGAGCATATAGCCAGTTCAGTTGGTGAGACCAGTCCAATTGATTGCCAAGAGGGAATCGGAATGGGTTTCAGACCCGGTACAAACATGCTAGAGCAGCTGGGGCTATTCCTGAAGGCTGATGATGAAGAAGAGGACGAACCCCAACCCGATACTATTAGAGTGGAGGATGTAGAGGGAGAGATAGACTAAGTTAGTTATTACTTAATTAGTCACTATAGTCCCTCTCTAATTAGGAAATTAACTGGTTTTTTTTGTACATCCCTTTTTTCTTAAGAGTAAATCTTTTATTTTGGTGAATCTCGCCGCAATGTGCTTTTGAGGTTTATACAGAGAAGGGCTGGGCGGTTAGAGTATATGTGTTGACTATGTTTCGAGAAACAAGTAACCGTTTAGTTGATTGAGTTGAATTGATTGGTTGCTGTTGTTTGTTTCTTAATGTCTTCTTTTGTGAAAAATTGTAGAAATACCAAGTGTTGACAGAAGTTTTGGGTCCTATCTGATCCAAGAAATTGTTGTTAGTATAACTTAGTTTCATTACTCTTCTACTGTCGATTTCTTTCTAGATTTAAGAAAAAAGTAAAAGATTCAAAGCTTCTTATTTGCTTTTATAAATTCTAACATCACCAAACACACATTTGCTACACTCCTCTCTCTCTCGGCGCCTCACCAACAGTCTCCCTCTAGGTAAGTACCTTCAGGCTCTCTCTCTCTCTCTCTCTCTATTAATGTTTAATATTGATGAAATTGTAGTTTGAATTTTTGTTTTAAAATTTTTTCGGTTAAGCCTTGGTCAAGGGTAACTCTGCCCAATTGTTCCCAAAGCTTGTATATCAAGTAGATTATGAAACAAATTGACAAGAGGAACTTGTAAAAATCACATCTAGATCCCTATAAATATTAAATTTGGAAATTTTGCATTGTTGGAGCCAATTTGTAGATGAGATATATCCAAAGGGAGTTCACAGTTAAAAATATATAAATTATTTTGAACTTTAGAGGGGTCTAATCTAAATTTCCTATGTTATGGTGGAAATTGTCAATATCCAATAAGATCAAAATTTACTATTGAATTCACTGTAGCAGTGATCTTTCGCACCAATGAGACCTGGAATTCATATTTTCAGATTATACATTTAATTTGATTAATCATTGCTTCTCTGATCCTCAAATATCAGATCTTGGAAAGGTGCTTCTTCATCCATATTGACTTTGGAAAGGTGCTTCTCCATCCATCCTGACACATTCCCATTTTCACTAATTAGGAAGGTATAATCCCCTCTTATAGCTTATACTAAATTTGGTGACTGTTTTGCTATCTTAGCTCCATTTATCTTTTAATGTACTGCATTCATTTGTGAGGTTTTCATTACTTAATACTAGTTGAGGTTATGTTTGTTTCACGCAGTACTTCCCGGCGAAATTAAAATGGTGAAGAGAGTCATTGGAATTACTTATTCGAGAGATTAGTTTTATAATGTGTATCTTTGTTGCATAATGCGATTCTTCCATTTTATATGAGCTGGTTAATTATTGTATGCAATTGTTGTGCAATGTTCATTGGTAATAAAATGCATATTTATCTCCTTGTCTCTCGATCAGTTATTTTTTTCACATAAAAATATAAGATAAATAAGACAATGCAATGTCCATGTTTTATAAGTTGCTTTTTGTATTTATCTTACTTCAAATAATTTTCTGTTTTGGTTGACTTTTGTAATTCTTTTGTTAAATTTAATCGTGATTTTGTGTCACAATTAACCACAAGGAGATACGAGGCCGCGTAGAGCGTCACTTTCTCTCTGTTTGTGTCACGATTAATCGTGACAGATCGTTTGGTAAACTCGAAACTGAATTACAAATTATCGGGTACAAGCACACAATATGTGAAATTAAGTGGAATAAGAAATTCAAGAATTAGAGAAATACCATGCCATCTTGTTTGTCATTCGATGAAACATCTACAACGATGACATACAAGGGATGTTGAGAGTTTATTCCATAACTGTATAAATATGATAAACTTTATGTGGGAAAGTGCTAGTTAGTATTAGTTCAACTTTGTTGAAACTTGTAAATGTTTTGTTTCTCTTTTTGCGTTATGTTCGTTCCATGCATATCTCTCAAATCAACTTATTAGGTGAAATGTTATTTTTATAAAGACATAGTCTATCTCATAGTACATAGTTTATTTATTTTCACATTTTTTTTCTCATAACCAGTTTAGCGAAAAAACACTAGATGGTCCCTCGGTCATTGGTAGAGGCCGCGTAGTTCTGAATAAACAATGAGAACGTAGGTTCGAAACCAGCCATATCATATCGATTACCATTAAAATTGGATATTATGATTCCCTTCGTTTTCATCAAAAATAAAATAATAGGAATTAGAATACATCAGCCACCTCACTCAGCAGTGACATTCAGCTGTTGAATTGCTCTAAAATTGGTACCTGGCGACTTCAATACAAACAGCGGTTGATGAACAGACTATTTGACCTCCCTCATGCTCGCTCTTCCTTTTTCGTTATTATTCCTCAATTCTCTTTCTTCCTTTTTTTTTAAAGTTTGGCTCAGTCGGTATTTCAATCCACTGAAAAAGATCTCCCCTCCATGAGGTATGGTGTAGTGTGACTCTGTTTCGATTTTGGTCAGGCACTCTCAATTCAATACTGAACCATTAATAGTCAACATGACCTTATCGGGATGCCAAATATCGAACTAAAAACTGAACTCCAGGATTTAAAACATAAATTTTCAGTACACTTTAGATACAAGCTAAGAGTCTATACAAAGTACTTGGGAATATATAAACACCCAGAAAAACTCGTACAAGTTTTATCTGAAATCACACTGTAAGTATATCTGTGAGCAATGGCACCACCATGCATGTCATTCGAAATCACACAAAAGTAAAAAATTCCGGATTTCTGAGAAATTGTGCCAAATCCTCTGAATTAACATCAAGGTAGTTTTTGAAGAATAACGCCATTTGTTGAAGAACCCTCCAAATTTTCATGAAAGAAAAATTTCCGTACTTAGAAGAGCCTTAAACATCTCCATTGCATCTGAGATGGAATCTCCTAGTTTTCATCTTTCCGTTAAGTGCAAGTGCTAATACATCATACTCTTCAACAAACCACAGCTCAGTAACTGTCGCCTGCATTTGGCAATGTAAAATGCAATAGCCTAAATAAAGAGAGAAAATTATCTTTCTTTTTAAAATTCTCAAAGAGGGTATTGCCCAGAAAGGTAGAAAAAATAAAGGTCTGACTAGAAAATGGTTGTTCTATTCTAGAACTACCTCAAAACCACGAAGCTTGGCATTGACTCTTGCAACCAGCTCATGAAAAAACTGGAGTTGATCAAAGGATTTTTTACTCTCCTACCAAAAAATGAGAAAATAAATAAATAACGCCATGACTCGCTGACTAATAGTATAAAATGGAGAAAACATGTAGACTTAAAATATTGAAAAGAAATAGACCAAGGTTCTATCTAACAGCATTAAGTAATATCTGGCCAACTTTGGTAATGCACTAAGAAGAAATATTTCCACACTGTACCTCCTCAGAGAGTTTAGGATGGCCCAAAATCCTTGCAAATGAAGTATGGAGCAGAACAAGGTCATACTGCCAAAAAAGAAAAGAAAAAGAAAGGCTCTCTTATCACCAAGTCACCGAGGCCATCAGCATAGGAGTTATTATCTATATATGAAGTCCAATCTAGGCTTCTCACCATACATATACCAGTGCATACTAGCTGGTACATACTACAAGGTAGTATTTAACGACAACAAAATTCTAGATTAAATTTTTTCTGACACCTATGAATATGGCTTAAGGAATGTGACCTACATATGCATACGGCAACATACCCAACAGTTCAATATTTTTAAATATATCTAGTATCTAGTCTGATGTCATTGTCAAACAGTAAATAAGATATGACAATGAAAAGTAGAAAATTAATGTGCTCCACTCACAAGTTGCTTTGCAGGGGCTTGGGGAAAAGCCCCTCTTAGTTTTGTTCTGATCTCAGCTGGATCAGTGCCTGACACCACCTAAAGTTTCAAAACAAATATGAAACAAGTATTAGGAGAAAGCCACATATTACAAGCTCTAAGTGAGATGAATATGACAATTGACAAGAACAACAGCATTGTCAGGAATGTTTGCATGTGTGCCCCTACAAAACCGGAGAATAATATCATGTTTAAATCTGCAATACGAGGTGAGTTTATCACTAACAGCACTCCTCCACTACCCTTCCCTACTAAATGCGTCTGCTTTATACTCATTTATGTACGAGAAACAATAAGAAAAAGGGTTCATTTCCCTAATGAGCTATTGGAGCAAGCCTATAGTAGTCGGCCATTGTCGAAGGGCTTGCATATTTGGTACTTTGAGATTTTGCAGGGTTACACAAGAAGCTTACAGGGAAAGCTTGTCAAAATTCTTAACTCCTTATGGCTGTGTTAGAATATAAAACAAAAGAAAATTGAGCGTCCCCCAACATAACAAAATCAGAGAGGAAAACTAAGTATGACCTGCCAACAACCAAGAAGAACACCAGTAGATGTCAGAACCACGCGATCAAGTGTAATATTTAAAGGGCACATAGATTTAGTCACTCTTTCAACAGCTTCTGCTTCAGCTTCGATCTCAAAGAAAAAAGAACGAGACACATCAATAAACAGATTATAAAAATTATCAATTAAAAATAAAGTAAAACAGGGGTTTTTATGTACCTCATTTTCAGTGGCAACTACAGGTGTCAGGTGATGGGAAGCATGGAACATGCTGAAGTGGTACATACTTGCATTTTGGAACCAAATTGCTACATATTACGAGACAGCATATCAACAAACAATTACCAAAATAATTAAAAAAAAAACTTCAGAATTAACATTTTAAGGGACATAAAAAGAGTCTGTTTTTAGTATTAGGACCCCAGTAAGTACGGTATCAGCGATAGTAGACTTTTCATGCCTTTGGCCTGAACTTGTGTTAAGACTGAATTGAGTAGGGTTCAAATGCCTCGTGTCTTTCATGTCTTATTCATGCCTCACATCCTTATCTCCGTTTTCAAAGTCCAAACAGTCAATCCGAACCGCTCAACATGATCTCCGTATTAAAATGTGCTTGGAGACCAAGTTTTATAGTTTTTTGGAGATTTTTTACTATTTTTTTAGATAGGTACAAAAATCACAGTTTTTGGATGGTCCAGAATCTTCTGAAAAACGGAGATCATGTTGATATGCAAATCATGTTGAACGGTTTGGATCGACTATTTGGAATTTGAAAACGGAGATAAGGATGTCAAGGCACGAATAGGCATGAAACCCTACTCTACCTGATATGGCATTAAACCTCAACGAAAGACCAACTATGGAAGAAAAGTGAAAATTGGTAAATATAGCTTCTTAACATGACTGGGAATTAAAAGAATCGGCGTGCAGTGAGGCTAGGCAGGATATGGTAATGAACAACTAGTGAGTAAAGTGTAAGATGCACCAGCTGATATGGTAATGTGTTAGATGCAATACCTCCATCAAAGTAAGGGAGAAATACCTCCTTGACAGCCTCCCTGCGCAAAACAAGAAATTGTGAATACAAGAGCAACTACACAGCCACTCGTTCATGAAGAACTGAATATTAAAAACAACTAAACAATGTTGTGAGCTCCTATATGTAATTATGTGATATAAATCGCAGGATTTAACCCAATAGAAAATGCTAGATGCTTATTTTCCTATTTGCTCCATAAAGACCATGATAGTAATTACAAAGGGAGCAAAAATATATTGAATCCAGGATTTATACCAAACTAGGAAATTGTAGCATGTAAGTCTTGAGAAATTGGTACAAAAAATGTGTTGCAATTGGACTCCCCAAACAACATCTACAGCTTATTGAAACTTACTTAATCGTACATGGAAACTAATAAATGAATCTACTGCAAATCAAGACATTTCAATGTGAGAAGGGAAGTTTACATACGAAATGGGCTTCGAAAATCTGGAACTCAGGTAAAGCACATTTGCTCGAACTGGGGGTTTTGCAGCCTGTGCACATACAATTAAGAATGCATCATGAATTCAACTACAAAAGAGCAAGGAAGTATTAAGGAAATTACAAACTAATGGATAAGAGCTTGAGCTTCTAAATGTCTTGGCAATTTCTAGTACAATTGGAATGAAATGGATCATTCGACTGCAACATCTTCTAATACAGGCCAATTTATACCTTGAGGACTGGTACAACAACACCATCCCTCAGCTCGAAAATATCAGACAGCGACAGAGACTGAGAGGTCTCCCCGCCTTTTAGAAAGAGAGCGCCTTTTTCATCCAGATCACGCGACATCTTGTCGTACAGCTCCAGTCGCCTCTCCTTAAATGGCGGATCTGCAATGTACAGTCATCGAAATTCAGGAGCGAGAACGAGAGAAAAGGATAGAAAGAGAGGAGATGAGTATGCACCTGAGTGGGAGGACAGAATAGGAGAGGATATGGAAGGGAAGGTGCGAGGAGAGGAGGCGTTCATGGCGAAGAGATAGATCAGGAAGAAAAGAGCGGCGGAGGAGGTCCAGACTATAGCAGGGGATCTTGCGCGGCCCAGGGACCATGCAGTCGGCATCGTCGCCATTGAACGTGGTTGGTTAATAAGAAGAGTAAAAAAATGGGGAGACTGAAGAGACTGGAGTAGTTCACTAGTCGTGATCGTGGTCTTCGTGGACCCTTGTGGTCCATGAGAAACATCAGTGATCAAACTTGTTTCTTTGCAGTATTACTCGAGCATGGAAATTTTTTATCTATAGAAATTATTAAATACAGATGTACGGAAACAAGAAGAGTATCTCATTTAAAGCGAATATTTTATTTCGGACTCCTTTTTGGATTTTTAAAGTCCAAATAGTCGATCCGAACCGTTCAAGTTGATATACATATTGAAATGTGCTTGGAGACCAAATTTTACATTTTTTGGAACTTTTTTACTATTTATTAAGCCACTTTGAAAATTGCTGATCACATGGTCCAAAATTTTGTTGCACTGTTTTTACTGTTCACCCGGATCAGCAATATTCAAAGTGGCTTAATAAATAGTAAAAAAATTCCAAAAAATGTAAAATTTGGTCTCTAAGCAGATTTCAATATGGAGAACAACTTGGACGGTTCGGATCGACCATTTGGACTTTGAAAATCTGATTTTGAATCGGTAGCACTTCGGCCGAAGTGCTACCGAAAGCGCATTAGTCTATCTATATATATATATGAGATGGGCTATTGTGCTTTGCAAAGTAAAGCCATCGTTTTACATTGGCTTACTTTTTGGATTTTCAAAGTCCAAAACGTCGATCTGACCGTTCAAGTTGATCTACATATTGAAATGTGCTTGAAGACCAAATTTTACATTTTTTTTGGAATTTTTTACTATTTATTAAGCCACTTTGAAAATTGCTGATCACATGGTCCAGAAAAAACAATGCAACAAAATTATGGACCATGTGATCAGCAATTTTCAAAGTGGCTTAATAAATAGTAAAAAAATTCCAAAAGATGTACAATTTGGTCTGCAAGCACATTTCAATATGTAGATCAACTTGAATGGTCGGATCGACGTTTTGGACTTTGAAAATCCAAAATAGCCCGAAGTAAACCGTTCGCTTTACTTTGCAAAGCACAATAGCTCATCTCATATATATATATAGCTGGGCTTAGCTAAGCCATGGAGTAAAACGACTTGGTGCTCCACGTCTCATTATTTTCATTTTGAAAATCCAAGCTACCGATCCGAACCGCTCAACATGATCTCCATATTGAAATGTGCTTGGAGACCAAATTTTACATTTTTTGGAATTTTTTTACTATTTATTAAGTCACTTTGAAAATTGCTGATCCATTGGTCCAGAATTTTTTACTGTTTTGCTACTGTTTATCCGACTCAGCGATTTTCAAAGTGGCTTAATAAATAGTAAAAAAATTCCAAAAAATGTAAAATTTGGTCTCCAAGCACAATTCAATATGGAGAACAACTTGCGCGGTTCGGATCGGTAGTTTGAATTTTCAAAATGAAAATATGACGTGAAGTACAAAACATTTTACTCCATGGCCTAGCTAAGTCCATTTCTATATATATATATATATATATATATATATATATATGCGAGAAGGATTCAAATATTTTTATTTTTCAAAATTTTAATAATTTAAAATTTAAAATGTAGATATTAAAATATTTTTTAAAAAATGATCTGTGTCAATATTTCTTGTACATGTAAGATTATGAATTTTAACTTTGCTTTGATTTCTATTTAAAACTTATAAAAATATATTACATGGATAATTCTTAACATTAATTTTTTTAACTTACTGACTTGTACCAAAAAAAAAATTGAAAAGATTTTTTTTTTTATGTACATGTAGAGAAAACAATATCTGTCTAGCGGTTTTATTTTGACATGTAAGTTTAAGAATTTTTGTTATTAAAAAAAATTAAAAATTAGAAGCATGTAGAGCACAAAAATTTAGAAAAATCTCCAACATTTCTTATATCCCATCAAAAATTAAAATAAGTTATTTTTCTATCTAAACTCACTTATTTTATTAATATCCTCATTTATTAATTTAATTAGTTGAGAACACAGTTTAATTTTAATAAATATATTAAGATGATCATTTTAGTTAATGATCAAAGACCAATGTTTGATGGTTGATGAGTCATTACCAGCTTTAACTGAAATAATTGATGAGTCAGCTAAAGCTAATATAAGTGATCAGAAAGAGAGCAAAATAAAGATAGAGATGTGAAATTCTAGAATTTTGGCACACCATTGTTACTTCAATTTGCTTTAATTCTTACCTTATTTGATGTTGGTTTTCAGTTATTGTTTGAGAGTTTCTAATCCAATTTAGTGATACCGCTTTCACGTATAACCACCATATTAATCAAGAGATCCCGTTAAGGCTTGTCTTGACTAGTGTAAGGAGATCTGTGACTAGCCCAAATGTCTCAGCCTTCACTTGCCTATGTTCCTCATCTGCTCTTTTTGGGTGTCCCATAGTAAGACACGATAATGCGACATTTGTCTGCGAATGTCGAGACTCCTATGTATACTTTTGTTGATCCAACTAATGGTATCCTCGGTTAAGGACACACTAGTTAATATTTTTATTCTATCTTATCACAATTCGATTAGCCTAAAGATGATGATCTCTCATGTGTGGCCACCACATGACGGTCTAGACTAATAAAATAAAATCAAGTAAGATAGAACATAAAGCGCAAAAGCAATCGAACAACAAAAGACTAAACAATGATCAAATAAAAGTATATATCAAAGCATCATGAGTAACGAGGTTTACTACCAACCCTAAGAATCTAAACTTAGCCGCGGAACGACATGTTTACAAAGAGATAAGAGAAAGATACAACCATACACGAAGTATCCTCCTACTTAATCTCTACACACTCTTCTCTTCTCACTTAATGAAATAATAAAGCAAAGATACAAAGATATGTTTTTGTTCAGTCCAAAGGTTTATCCAGATTAGATAACTTGGTCGGCGTGGAGAATCGAGCAGGGACCGATATCGATGACAACCTGAGACGGAGAACGTTCATCATGAACAATGCAAGAGGTGCTCGTGTTCAGGGGGGTCCTAGAGGCCAAGAGGGCAAAGGAGCCGAAAGAGGTGAATACCGGAGTAGAAGAGTGGAGTGCTACAATTGCAGACGACAAGGGCACTATGCGAGAGAGTGCCAGTTCAGGAAGAATGAATGAAGCTTCGTGGTGATCACGAAGGAGAAGACACCGGAGGAGGTCCCAAGTGAAGAAGAGTGGGACGCGTATTCTGAGAGCGCGAAAGCGATTTCTTAGTTAAAAAAGATGGCTTCCAACCCAGGAAGGTGGTGGATTTTGCCCGCCCTCCCCCTGGGGGGCTGTTAGAAACGTAGCGGCTGTTGCATGTAGTCGGTGGCCGACGTAGAGGATGTCAAAGAGGCTGGTGAGGCTAAGGATGAGGAGATCGACTTTGAGTCATGGTTCTTTAAAGAACCAGTTGAAAACCGGTCGAGAAGGAAATCAGAGTTGTGAGGTGCGTAGTGGCTGATGAGGAGAAGCCACAAGATAGCACTAAGTTAGAGGCCATCAACAAGGAGGGTGAGATGATGAGACGACACAAAGGAGTATTGCTGTAGTTGAGAAGACTGCAAGATGAGAGTTTGTGCAAGAAGAGGCAGCTCGTCTGATGATCTATTGAGAGAAGAAAATTCGACAACGACTTGTGCCAAGGCAACGTGAGAAGAAGATATTCCAAAACCTTCACTTTCGAAGAAGACTATTATGGAATATCAACCGCAGACGCCTGAGCAATTTCAAGCTCAGAAAATTGAAAGAAGAAGCAAGAAGCATGACGATCCAGATAAACGCGGAGTACCAAAGATCAAGACGACACCAAGTCGGTGCTGAGGGGGAGTGTTGAAGTATCAGCACCGAAAGGCCCAAACTCAAAATTCAATTTCTAGGTTATTCAAGAAACACCCAACCATCATACTAAAGTCGGTAATAGATTTAGGAATTGACTAGAAACTAGTTCGGAATAATATACGTATTATCTAGAACTTGCCAACCGACATTAGAGAGCTATAAATAGGATGTAGAGGCTCATGTATCTTGTGTTCGTGATTGTGTAAGGAAGTAGAGTGAGTTAGTAGTAAGTTTGAGATAGTTGCGTAGAAGATATATATTGTAGTACTCCTCTCTTAATGCTAGAAATAAATTTAATATTCAACAACAGACAAATAATATTAACCACGTCTTACAATTTTATTTTGATATTCAGATTTAAATTCTAAATATTAAATTTCTGAAAATTAAAATATAATAGATGCAGAAAAAAATATTGAAGTATAACAATCTAGACCTCCTCGAGTTCTTGACCTATTTGTGACATCAGAATTCAGAAGGAACCGTCTCTATCAAAATTTATTGAAAAGGATTGTCAAAGTACTATATCCGTAAAAAAATTTCAATACAAAGGCCATTGTATATGTACACGGAAACATAAATGCCACACAACAAGCAAGAAAGGGAATTAATTAATAACTTTACGGGCCAATCTAAAAATACAGGGGAAATTTTAGGTACACTCCTTAAAAACATTGAAATTACTTATTTTTGTTCTAAAATTCATAATTTTATATTTACCTCTCTAAATTTAAAAAACTTACAAATTTATTCAATTTATTATCTTTTCGATTAAAACTCATTTTATTTTTTATTATAAAATAAAATGCGTAGTCCGTATAAGAAAAATGTTCAGTCTCTAATTGAGGACAAATAGTTAGGGGTACAAATGGATCGGATAGTGGTAAAACCATATCCGTATCCACTTTTATTTTTCGGATATCGAACAAATATTAGACAAATACGAATACATATTAGATATTAAACAGATACGGATCAGATATTCGTAGATATATATATACATTTTTTTCATTATATATATTAAACTATATCGAATATGTCTACTATTCAAATATATATAATTAAAATTTAAAACCATATTTGTATCTGTATCAGCACTGATATTCGGATATCGGATATCTGTATCTAGTTTTCGGATACAAATTCAGATATGGACGGATAATATCTGATCCGTTTACAACCCTGCAAATAGTTAATTTCTCTACTTGTGATGCATAGAAAGTAAAAAAGAATTAAAAAAACATTAAATTGAGTATTTGTGAGTTTTTGAAATTTAGAAGTGTAAATATGATATTATGAATTTTAGAGGAAATATATAATTTTGAGGTTTTTGAGGGGCATACATGAAATTCTCCAAAAAATATAACTCCAGAAATGAATTTCACAGCTGTAAATGGGAAAGGAAAATAATTATTAACGTATTAACTATTATCATCATTAACCCTAATATTATTTCCAATAATCGATTTAGAAATATAAAAGAAAAAAAGAAGAAGAAGAGAGAAACAGACCATCGCGAGGTTTCGCTAAAAATCTTTCCCTCTTCGTTTTCCATTAATAAAGTCTCTTCCCCTCCAGCTCCTGCTTTTTCTTTCTTCTCCCCTTTTTTTCTTCCCTCTTCTCTCTGTCTCTTCCCGAAACCCTAGTTTCGTCGGAGAGTTGAGCGATGAGTAATCCATCGAAGAAGAAGGCGTTTAAGATCGAGGCCTACAAGCACAGGATCGAGGTCGATCCTAAGTACGCTGATCGCACATGGCAAATCATCGAGCACGCGATTAACGAGATTTACAACCACAACGCTAGCGGGCTTAGCTTCGAGGAGCTTTACAGGTAACCCTCGTTTTTGTTTGTTTCGTAATTTTACGCGGGGCAATTTTAGTCTCAATTGAAGTTGGGATATTTGAATTTCGCTGTTTTTAATATTATGCTTGTGGTTCGCTCAGGGAGCAACGAAACCTATGCTTTTGATTTAGTAGCCCTAATGTCCTGGGGTTAGGTATTAGGAGAAGTTATGTAATAATTGGAAAAATTGGGGAGCACCTAAAATTATGTCTAATGAGGTATTGGATGGAAAGCTAGGCAATAGTTTCCCGCTAGGTTGTTTTTTATCATCATTAGTTTCTCTGCGCCTGTTGCTCATAATTTTAGCAAAGTGTTTACAGTTTTAGTAACCTGTACTGCACAAATATGTTTAGTTAGAATTTGAATTGCGAATTTTTTTTTTGAAAATAAGGGCAGAGGCCTGGTTGCATTAACAAAACTGCTACTTCACTTCTCCCCAACTATGTGAGAGAGTGAAGTCAGCATCCATGCACTTGGATTTTAATTGTAAGTCTGTTGTTGCAAAGCTAGCGAATGCTTCTGTTCAGACTAACTTACAGTATTTTAAAAGAAAAAATAAATAAATTGGTAGCTTCCCTTTAATAGACAGAATAAATTTACAATTGATTTGTTTGAGGGCCGCACGCAATCTATGTATGTGAAAAGTTTTGGCAGAGAGATCACCAAGCACGATACATTATTGGTACTCAATAACAAGTTTTCTGAACTCTATGCCTTTAATTGTGGAGCTATAAACTATATTACTTGGAAACTTAGCATCAGGTGAGATGATTTACAATTGATAGCTTCTCTTTAATATATAGAATAAATTTACACAATTGGTTTAAGAAAAAATAATTGACAGCTTCTGTTTAATAGATAGAATAAATATATGATCAATTTGTTTGAGAGCCGCAATTTATGTATGCGAAAAGTTTTGGCAGAGAGATTGCCAATCACGATACATTATTGGTACTTGATAACGAGTTTTCCTGACTCTATGCCTTTAATTGTGAAGCTATAAACTTTATTATTGGAAACTAAGCATCAGCTGAGGTGATTTACAATTGATAGCTTCTCTTTAATAGATAGAATAAATTTACAATTGATTTAAATCAACAGCTTCTCTTTAATAGATAGAATAAATTTACAATTGATCTGTTTGAAGGCCGCAATTTATGTATGTGAAAAGTTTAATATAGAATAAATCGACAGCTTCTCTTTAATAGATGGAATAATTTTACAATCGATCTGTTTGAGGCCCGCAATTTATGTATGTGATAAGTTTTGGCAGAGAGATTGCCAAGCACAATACATTATTGGTACTTGATAATAGTTTTCCTAACTCTACGCCTTTAATCGTGGAGCTATAAACTTTGTTATTGTAAACTTAGCATCAGCTGAGGTGATGTAATTCAGATAGTAATACTATAAATAAAGTTATAATTGTTTTCTTCTCTTCTTTTTTTCTTTATTTTTCCTAAGCACATGGCTTGTGGCAAATAACACGACCTAGAAGCTTTCTTGAATGTGTTCTTTAATTATATCCTTGTTGATAGCCTAGGAAAAAGACATGAACGAATATAGATCAATGCTCAATTTCTCAGATCAGCCCAAGGAGCGTCATATGCAATTTTTGTTATTTCCATTCTCATGCCAAAAGATATCTAAAAGCATATGAAAAAAAAAATTCAGCTACACATTCATGATTTTGAATGGGAAAAGAAGTTTCTCTTTAAATTTCTTTATTCTTCTTACAAGTATCTTTTTTGCAGGAATGCATATAATATGGTCCTGTACAAATTTGGCGACAGGCAATACAATGGATTAGTTGTGACAGTGACTAGGCACCTGAAAGAAATGGGGAAATCAATAGAGTCGGCTCAAGGCTCATTTCTAGATGAACTCAACCGCAAATGGACCGACCATACCAAGTCCATGCAAATGATTCGAGATGTACTGATGTACATGGACCGCACCTACATACCGTCTCACCACAAGACACCTGTCTATGAACTGGGGCTCAATCTCTGGCGGGACCACATAATCCATTCAGCAAAGATTCAAACCCGGCTGGTCGATACACTACTTGAGCAAATACACAGAGAGAGGATGGGTGAGGTGATTAATCGCGGGCTTATGAGGAATGTGACCAAGATGCTTACTGAATTGGGCTCATCAGTGTACCAGGAGGTTTTTGAGAAATCGTTTTTGGATGTATCTGCAAGCTTCTACAGTGGTGAGTCTCAACAGTATATAGAGGTTTACAACTGTAGTAACTACCTGAGGATGGCTGAGAAGAGAATCAATGAAGAAGTGGAGCGGGTCTCGCACTACTTGGACAGCAAAACAGAGCAAAAGATAACTGCCGTGGTAGAGAAGGAATTGGTAGAGATCCACATGAATAGGCTGGTGCATATGGAGAACTCTGGACTCATTCCAATGCTAGTAGATAATATGTATGAAGATCTGAACTGTATGTACAACCTGTTCAAGCGGGTCCCTAATGGTTTAAATCTAATAAAGGATGTGATGGCCTCGCATTTGAAGGAAACAGGTAAGCAACTGGTAACTGACCCAGATCGGTTGAAGGACCCAGTTGACTTCATCCAACGGCTGCTGGACATGAGAGAGAAATACAATGAGATTATTACCAAGTCGTTTAACAATGATAAGGCATTCCAGAATGCACTCAATGGCTCATTTGAGTTTTTCATAAACATAAATAACCGGTCACCCGAATTCATTTCACTCTTTGTAGACGACGCCCTTCGCAAGGGGGTGAAAGGGGCCTCTGATGATGATGTTGACCAGGTGCTCGACCGGGTATTGGTGCTATTTAGATATTTGCAAGAGAAGGATGTATTTGAAAAATACTATAAGCAGCATCTAGCAAAACGGCTACTCTCTGCCAAGTCAGTGTCAGAGGAGGCTGAGAGGGGCATGATTTTGAAATTAAAAACTGAATGTGGCTACCAGTTCACGTCCAAACTGGAGGGGATGTTTAATGATATCAAGACCTCACATGATACCATGCAGGGATTTTATAACAGCCCTTATGGCTTGGACATGGCTGATATGCCTGGTATTACTGTCCAGATTCTGACAACCGGGTCATGGCCAACCCAGGCCATCAATACATGTATCCTCCCAGCTGAGATTGTGGTTGTGTGTGAGAAGTTCAAGGCATACTACTTGGGGACACACAATGGGAGAAGGTTAACGTGGCAAACAAACATGGGTCATGCTGATTTAAAGGCTACTTTCGGCAAAGGACAGAAACATGAGCTGAATGTATCTACCTACCAAATGTGTGTTCTCATGCTGTTTAACTCAGCTGATCGGTTAACATATAGAGAAATCGAACAGGCATCTGAGATACCAGGTCCTGACCTGAAGCGATGCCTCCAGTCACTGGCATGTGTCAGGGGCAAAAATGTCCTCCGCAAGGAGCCAATGAGCAGGGACATCTCAGAGGATGATGCATTTTTATTCAATGACAAGTTTACAAGCAAGCTTGTGAAGGTCAAGATCGGCACTGTGGTGGCACAGAAAGAGACTGAGCCGGAGAAGATGGAGACGCGTCAGCGTGTGGAGGAGGATAGGAAGCCCCAGATTGAGGCTGCTATTGTGCGTGTTATGAAGTCGAGGCGTGTCTTGGATCATAACAGCATAGTGACAGAGGTGACAAACCAGCTCCAGGCACGGTTCTTACCAAACCCTGTTGTGATAAAGAAGCGCATCGAGTCCCTTATTGAGCGTGAGTTTCTGGAGAGGGATAAGGCTGATAGGAGGCTGTACAGGTACTTGGCTTAAAAAATTGGGCTTGGTTCTGATATTGGGTCAGTGGGGGTTGTGTTTTGGGTTTTGGAACTTGATGTTCTCTGTTTAAGACTATTTAACATAAAAGCTGCATGTCATCAGTAGGATTAGCTGTTTAGTATTTGTTCTCTTCATTTTGATATTTTGCTAAGCTTTATCATGGTATCGAATTAAAGTATCTTCTCAGTATGAATAGTTTCTGGTTTACCTTTTTTTTTTCAACTTCTATTTACATGTGCTTAACTATCGGCTTGTTATGTTGTTAGTGTATAGTGGTTGCCGACTGCCTTTCCTTGCCAGGCAAAAAGGAAAATCACTTGTGTTTTTGTTTGGATGAAGCCAACTTAAGTAGATATTTCGTTACTTTGTGTTACAAGCTCGTACACTTTTGAAGCATTGATTTATGGGAGTCGACCTTTAGGGAGAATTTATAGTGTGCCCATACAAATTTCAAAATAACCAATTTTCTTATCAAAACACCATGAGCAAAACTACGGTGTGATGTGCTCACCAAGAGGAGTTGGTGAACACACATCCAAAAAGCTATCGGATTGACTTTGAACTACGAATTTAAACTGTTGAAATTCATGTATTTCGTGAGTGATGCATGTATATGCAAAAAATTTAAAATTTCGAATTCATTAAGTACATGGTCAAGCAGTAAAAAAAAATGATGAAAAATGAATACATAAAACATTTTAAAAAATAACTTATAAAATGTTCATTGTTTTGACCGCTTGATCATGTGTTAAATGAATTTGAAATTTTAAAAAATTTGCATGTACATAAATCACTCACGAAGTAGATAAATTTCAACGGTTTGGATTCGTCATTGGAAGCTAATCCGATAGTCTTTTGGATGTGTACTCACCAATTCCTCTTGGTGAGCACATCACACTCTAGTTTTGCTCAAACGCTATAATGAATACCTATATTTAAAGTAAAGAGTATATTTATCAATTCAATTTTTATAATAACTAAATAAAAAGTTAAATAAATAAAAGGGAATAGAAAAAATTATGTTAAGTTTTATGGAGATATTGAATATTATGGTGTTTTAATAGAGAAATTGTTCATTTTGAAAGTTTGTATATACACATTAGAAATTCTTGTTCTGAAAATATATATAGAGATAGGCTATCATGCATTGGGAAGTAAAGAGGGTGTTTTACTTCCCGCTCATATCTCAATTTTTAAAGTTCAAATCGTCAATCCGAACATCTCAACATGTTCTTCATATTGATATATGCTTGGAGACCAAATTTTATATGTTTTTGGAAAAAATTTACTATTTTTTTAGAATTTTTAAAAATCACAGCTTTTCATTAAATACAAAAATAATAAAAAATTCAAAAAAAAATAGTAGAAAATTTCCAAAAAATGTAAAATTTGGTCTCCAAGCACATTTCAATATGAAGATTGTGTTGAGAAGTTCGGATCGACTATTTGAATTTTGAAAATGAAGATATAAGCGGGATGTAAAACACCCTCTTTACTTCCCAAAGCATCGTAGCATCACTCTATATATATATATATATATATATAGAGAGAGAGAGAGAGAGAGAGAGAGAGAGATAGGCTAATATGTTTTTAGTAGCATTTCGGCCGAAATGCTTCCAATTTAAAATCGAATTTTCAAAGTTCAAACAGTCGATCCAAACTGTTAGATGTTATCTCCATGTTAAAATCTGCTTGGAGACCAAATTTTACATTTTTTGGAATTTTTTTACTATTTATTAAGCCACTTTGAAAATTGTTGATCCGGGTGAACAATAAATAAAAACAGTGCAACCACATTCTGGACCATGTGATCAGTAATTTTCAAAGTGGCTTAATAAATAGTAAAAAAATTCAAAAAAATGTAAAATTTGGTCTCCAAGCAGGTTTTAATATAGAAATAATATCTAACGGTTTGAATCGACTGTTTGAACTTTGAAAATCCAATTTTGAATTAGAAGCATTTCGGCCGAAATGCTACTAAAAACATATTAGCCTATCTCAAGGGGTGTTATCGATCTCCCCGTGTAGCTTATCTCGGAACAGTACGAACAAGTTGATGATGTTAAATTATTAATGGCTATACAAAGGCAAAAGATGCTGAAGGTCTGTTTAGTTTGCACCTGTGTCTAGTGCGCTATGGATCTGACGCGCTGTGCCTACAAGTACCGGGCACCTTGTCATGACCCGTACGATTTGACAACCACTCAAAACTAAAAATATCACAAAAAGTTTTCAAGACAAGTTTGAAGGCAAACAGGTTGTCACATACAAATTTGAGAGAAATGCGACATACAATACAAACAGTTCTCAAATTGATCTTTGGTTACTATTTTAATCGTAACATTCTTACTACAAGTCCAGTGCTTTGAAAAATAGACGACGAAAGCTATAACTTTGATGTTTTACACTTTTATGATACAGAGTTATTATAGTCATAATTGGCTTGTAACGAACTGCTATCCGGTAAGTCCGTCAAAATTTAGTAGTTAATTAATTTAGGATATTTAGAAATAGTTAATTATTTATTTTCATATCATGCAATGTTTAGAAGTAGTGGATGGTTAATTATAGAAAGTGTGTCAGTGTAGTACTGGTAGTTGTTAGTGCTAGCTATTAGCGGAGTATTTTTGTATATGTATTTGTTTTGTGGGAGTTGTAATGTAATTAAAATTTTGTTTTTTTGAATTAAAGGTTGGAAGTTATTTAATTATTTAACACTTACGAGAGATTTTTTCATCGGCTTTTGAATCTGTAACTTCCCTACGCATAAGGTTTTTATTTTTGCTACTAGATTAATGACTTGTTCTATCAAATCTAGTTATTATTAATATTATTATTTTTAGAAGTACGAATAAAGTAGATTGGTGTTAATATTAATGTTGTCGTTCTGTCTTCTACCGTATTTTTTCACTAATTAAAGATCCTTCAACTTTCTCTGAAATTATCACAAATCCATCTCTTATCTCGCTCTCGCACCACTTTTGAAAGGAATCAAATATCCTGCCCACATGTGGGGAGGAAATTCCTACCAATATGGTCCATCCGTCCATTTATCCATGATTTGAACGGCCATGATTCATATATGAAGAGGGAATGGTTTTGAGAAGAAACAATCAATACTTGTATTATGTCCGTTCAAATCATAAATAAAACTCCTAGAATTTCCTCTTCAAAATCCCAAAATACCAACAAAAGTCTGTTTTTCCGATTTCCGCAGAGAGTCACTCGAATCATAAAAAATTAGTATCAGAGCAAAGTCAGATCATAACACACCGTGTCCAAGTGTTTTTATTAGAACAGTGCCTGTGGTTCGTTTGGCCATAGAATCACGCAAGTACAAGTTAAATGATCGCATCATAAGGGCATGTTTCACTCTATTTATTTTATTTTATTTTCTACGAAGGTGGCAATTTGGTAATTGTAATGAACAGCGGTGCATCTAATTGTTTTCTTGTTAAAGATATAATTCCTTCGTTGAAGGCGACAATCAGTAAAATCAATAATTGGATTTTTTTTTTTTAGCATGATATGTTAATAATCTTGTGGAACAGTATACAGAATAAGCAAAAAAAAAAAAAAAAAATCCAATTATTGATTTTAGTGATTAATAATCTTGTGGAACAGTATACAGAACAAGAAAAAAAAAGTTCGGGTGACATTTATGCATTTATTTATACACTAAACTAAAAGAGGGAAACAAATAGTTGGTTTATTTTCATTCGTACCTAAATCGACACATTAAAATTATTAGATGTGATTTTTTATCATTTCAATTACATAGATATAAAAAGTTAAAGAAATTAAACTTCATTTTGATGGCCATTAAGAGACGAAAACAATCAATAAAGTTTGATCAATCGATATTACTTAACTTGTGATCCAAGTGACAGAACCACATTGAATTATGAATAGACAGTTGTCTACTTTAAATTTTGAAAAACAAGTATAGATCTATATATACTCAGATTGTTGTCTACCCGAAGAAAAAATTTTACCTACCTCTGAACAGATAACCTATAGTCTAAATTAGCTAATTCACGACAGTCTGCAACCGCTAGTCGTACAAGTAATTTTTTTTGCCTACTCCTATTAAAAATCCTGACTACACCTGCCGGTGTAAACGATCAGATACGGATCAGATTGTGGTCAAACCGTATCCTTATCCGTTATAATTTTTCAGATACGGATACGAATACGAATATGAATATGGATAGTCTCGAATACGGATACGAATACGGATCGGATATCGGACGAATACAAATACGTATGTGAATATAATTCGGATAATTAAAAATAAATTACTAATGTACATTCTAGTAAAAAATAACATTTAAATATAATTTTTTCATTCATAAATTAGATATAATATTTTTTATAATAAATTTGTTGAATACAAAACATTAGTTACTAATCATGTCATAGTGTTATATTGTTAATCAGAATATATATGTATATGAAATTTAATAATTCATTAGTATGTATATACAATTTAATAAATCAATTTAAGAACATGTAGTACATTTATTATAGTTTAGGAGTGTAAACGATCAAATACAGATAGTTAAAAATCTTACTGTATCCTTATCCGTTATAATTTTTCGAATACGGATATGGATACGAATAGTCTCGGATACGGATACAGATTAGATAATTTAAGTGATTTTCCAGATTCGGATCCAGACGAAATCGGATAATATTAGATCCGTTTACACCCCTAACTACACCTCTCTTGTGATGCATAGCCAAATAAAGTCAAAATAATGCAAATTTTCATGTGCATGTAACAAGTGCATCAAAAATACGGAACCAACTAATTTTGTTATTAAAAAATTTGAGAATAGTAATTTAAAATCCCTCAATGGGTTATTACAACTGAAGAAATTTTAAAAAGACTTAAACAAAAAACATTAAGCTTATTTTTTCAGCTAGTTAATCCCCATTCTTCCCCTCCTTTTGGGTAATTAGAATAATATACAACAATAAACTCCTTAAAAAGAAGCATCGGACTACAGATCCGCATGAGAAACCAAAATTTACTGCTCTTCTGGCAGAATCCGCTTACGAATCTCAGCAAAGCCCTTCACATCTAAACCCCACAACCTACAACGAATAAGAATGTAAAACTTGTCCTTAAATAAAAAAAAAGAAAAAAAAGTAGACTTGTATTAGAAACAAGCATTGGGTTGTCCCAAGATCCTTGTAACTTCACATACAATGAACTCAGGAAAAAGCAAGTTAAATACCAGCAATTGATTCCGACGGCATAAGCACCTGCCTTGTCAGCCTTCTCATCATCTCCTATGTGTACGGTCTTGCTGGCCTCTACTTTTATTTGATCTATCAACAGGTTATTAAATCATCAAAACAAACTGAGACAAAAGAGATAATTTATGCATCTAAAATCCAGATGAGTGACCTACAGAGGCACTTGACGGTACAGGGAAAAGAGATAATTTCAACCTTTTTTTTTTTGGCTTTATCTAGTTGTTCTGAATCTAAGTTGGATTACCATGCTATAATTTCTAGTAGTGTTTGCTTTGTTAAATTAGGCGGGTTAGGTTAGTTTCCAGTTTTCTTGTTGGTTCTGGCAAGGAATAATGGGGTAATTTTGCTTTGTAAAATGCAACTCAGTTGAAATGGGTACTCATTTGCACAGAAATTTCTCTTAAAAAAAGGATCTTACGAGGGCTTGAGCTTGCAACAGAGAAATTAAAAAAAAATTACTATTACAAGAAATGATGTACCTAAAGCTACACTGAAGATCTCTGGAGCTGGTTTTTCATACCCGACCTCTGAAGATATTATAGTGGCGTCAAATCTTAGACAAGAGTAACAAAATTCAAAATGCAATCTATCAAATCAGCTTTACATAGAATACACATGCAGGCTAATGAAGTGCCGTCACTTTAAGCCCTAGTTCATATATTTTGACAATTAAATATCTTCTCATTAATGACAGAGACTATATACCAAACCAATTATCATCTTCTAAGCGTTATGAGAAATAGCTCCTATTTTGAAGGGGGGCAAGAAGACTTACAAGTCAGCAACACCAAGGTCCTTCAATAACTTCCTTAAGCGAGTATCAAAATTCGAGACAACTGCCAGCTTAACTGTACTAGAAAGAAATAATGAAACAACAAGAAGAAGATCTTAAAGAAGGTTTAAAAAAGGAAAATAAAAATCGAGGGGAATGATAAGTAAATCGTAGAACCTCCAGCATCTTTGAGCTCATGCAATGTTTCATAAGCACCTGCTGGTAACCGCCATGCATCACCATGTGCAAAGTGCTGGCAACAAGTAACTGTCACATTTACTGTCATAAGGTACTCTGAAAAGAAAATTATATAAGAGATGCATAAGGTGAAGAGTGAACCTCGTATACTTCTTCAAAATAGCCATTATCAGCACAGCCAGTTGCCTCCGAAACAATAAGCCTCCAAAATGGCCGGCCATCACCCTGTAAATCAGGGAAAGCATCTCTTTAACATGATTTGATAAAACCTCCAGTGGTAATGCCGATTTTAACTATGAGTTGACCCAACACCTTTTTGGGACTTGACCCGATTTGGACTGTTTAAAATTCAATGTATACTGCAGACACATTATATAGTTCAATCAATTTAAGATAGAACTGTATTCATTTTAATTAGTCTCTTATTAGTATTCCCAACCCAATAAAGAAATTTATCTTAAATTTTGCTACATGCAAAGGAACTGAACATTGGATAAAGAAACTAAAGCCTCTGAAATATCGCATCTTATGTGTTGTGCTATTCTATATGTAAGAAGTGGTCCTCAGTTTAGAGGGAAAATGAATGGAGCAAATATGGAGTGGCAGGGAAGTAAAATGGTTAGATCCCATTTTTTGAAAGAAAAACTGGTGAATTTATCGGTTCGCCTATGTTCATAATACCATCCATTCACCTTGTAAGATTTGAACTCAGTAGTAAGAGAAAAAGGATTAGGTTCCTCTTCCCGCTTCCCTTCATTTGGGTAATTTCAGAGGCTTATTTTCATTTTCATGTGCTGACAGATTTCATGCCCATGGTTGTTTTTTGATACATATACTCTAATGTTGGATATGGAAATTTTGTTTTTGGGGTAGGTATTAGTTAATGGTAAGCTCAAGTGTATTAAGTTACAGAATTTATTTTGCTTTTAATTGTTCTAGTTTAATATTGGCTGAGATAATGTGCTAGTTTTCAATAATAAAATATGGAGGATCCATCAAAATTAGTGCTGAAGTACCAAATCGGGGACTCATTGAAGTCTCAAATGTGAAGGGTTCCGTTAATACTATTGTTTATCAAAAAAATTAGTGGGCAAGAAATTCAACACTCAGTTCAACAATTTTGCTCTGAATAATTCTGGAAACAAAAATATAGTGGAATTTTTTACGCAACATTAACCTCATAACGAAGCTGCTGTGGCCATGGTGCAGCAAATGCCCTTCTAAACCCCTGCTTTATCTCACTCTCGCTCATAACCAATCCTAACAAAAATAAATAAATAAATAATAACACCCACAAATTTCATGTGTGAGAAAATGGCATTTTGTCGCAATTTGCAGAGGTGATCAAGAAAAGCAAAATTTGCTTATAATCAGACCATATTTTCTCCCGATTGAAGCATAAGTCGCTTCAACAGGCCTCGCAAGCTGGAGAAGCGTGCCACCGGCGTCCAATAGCAGCCCATCGTACAATCTCCGCCTCTGTGCGCCTGGACCTGGCTTGTCAGAAGCCAATGTAAGTTTTAGAGCATATTAATTTACCATTGTAAACGGGTTGCGGTACGAAGGAAATTACAACTAGTTGACATGCGGATTCGGGTCGGAGGAAATGGAGCAACAGGAGCTCCGCGATGGGATGACTTGCGAGCAAGGAGGCGCAGAGATCTCGTCCCTGAACGGCTTAGACAGCGAGGCTCCATGGATAAAAGAAATTGAACAGAGAATTAGAATTAGAGAGGAAAAATTTTCCGGATGTCTAAACGGGTTGGTTGGATCCTGCCTGTTTTTGGTGAGTCCGGATTCCCTACAGTAACCCAAATTTTGAGTTTAGGTCGGACCGTCCGATCAGAATTTCCGGCCAATTCGGCCACGAGGTGGAATGCAGGGGATCCTTTAAGATTCGTTCCAGAGAAAATCGAACGGTCCATATTCAAAAGAAAAATTTAAGTGACTTTAGGATATCCGAATTCGATTTTGGATATGACCTTTTCTACTATCCGGCCCATTTAATTAGGCCTTGCGAGTTGCGACAGGCCTCAAGTTCCTCAACACCAACCCAAACGATTTGCGCAAAACCCCGGTTCGGTTCATCTGTCGTTGTAAAGTAAAACCCTAATTTAACTTTGTACCCTTCCGAGCACCCACCACCCGGCACCAGCCTGCTCTTCCTCCATTCTCTTCTACCATTCTTTTCTCGCGGGAAACCAACGATTTTAAACTGATTTGAAGAGCACTTTTCAGAAATCTACAAGATAGGCGTGCCGTGCCCAACAGCCGCTACCAGGTAAAATCATTTTCAAACAGTCCATTCACTATTGTCTAGGTTGTAATGATGAACTTATGTTTGTTTGCCTTTGGGGAAGGTGATGGAAACTGGTCTTTGCTACCACCTTTTGCTCACCCACACACACTTACATACACGTATGAATGGAAATACTACCATTTTTCTTTTGGGGATTACTACGAGTGTCCAGTTGAACTTTTCTTTTATATTTGTTAGCAGGCCAATTATTTAGCGGAGGAGAATCATGTCCTCAAAGTGGCGATCATTGCAACACCGCCACAAGTACACCTACACCTCAGTTGTTTTCCCCAAATCCTACATTGAATCGCTCGATCTCATAGCTTCTGACACCTCTAACTCCTCCAATTTCTTTTCTGAAGTAAAGCTCTTTGCTTCCCTGAACTCCACTTATGCGCAACTAGATGAAGTGAAGAAACTTGCCTCGTCCTTCACTAATTTGCTCGCCGACCCGCAAGTCTCTGGCGATACAATTTCAACCGCAGCTCGATTCTACTTGGAAATTCTCTTCCTAGAGAACTCCTTGCCTCTTCATCGAACTTTAATATCTGCATTGAACAAATGCCGCAAATTCCACCATGTGATAAGCAGTTGCTTTGCCACGCTATGTGAAGAGTATGGTAATTTGGGGAAAAAGGAAAAGAAGAGGTTTCTGGTTTCTCGGTGCACATTGTCCCTAATTGGTTACCCCAAATTGGGGATTTTAGATGAGATAGTAGAGAAATGTTATGACAGAGTTGCAGTGGATGTGGTTTTTGGGTTGGAGAGTGTACTTCTTGATGTTTCTAGTGGGTCCCGCCCATCACCAGTTGTCATGGAGCAGTGCCAAGATGCCATGTCATGCATGTATTACTTGCTTCAGAGGTATCCATCAAAATTTGTTAACTCAGAGAATTCTTCAAATATTTTTAGAACTTCTCTGAGTACGATTTTGACTGTTTTAAGCTCATCGTCCTTTTCTCGGGATTGTTTAATTGCCTCTGCAGTGGGTTTCTGTGCAGCAATCCAAGCTTTCATGGGGCGTGCTGAGCTCTCCACTTTCATCTCGCGTAAATTATTCGGAGCTTTTCCTGATGAAAATTCTAATGGGCCGATTTGTTACTCAGATTTGATTGAAGGAACTAGAGATCTCTCAATTTTGAGCAGGCTTTGCTTGCTTAGAGGGATTTTAACAGCTATACCCAGAGAAGTACTAAATGCTAATGTTACTGGTTCCGTAAATGCTTCACCATGGACTATACTGTATAGTGGAATACTCCCTGAGCTATGCAATTATTGCGAGAACCCTATTGATAGCCATTTCAACTTTCATGCCCTAACTGTGACTCAAATCTGCTTGCAACAGATCAAAACATCTCTGTTATCTGGCCTAACTAATTTCTCCAGTGGGTATGAGCCATTCTCAGAGGAGGTAAAAGCCCGTTTACTCAGAATCATCTGGAACAATCTTGAAGATTCATTAAACCAGACAGTGAGGCAAGTGCATCTCATCTTTGATCTCTTGTTGGATATCGAGTCATCCCTTCCTTCCTCTAAAGATGATGGCACAACCAAATCTTTTCTTTCCAAAATTGCCCAGGATCTTCTACGCCTTGGGCCGCGTTGCAAAGGAAGATATGTTCCTCTGGCCTCTCTTACTAGACGGTTGGGTGCGAATTATCTTCTGAAATTGAATTCGAACCTCCTTTTTGAAACGGCATATGCATACATAGATGATGATGTGTGTTGTGCTGTCACATCATTCTTGAAATGCTTTCTGGAGATCTTAAGAGACGGATGTTGGAGCGAATATGGGATTGAAAAAGGGTATGAAGCTTTCAGGGCTCTTTCCCTCCCTCCTCTAATGCAAGGGCTAGTATCGGGTCACTCCAAACTTCGTACCAATTTGAATACCTATGCTCTGCCTGCTGTTTTAGATGTAGATGTTGACAGCATTTTTCCAATGCTTGAATTTATCACTATTGGCCCAGGGATTAGAGAGACCATATTGAAATCAGATTTAAAACTTGACCAGTGTATAGCAGCCTTGGTTTCTCTAATAAAGGTGTCTCGAACCATGGCTCTAATTGAAGGAGATATTGATTCTGATCCATCTGATTCCGACCATACTGCAATTATTTTGGTTAAAGGTGTAAATGTTAGGGTTCCTGTGGAGTGGTTTGTTCTCTCTTTGATGCACTCTGATAATACTGTTAGAATAGATGCAGCCGAGTCACTGTTTCTAAACCCTAAAACCTCGAGCTTGCCTTCACCTCTAGAGCTTAACCTGATGCGGAAAGTGGTCCCACTAAACATGAGGTGCAGCTCAACGGCCTTTCAGATGAAATGGGCAAGTCTTTTCAGGAAGTTCTTCTCTCGAGTTCGCACGGCACTAGATAGACAGGTTGGTGCCTCCTCAGTAGCCTTCTTTTTCTTTTCCTTTTCTTTTCTTTTTTCTTTATTTCATTTCATTTCATTTATTTTTTGAGAAATGCATACAGTTGCAGAAATCGTGAAATTATGTTTGTTCCATCACTCTTTTAAGACTGTTCAAAATAACCCATCAAACAGACTCCTCCAAGCATGTCTAGTACTATAGATCCCCCCCTCCCCCTCAACCCTTATACACCGAATATGAGGAGTAAGAAACAAAAGAACTACAAACCAAACACAGCAAAACAAAACAGTAACATCAATAACACACTGGAGAGTCTAAAGACAAGCAAAAATACAAGCTAACAAGCCATCTCCTGATCTCCAATGACTGCTACACCTCATACCGAGTCAGACTCATCAGAAGAGTATACTCTAAAGTGGCAGGACCTCTAAATCTGTGACCTGTCCAGAACAGGAAGTGTGAGAGAATGAGTGCAATAAAAATGTGAGACGACTGTGCTCTTCCTCAAATCTCAGTAGCTTACTAGATTAATGAAACTTATGGCATGTCTATTTATGTTGATTAAAATTTGTTTTATGCAAATTAGGCCTTTTGTTTGTGATATTTACCATAATACCCTATATCCTCCTGTTTGTAACTGGCAATCAACCTTTTGGAGTACTTTAAAAAAATATGCAACATTAACAATGTGTTGGAGAAGTGCACTGTGTTAAATGTAACACCTTCGCTCATCCTTTTAATAAGTCATTATTTACTATATCCTACTAACCGAGCTACAACTCTTTTTTTGAATTTATTGGTGTTATTTGGTAGTAAGTTGTGTTGTGTTTAATGGAGTTTTCTTATAGGATTTGTGGCGACATTTTTATTTTCTTAGAGCATTTTTTATAACTGATTAGCTGTCATTCTGTACTTGACGTAGACTAAGCTAGTTTCATCACAGGTTAAACAAGGCTCGTGGAAATCAGCAAGTTCCACTGATGAAAGCACACACAAGGCAGAGGACCTTTTCCAGTTCATGAATTGGTTCAGTCGCTTCCTCTTCTACTCATGCTACCCTTCAGCACCATACGAAAGAAAAACCATGGCCATGGAGCTTATTTTAACAATGATAGATATCTGGCCAATAAACACGCTCAAACAAAATTCAAGTTTCCTCTACCCTTATGGAGACGGCATCACCTCACCTGACTCAACCATGTCTCTTGTGGGGTCCATTGTTGATAGCTGGGACCGTCTTCGTGAGCATGCCTTTCACATCCTCTTCTGTTTTCCAACACCTCTTCCTGGAATTTGTGAAAATAATTCCATTGACAACATAATTAGATGGGCAATGAAGCTGGTACATAGCCCTCGTGTTAGAGAAAGTGATGCTGGTGCCTTAACCCTTCGGTTAATCTTCAAGAAATATGTGCTGGGTTTGGGTTGTTACGTGAAATTCTCTACTGATAACAATTCACTCACTTGTGAAATTCAAAAAGTTTCCAAAAATACCAGGAACCCTGTAATTGAGTACATTTCATCGCTTGTTGAGTGGTTGCAAAGTGTGGTTGAAGAGGGTGACAGGGACTTAACCAATGCGTGTAAGAAGAGTTTTGTGCACGGGATTTTATTAACACTCAGGTACACATTTGAGGAACTGGATTGGGGCTGTGATGCGGTGCAGTCGAATGGGGCTGAGATGAGGGCAGTGTTAGAGAGGCTTCTAGGACTTATTGTGAGGATCACTTCTCTGGCTTTATGGGTGGTATCTGCTGACGTGTGGTCCATGCCATATGACATGGATGATACTGCATGCGGTGAGGATGATGCGGATGCTTTTCTTGAGGATGGGGTTGTTCAGGAGGAAGAAGCAGGAGAAGGGGAGGCTGAGTTAGGAAGAGAATTAGGTGAAACCGATGCCAGAAAGGAGAGTAATGGCAAACCGGCAGAACATGTTGTTATGGTCGGTTGCTGGCTTGCCATGAAGGAGGTATTGATCTTTTTCATTACAATAGCTGATGATAATACTAGGTAAATGAAAATCTACCACCCACTCGGTGGATAATGGCTGGACTATTTTTGGCTTTCTCTGTTTGTCTTTTTGCATGAGTTCTGTTTATCTAATAGTTGTAATTTGATTCAAAGAGGATGTGGTACCAGCCTGTTGCTGTTTCTATTGAACGTGTTCTGATACAGACTTGTTCCTTTATGAGGTAATAAGTGCTTAAGATCGTCCATTGCAAGTTAAGTTAGCAAGTCTGGAGTGGAACTAGTTTTGTAGTGTACTTGGGTTTGGAGTCTATGTACTTAGATTCTTTTTTTAGATAATTATTCCAACAGCAAACTGTGTTTTCCCCCCTTCCCAGGTTAGTCTTCTATTTGGAACCATAATCAGAAAAGTTCCTCTGCCTAGCTGTGCAAATTCAGATATTAATGAAAATTATAACAATCACGAAGAACAACACATGGACACAGGCACGGAAATTCTTGATTTGATTCAATTGGAAACAATGGGGAACCATTTCTTGCAAGTTCTTCTCAAAATGAAGCATAATGGTGCAATAGACAAGACAAGAGCCGGCTTTACAGCCCTTTGCAACCGCCTTCTCTGCTCAAATGATTCTAGGTACTTTTACAACTCTTTTGCTGATTTTTCTTTCGGCACCCACATATTTTTCCTTATGAGGGTAAAAATATCGCCATCTTCATTGCAGAACGTGCTTTACACCAAGTTACAAAAGCATGCAAGTTTAAGTTTACAATTTCTGCGGCTTATTAATGACTGAATCATGAGTACATGCACACAAACTAATAGCCAGTTAAGACACGTTAAATACTTAAATGAAACACAAAACCAGCAGCAAAAGCACAAATAAATTGCATCACATCAGTCAAGGAGTGTACTTGTACTGTTCTTGATTTGATGTTCTACTGGATTTCTTGAACCCTGAATATAAAAAATTACCTTTGTTCAAATTCCCAGGCTTTGCAAAATGACGGAGTCATGGATGGAACTTCTGATGGA
Source organism: Carex kokanica (assembly GCA_025461125.1). Taxonomy (NCBI): domain Eukaryota; kingdom Viridiplantae; phylum Streptophyta; class Magnoliopsida; order Poales; family Cyperaceae; genus Carex; species Carex kokanica. Next base: position 485,722 of record JAJGRX010001047.1, on the reverse strand, counting down.
GCGAACCATTTCCAAGGAACAGACTGTAGATGACTTGCTGAGGCGAAGTGCCGGCATCCCGGCTGCATTTATTGCATTATTTCTAGCTGAGCCAGAGGGCATGCCTAAAAAGCTCCTCCCTAGAGCCTTACGGTGGCTCATTGACCTTGCCAAAAAACCCTTATCAAGCTGTGCCAAGTCTCAAAAATGTATTTCAGAAACACCAAACAAAAACCTATCCAAGACAAGGGACGAGGGTGTGGTCCCCACAGTGCATGCATTTAATGTTATGAGGGCTGCTTTTAATGACGCAAACTTGGCATCTGATACCTCAGGTTTCTCTGCTGAGGCAATGATTGTGTCGATACGGTCCTTCTCTTCACCATATTGGGAGGTGAGGAATGCGGCCACTCTGGCATACACCGCACTGCTGCGGCGTATGGTTGGTTTTTTGAATGTGCACAAGCGTGAGTCAGCACGGCGGTCAGTGACTGGGCTGGAGTTTTTTCACAGGTCAGCTGCACTCAGTTACATTTGTGATGCATTTTTTTTTCACTCTCCGAAACTGACATATTATGATTGCAAATTTGAACTGATGTCTTTTGTGTTTGCAACTCCGTACCTTTTTTTTCTGGTTATATCAAATATGTTACCACAATTACTAAAAGCGAGGTTGAATCAGTTGAAAATGACCATGTTGGCCCCGATTATGAATTTTGACTCAGAAAGTAAATCACCCCATAACCTATCATGCAAACTAGGAAATTAGCATTAAGATATTCTGGGATCAAATCTATTTCAATTTGAGGTTACCCAAAATGAAAATAATTAGGTGGAACATCATAATTGTCGATTTCCAGAAAAGTCTACCTTAAGCATTAGCCTGATGTATGGGTCCATATTAGTTGCAAAAGGACGTTAATTTTTTAGGTTTATTAATATGATAATGCATACCAACTCTTGGTAGCATAGTGAAATTTACTGATGTTATGAGTTCTTGGAAGTCGGGTTGCTGTCTAACAAATCTCTCTCTCTCTCTCTATTTGCAGATACCCAGCTCTCCATCCTTTCCTATTGGAGGAACTAAAGATCGCAACAGACCTTCTCAATCCTAGCAGTTCCACCCACCACAGAGAATCTGACATAGCAAAAGCTATACACCCAAGTCTCTGCCCCATTCTCATCCTCCTCTCCCGCCTCAAGCCCTCTCCACTCAGCTCTGGCTCAGATGAAACTCTAGACCCTTTCACCCTTCTACCTTTCATCCAAAGGTGTGCCACACAAAGCAACTTGAAGATCCGTGTTTTGGCGTCAAGGGCTTTAACCGGTTTAGTATCAAACGAAAAGCTGCATGAAGTTATCACCAATGTTTTAAATTATTTGGCAAAAAATCAGATGGAACTTCCATTCAATTCAATTCATGGTCTCTTGTTGCAACTCTACTCGCTACTTGATAGCAATTGCCGAAGCCTAACTGACTTGTCAAGAAAGGATCAAATTGCAAGTGACACAATACAGGTACTTTCTACTTGTTCATGGCTTGGTAATGGCGCATGTCCTGTGGTTTCAAGCTCATACTTACGGATATTAGACCTTTTGCTAAGCATTTCTAGGACAAGCAGTGGTGCAAGTGGAGTTACTGCAACTGTGCAGTCTCTACTTTTTGAACTCACCTCACAGCACTTGGATGTAGATATATTGAAAGAACTTGGAATAATGCTTGATCCTACCAAAATTGAGTTGCGGGAGCAAGCAACTGTGTCATACTTCAGTTGCCTCTCCAAGGGAAGGTATGATTTCTCTGATGAGGAGGTTCATTTCCACAGGTTTGGTTTTTCAAGGAAAGACCTGGCAGAGATGCCCCAAATAGAGATTCATCCAACTCAGCTTCAAGAGAGAATTCTCTCTTGTGTAACTGATTATACATATGAGGTCAGGGTTGCAACAATGAAGCAGTTGCTTAAAATGGTGGACTGTTTTGGACCTGGCAGTGAGAAAGGTGTTTTTTACCAATGGGCTCTAAATGGTCTGTGGCCTGCTCTCATGGACCGATTGTATGCAGAAGAAAACCCTAAATGTGTTTATTACATATTGAAGATCATCTTCTCATGGAGTTCAAAGGTCAAAGATCCTTTTGAAGCTGATAGTTTGGCTTTTCCCTTTTGGGACAGATTGGTACAGTTGAATGGTACGGTCTTGCGGTCAAAAACCAAGGAGGTTATTATTTGTTGCATGTCCATATGCATGAAGCACTTTGTGAAATTGTTGAAAAGACCTGTTTCATCAGGAGCCTGTGTAGGTGTGAATTTGGGGATGGCTATTGAAGCCATTGATTCGTTTGTGAAATTGGTCAAGGGACGTAGTGACCCATCGCAACCCGTTAACATGAGAAAGGCTGCTTCTGAGGCTATAATTGCATCATCCTTGCTTGAAGAGACAAATAAATCTGAAAATAAAAGCGTAGTCAAGTTGTTCCTTGATTTGTGGTTCATTTCCATTCAATTGTTGGAGGATGAAGATGAGAGTCTTAGACTGAGGCTTGCAAAATATGTTCAGAGAATTTTATCCAGAAGATTGGATAATGGTTTATCATGTGATGATTCAGTGCCTACACAAGTGGATAAGGTCATTGTTTTAAGCTTTGATTTTCTCTCTTCTGAATTTGGGAATTGGATAGAGTACCTAAATTGCTTGGCTCAGAGGGTTTTAGACACCTCAGTTTATGCAAACTCTAGTGTAGATTTAGTCAGACAAATTTTTGATAAGGAAATCGACAACCACCACGAGGAAAAGCTGTTGATCTGTCAGATTTGTTGTGCCAATTTAGAGAAGCTTCTTGTTTCCTATAATTCTAAAGAAATTCAACTGTTTGCTGAAAATTGGAGAAGGCAACTTTTGCAGCAATTGGTGTTATTCGTAGGTGGTTATGTTGATTCAGGAAGGAACATTGGTTGGATTGGTGGTATAGGGAACCATAAAGATGCTTTTATGGTAGTTTATGCGTATCTATTGGGAATTTATGCACTTTCTTCCCTAGATTTAAAGGGCCGATTTAATGGGCCCGAGTTGTCAGAGTTGAGTAGTATTATTAGACCATTTCTTGGGAACCCTTTGATATCTAATCTTTACTCTCTGGTAGTACGGGACCGGCAAGAGAGCTCTGTTTTGGATGGGTTCGATCCTTATTTTCTTCTCAGATGAGTTTGCATTTGATAGCAATTTATGATTTTTCTTTTATATTTTTGATATCTTTTATGTACGGAAAACATGTTCCTGGAAATATTGATTTGTGTTAAACCGGATTTTGTTTCCATGAACAAATTATTTTGGAATAGCATACTCATTGGCATGTAACTTGCTCTTAATTGGAACTATGTTGTTCAAAATACTTCTCTTCAGTTTCCTATTTTGTTTTTCCACATGTTATTAAATACTGCTAGGAGAGGAATTAACATGCTGATTGGTTGTGCTACTTTATTTTTCAGATGTGGTCTTGTGTACAGGAATGATGTATGTGTAGGAGTTGTGCCTTTATGTTGTAAGGTGATAATTGGTTTCTAGTGAATCCCTTGGCGGCCACTGCCAAATTTTTTGAAAAAAAAAAGATATTTTTTTTATGTATATTCCTTTATCAAAGATAAATCATCAAAAGCATGTTGAAAAATAGAAAAATTGCAACAGATTGAAATATTATATATAATTTTTATGATTTTTTATATATATTATTTCGATTATTCCATTTTTAGCTTTTTTTCGAATTATTTCAAAATTATTAAAAAAAATAGAAAATTTGTAATGATTCCTACTCTTGACTCTCTTTTTTTCTTCAATTTTTTGGTTTGTTAGTTTCGAGAGGTGCTTGGTACAATAGATAATGAGGTGGCGATTGTCATCCCAGAAATAGACTATTATGTTTCTCTTAAATAGTTTTATTTTTTTTGTTACCGTATTTTGATTAGTGTTTATAGAGTGAATATAATAGAGGCGATTTGAAGTCTATTTCATCAAATTTTCCTTTTGACAGTAGAAATTATCAGGAAGTAGCTGATAATAGGAAAAACTAAACAAGCAAATGTAATGCATATTTACCTTCTGTTTCTAATGACTATGTTATACTACAAGATATTGTCATTTTGAATCTAATTACTATTTAGTATTCTTATCATTAGATGGTTATTTTATTGTATTATGTGTGCCCACCCCCCAAAAAAAAAATACAAACAAAGTATGATGATTCTGGCACCGTTCCTGAAATTTATCTGTGTTACCAATCAGGATCTCTAATGCAACTCAAACAAATCAGTTAAAAAATCCTTGACTTCAAACAATGGAAAACAAAAATAAGTAATACAGGATGGGAACAATAGCTTGTAGCTTTTTATTTCAAGCAAGGACTATGAGAGATTTCAATTTAGTACATTGACTTGACTCCCGGGAGGATAAACTCCCTTTCCTTTCTTAACATCACAGCCTCGACTTATGCATAGCACTGTTTGTACAGAGATACATGGCCAAAAGCTATAAATAACAACTTACAAGGGGGAACCAGGAATACCATCTAATTAAAAAATTAGATTGAGAGAACTTATCAGCAACTACCGTCTTGACATTGACTTAAATGACTTTGAACTGCTAGCTCCATTGCTTCTAGAATAATTATTTGGTCTTGTTGGGGCCGGTATGCTGTAAACATATAAATATATATTGCTTAGCTTGTCCCAAAAGATGCAAAGAGAAACTGAAACATATATGTAAACAAGTTACTCGTACCTTCTGGAAATGGAGGTAGAAGAACTCTGAAGTGTTCTCCTCATGGTCTTATGGTTTATAATCTCTGGACTGTTGATATAGCATGTGAAAATATTCAGCATTAGAAAACAACGATATTTCATGAAAAACAGACGACATGGATTTTTCATTTAGATCCCTTTGTACAAATAAAGGGAAAACTAAAGAGCATACACTGAGGGAGCCTAAGCAACAATTCAAATGGTATTGGTATACTATTTCAAGAACGAAAGTACATGATTTTGAAATGGTATTGATACCAGTACCATTTTATAAAGATAATATACATTTTTTTTTCTCATGTCAAATTGATATAGCTGATACTGACAATCAATTTACTGAAATTTGATATATTTTATAGACGTTCTTTATAACATACTGGTAGCGCCAAACTACTGACATGTTCCACAAAAATACGATTCAGTAAAGATGAAGTATGTTCTTTTTCTTTTTCTTAGAAGCCGAGGAGCTATCTGTCAGGAGAGAGAGAAAAGAAAAAACATATTTTAGCAAACAGTAGGGAGAGAGTACCTTTTTAGGAGCTCTATCTTTGCTTTCTTCATCAAAGGGCTCTTGTAGTTGGTGGAAAAACTAGGTCCATTTCCTGGCATAAGACATCATGAAAATTTTATGAGAAACCTTGTTGTGATAAGTTTAATGTTATGGTCATACTACATAGTCATGCATGTTTTGTTTTCTTTTACCATACAGATTAACACAATTTTTATATGAATGAAACAGATATGGAGTACACACTATTTCGTTCAAGGGGAGGAGGCCATATGATATTGTAGTTTGTAGTTTATTTTTTGGCCAAACTGGGAGCTATATAAACTTTTATTTTAAAAGATGCTGAAACTAGGCAGATCATTATATGTGCATGATACAGTAATAAGGCGTGCCGACCAGTACAACAACCTTGGATCAGTCTACTTAAACTACACTTTCTAGAAAATAGGAAATTAAAATAGAAGTACCTCCCCAAAAGCTTCTTTTTGGAGGTGGTATTTTGGCAGTCATTTTAGTTTGCCGACTTTTCTTCTCTGTGATAGTAAGAGAGGAATTGTAAAAGTTAAAAGAGAGATAAAGAAGCGATTAGTAATTAGAAAGCCCATTGAGAAGATATGGAGGTTCTCTTTTCGTTTCCATGATAAAGAAAGAGAGGTTTTGCTATTATTGTTATTATTATAATTTAAAGATCATCTGGTTATTGTACAACTATTATTCTATCAATTTAACAATTCTCTACAGGTGGTCCGACAGATTTCTGAGTGTATAAGCAATACAAAATATATTGATTACGTGAACTAATGGCAAGGAGAATCCTAATACATATGCTATATAAGAACATTCAACCCAGAAATCCTGCAATGCCCAAAGCTTTCTCCCTCAATACTGCATGACAATTAACTTCTGACAATCTTTTAGGCAATTCCCGAAAAAAATAAAAAAAAATAAAAGAAGTTTTCAAAAGAAGCAATTGACCCATGCTTGGAATATACAAAATCACAAAATTATTACAAACTAAAACAGGATTACAATAAAGATCAGCTTACCGGCCAAACTTTCAGCATATCTCTGTTTCAGCTTCTGAGATATCTTATTCTCAGCTTCTTCTCTCTCTTTCGTTTTCGCCTAATTTAAGCAAAGAAAAGTTCAGGAGCTACTCAGAAAATTGCCAGAATTTGTAATATAAAGAAAGCTCAAAGGTATTTGTGTAGTTATTCAACCATTCAAAATTGGAAAAAAATATATAAAATAAAATAAATGGCATCTACAACCAATATGCTGCAACCAGCAGCAACCCAAGGAACTTTTAGAACTAGGATCTCCCATAAAGTACAAGATAGTTAATTTCTATAAAAACATACCTCGCTAGGGCTACAGTTTCTATAGAATTACCAATTAAAACAAGTCACTGCCCAAATGATTTCATTAAAAGCATTGTGCACCATCAACAAACACCCAACTTCACTAGAACCACGGTTTTAGAAAAGTAATATTAAGTATCCTAAGACCATACCACAGCGCCGTCACAAATACCCGAATTAGATTTAGAATTAGGTTACATAGAAAGGTATCTTCAGGACCACACTGCCGCTGCCAGTATTTAATATCCTAAGGACCATACCACAAAACTGCCACTAAGACCAGAATTAGATTTAGAGTTGGGGTTTCTAGAAAGGGACCTTCAAAACCGCACTACCTCCCCAAATACCCAACTTAAGTTTAGGGTTAGGGAATTGGAATTGAATTCACGATATACAACGAAATCAGCCCTTCTCTTCCAAACCAAAAAGTTTTTTCATTGGTAACTTTCCCTAATTACCAAGTACTTTTTGCGAGCTCCGGTGAGTGACCGAAAACACCATAAAGAGGTGGTAAGCCTTATCTCTCCTCTACATCTTTCTTCCATTTAGTAGTTTCTCTTAATTTCTTTCTATCTGGAACCTTGGGCTCTAGTCACCACGGGTAACAATAGTCTTTCCTGAGATGTAAATTTTTTAAAGTTACTAATTTAAAACTAGATTCATCTCAAATCTATATAGGAACGGACCTATAAGTCTCATGCAGAACATCCACATATATTTAACCTTTCAGAGAGTAAACCAAATGGAGTTCTGCAAAAGCACCTCAAGGTAAAAAAAAAAAAAAAAAAAACTAAGAAAAAATTAAGCTATCTATTTTTTCGTTATATGATTTGTTATATGATTTGGTATCTCTCGAGGATAGAAAAATTCCATGCCCAAGTTGAGAGGATCAAAATAAATCCCATCTCAAATTGAAGTGCAAAGTACCTGTCCTCTCTTAAAATAATGGGAACCTCCTTCAAATTTTGGGGCATAATTCTTACTATCCCCATTTCTCTTGCAGCATTCAGTTGGATAGAAGTAGATGTCCACTGGGCTCAATTCGATTTAAGGCAAGGTATTAGCTTTTCTCCAGAAGTAACCTCTTCCTTCCGACCAATTTAAAATGATAAAGAATCAGAACTGCAAGTTGCAACTATCTCGCAATTTATACCTAGATCTGCTAATTGATTTGTTTTAGTAGCTTTGAAACTTTCTTCGATAATTATTAGTACATACTTACAGGTTCTCTAAAATGCCTTACTTTAGAAACAAGCCATGCATTAGTTTCATTTCTCGTTATGTCCATATTTTTATTCCAGATTCAAACAATAAACTATTTCGAGTTTAAGTGATTTTCTGTGTCAGTGCTAACGCATTACTGGTCTTTTCCGTTTCTTTTGATTAAGCAATACTTTCAAATTTGCAACTTGAGTTCGACAAACAGATCACCTCGTAAAGTCGCTTCCATGTAAATTGAACTTGCTTCCGATTCATCCTCTCAATTATCATCTTCGCATTATCAACTCCAAATTCCATCTCATAGAATCTCTTCCATAGTTTATCTGTCACAGGGCTGAGATCTGTACCCTGCAATATAAACATACAAATAATTATCACAGTAAGAACGCTGATGACATACTTATTAACATGAAGCACTTGATATAATATTGATATTGGGGCTAAGAGAAAAATTTGGAACTAAAATTTAGCAGAGATTGTAAATTAGGAGTAAAACAGGAAATATGTAAAAATTATAGCTTACTTTAGTGCAATTTTCTATATGCGCAAGTTGTGTCTTATTGCAGTGAGGCAGGATACGCTCCAGTAGATTGATATCCAATCCACTAACATTGCCTATGTATCTTACATTCTCAATTGCCACGTTGGTGCATAGATCCACCAAGCTGGGCGGTCTCCTCTGTGCATCCATTGAATCACCAAATACTGTATATTGTATTGATCAAATAGAATTTGTCAATAGGAAAAAAAAAACTGAAAAAAAAAATGATAAAATATACTAAGAAAGATAGATACGGAAAAATCTATGTTTCTTTCTAATAAAAAAGGATTCTTCTCTAATCTTTAGAATGTGAATATTGAATACTAAGATTCAAACACTTTTCAGAAAATTTATTGAGCGATTTTCCAGAAACCGAATTTCCCGCGTTTTGGGAGCAAAATCGCTTGAATCGGAAGAAACTCACCGATTTTGCTGGTTTGTCTGTGACAGACTGATCATATAGATTTGATTTTGCACCGGTTCTTCAAGTGGATGTGATTGATGATCGGAAGAGAGATTGGGGAGGAGCGCGAGGTAGGTTGCTGAATGCTGACGAAGAACGAGGATAAGTCTGCCCGGTGGGACCCGATGTTAAGAAAAACTTAGACGTGTAAATTTAGAATTTTTTTAAAAAAACCATAATTAAAAAAAAAATTAGCAAAACAACGTGATTAACTGATTACTTTGTTTTTTACAAAAATCATAAGAACCTAAATGCCAATTCGGTCCGCATTTTTTTTTCCTGGAACCGAATTGGCATTTCGGTCCCCCATAATTTCACAGCTTTTCAGAATAACACTTTGGGACCGAGATCTCATTTCAGTCCAGGGTATTTTCAATCGGAACCGAATTGGCATTTCGATCCTGACCCTTTTTTTTTTCTGAGTTTCCTTGTATAACATTTCTTCTCCGCAAACGCAATACATTCATTAACCATTGCTTTCAGCTGAAAACAGAGTCTTTAAGCCAATTTTTTTTTCTTTCTTCCAGCTGAAAACATCCAAAGTTTTAGTGTTAAAAAAATTTGTTATCTACAGATCGACTCTTGCATTGTGCTTTTAGCTTTCGTCTGAAGAACGTAGTAAGTTTTTTTTTTCAATTACAATCATATTTTAGGTTGTCAAATTAAAAATGATATCGAAGGTTGATTGTGAAATTTTTTGTTTAGGTAATGTCTAAAATATTAATAAATGTGTACCACAGACGCGAAATTTCAGACGCACCGACCTGCACATTTCCTGTTACTAACTCAACCAGTCTTGATACAGGGAGGCAAGCACAGCACCTCCCTAATTGTAGTCTTCATTAGAGGTCCCAAATTCTCTAAGAACTGTAAGTACATTATCGGGACAGAACTTGAATTCGCATCATGAAACATTACAGACCAGAACAAGTCCATGCAATATGCTCGTGTGTATCGGTTGATTGTCTCCTGGTTAGTGAACTGTGTCAATTCCATACCAAAGTTGTCCTTTAACCATTTAAGATGCATATGGTATTTTGATTTTCTTATTTTCTCGTTGAGTTCACCTTTGTGCTTCACCTTTGTGTAAAAAAATTCCTCCTCACTATCTTTGTAACCATCATAGGCTTCATGTCCTAAGCAGTCTTCCATCAATTGTGACCAATTATCATCGGTATGTCCAGAAATGACCCTCCCTGTAAACAAAAATGTTAGATAAACATATACTTGCATTAAATCTAAATTAATAACGAAAAATATTTTACTGGTCACAGGGAAGCCCCATAGACAGCTGACATCTTTCAATGTCACTGTGCACTCCCCCACCGGAAGATGAAAAGTATTCGTCTCGGACCTTCACCTCTCAACGAGAGCAGTGATCAATCATTTGTCAATATGACAATGAGTCACATTAGTAATCTAATACAAGCCTAAATTCACCAAACCTTGTTTAATCTGAGGTTGGTAATTAACGCCCATTTGGCGAGGACCAGGACGTAATGCATAACTAGGCTGGAACGATAATTGCCATGCAAAAAAATTTAACCACAAAAATTAATCCTAACTTACAAGTTTATCCGTAAATTTAAATCCAAACGGATATTAAACAAATACATTCGTATTCGCCACGAATAATTTGTGTTGTTCTTCAGGCAATTGCAATAAGGGTTGGGAGGAATGTTCATCATCCATTTTGCCCTTCAATATCAATAAAATTACAAATTAAAACAAATACATACAAAAAAAAAATTACATGCAAACCCAATTACTTAAATTCTACAATTAGTTAAATTATACTAAAAAAATCCTAAATTACAGTAAAAAAAAATCTAAATTATTCTACATGTATTAAAATAAATTTTATGAACTAAATTATTCTACATGCAAACTAAACCATTCTACAATTACTAAAATTACACTAAAAAAATTCATGAGCTAATTTACTCTACATACAAAATAAATAAATTATACAATTAGTTAAATTACACTAAAAAAAACCTAAATTACACTAAAAAAAACTAAATTGTTCTACATTTATTAAAATAAATTTTATGAACTAAACTACTCTACATGCAAACTAAATCATTTTACAATTACTAAAATTACACTAAAAAAATCTAAATTACCGTAACAAAACTAAATCATTCTACAATTTATTCTACATGCAAACTACATAATTCTACAATTACCACAATTCTACAATTACTAAAATTTGGATTATTTATTCAGAATAAAAATTTAACCACATACCTCATGAAACTTGTAGATCTGAAGTTTTTCTTGTTCTCCTCTCAAAATTATACTGAAATATGTGATTAGAATTAAAAATAATGGAATTTTGAGAGTTGAAAAAAAAAAGGGGTTTGGTTCGGGTGGGAAGAAAGAAGATGAGAAGGAAAGAAGGAAGGAGAAAGAAGGGAAGGGAAGAGCCAGGGGGTTGTCGGGTTCAAAAAAAGAAAACACTATCGGGACTGAAATGCCAATTCGGTCCCTACCCATTTTAGATCTTCTGTGGCGCTTTTGCTGAAAATGTGTGAAATCATGGGGGACCGAAATGTCAATTCGGTCCTGGGGAGAAAAAAAATGCGGATCAAATTGACATTTCGATTCTTATGATTTTTGTAAAAATCAAAGTAATCATGTTGGTTTGCTAATTTTTTTTTTAATTATGGTTTTAAAAAAAAAAATCGTAAATTTAGAGTCTGTGGACCAGCTAGTACTTTCTTTCTTTTTCTTTCTTTTTTGGTTCTATTACTTTGTTCTATGAGCAATAAATTAAAGATATAAAATATTTTTGGTGAAAAAGAGAGATCAGGTGATATAACTTGTAAGTGTGCAAAATATAATTTACGGCTATTTTTTGTTTCTACTAAAAATTAAGAAAACTAAATAAAAATTAAGCTGCTCATTTTATTTTACTCTTTATATTTTATATTTTTGACAGCTCAAGCTATAGTTTAAATTAATTTACGTACTCCATGTTGAAAAATGAATTTTTGTCTATAGTGAACTCTATAAGCAGAATAAATATGGATTAAGTTAATATGTACGGAGGAGTGAAGTAATTTATTCTAAATTAACTCATTTCTTACTCCATCTTATTCGTATTTTATTTTTTATTGAATTGTTTGACAGCTTAAGATCTTGTAAGAGATTTACTCCACAATCAAATATGACCTATGTGTCTGCTAATTAATTGAGGAAAACTAATCTGATGGAAAATATTTACATAAATTTACTATAATCTGTATTTGATATTATCCAAGAAAATTATTTTAAAGGAATAAAAAAATATTGAAAAATTTCACTTATTTCATCATCTTTTTACTTTGAAATTTTTTTTTTCTATTTTTTTTCATACTGATGGACTTCGTAGTGTGATATTGTTTTAGTCATAAAGTTATGTTGTATGGATTAATTTATTTATAATCTAGTTTTTAACAAAGTATATATTAACTTTATATGCAATATTTTGTTTTATTTGTCTTTAAAATTATGATTTGATTATATCAGACTTTTTTTTTATTTTTTATACTTGCAATGTACTAAACTAGTGTTTTACTAGAACGTATTTGTTTTGATATAATTTTCAACAAATTTATATTCTTTTTTAGCACAACAACAAAAGTATTTGAGGAAGTTCATATGACTCTGTCGATTTTTACCCAATTGTTCAATTCTAATTTGATTGGCATTCTAAGTTTGGTTTCATTTACGATTTCCAAAATCATACTATTGACTATGTCGGGTTTCTTTTCTAAAAATATTAATTGTTATTTCGGATATATTGCCGATTTTATATTTAATAATTCAAAAACGAATATTGAAATTTTAGAAAAATCGAATGGGGACTTTAAAAAATAGAAAGCAAATTTCTTTCGAGTGTTAGTGTGATCCGTGCACTAAAATATGTTGTGCCACCAGAAAGCGAAAAACACTAGATCAGCAGGGAAAAAAAAGAAAATAATGTGTGAGCTAAAATATTTTTCATTGTTAGAATCATAAAAGGGTTGAGCCATCTGAGGCATAAAAGCAACTATTTTTGAAGGGAAAATTATGGGGACATCGACTTATTGTTTTAGGGTACGTTTGGATGAACTCTAGGCACCGTACACGTCGGTGACGCAATATTGCTTAGATTCTTGTGCGTATTAAACTTCACTTTTATTTATAATTGTAACAATATTACTACAATTTTAATTAAAACTTTATTATTAATGATAAAACTATGTAGTTTTTGTTTTAGTAAAAATTAGAGGTTGAGCTACTCAATTATTATTTAATACTTCTGTTATTATAACAAAACAAAAAAATTATCTGAGTTTCGAACTCATGACTTCTCAAATTAAAGAACATATGCATTTATCATAACATCAAAGACTAGTTCTTAAAACACAGTGGGGCTGTTTGGCAACACATGAGAGATTAAATATTAATCCGCGCTAAGGAGGGACTGTTCGGTAAGCTAAAAGAAGGGGGGAGATGCCTTAAGGAAGGGGCAGGGGATTAAGATCCGGGCAAAAAAAAGCTAAATGAGGTCGTCTTAATCCGCGCTAAAGCACCGATGTTCGGTAGGATTAAGCGGCTAAGAAAGCTAAAAGAATCTCCTTTAGCCTTAAGAGGCTTAAGGAGGCCCTTGCCGAACATAGGTTTTTAAAGAGAGTATTCAAGTATCTCCGCTAGTTTTTAGTGACTTCATTATATTTTCATTTTTACAATTTAACTTACAAATTCAAATTCAAATGTTATATAAAATCATTACATTGTGATTTATATTGCTATATGTATACACAAATAAATTATGATGTTTCAATATTATTATAAATTTTTTATTGATGTCAAGGCTCGAGAGCTTATGAATATCAAATGGTGTGGACAAATATTGGATGTTTGTCTTTAAGCTCTTGATTCTCATCATGATAATTTTATGGAGTAAATCATCATAATATTGTACTTTTTATGTACGTGTAATATAGATAATATGGTGGTTTAAATTGTTTATTTAAGATTTAGAATTGTTGTTATTAAGACACGAAATAGAAAGACATTGAACCCTAAAAAAATTCAAGTAAAAGGAAGTTCACGGGAAATTTCTTCATCCAGATTTTATATACTCTAGCAAAAAAAAAAAAAAAACATTTACTATTTTCCTACCATAAAAGATACACGTTCGGCTACAAATCAGTAGGCGCGTTCTGAGTGGGAAATACCAGAAAGGGATCAAGTCCCTCCAGTTTTTACATGTTGCAATAGGTGTTTAGTTTCAAACATGTGATCTTCGTGATAGAGTTAGACATAATTTTCTCCATATTATGACTTCTATATCTTAAGAGCCTTATTAAGGACCAACCAGGCAACCATCTAACCACTACCGTTGCTATTGTAGTACAGTAGTAGTTTGGAATTAGTACTGACTGAAATATATTTTACTTAATAAATGGCGAGAGCCCAACATTCCAAGTTTCCAACAATCCAACATCCACTTGTATTGTATTTACTGCGACTAATTTTATTGTTAACTCACAATCTCTTGCATTGTCTGGTATTTTTGACAGTTCTGGTGACCAGGCCTTTAGGTAATGGGAGGACGCAATATTATTAGAAATTATAAGGTTATCAAACTGCTCCTTTGAGAATGTCCTTTCTATTACAATGCAGATTTACAACAAAAGATGGCAGACAGTAGGCAGTAGGCACCAATATGCCCCATTGCCCCTTGAAAAATAATTGAATAAGAATAATACAGACAGGTGAAAATAACCTACATGTCTGAGACCAAAAAAACAACATATGAACTAAAATTTTGTAATAATCAGTTTCTTCATAAGAGGAATTGTTCTCAAACAAATCCTAGTTTTCTGACAGCACTGGTGGGACGAAATTGTAACCCTGGAGAGACTGCTCAAAGATGTGTCCCACTCTAAGTAATTTGCCCTACAAAATTGTTATCCCTTGTTACTAGAGTAATCTGATTTTAGGAATCTTTGTTGCATGTACCATAGAAACACGACGAAGAAGTGTGGGGTAACAGTAAAAACCCAGAGCTGATATGCACCGGAGATAAGAGGAGCAAGACAAGCAGCCTGGTATGGTATTATAAACAGGTACAACAGTCAAGGTAAACAACAACAGTAGACAAAATCAAGTATTATACTACCTCACTGAAGGAGGAACTGATCATCTGAAGGCCAACTGGGAGGCCAGAGGCCCCACCTTCAACAAATCCACATGGCACTACCAATGAAGGGAGCCCCGCTAAGTTTACATTTACCTTGATGAAAACACAAAAAGTATAAATATAGCATAAAAATGACAACTAGTTACTTTCCTGATCAGATCTTTCACAGGGCGAGGTGTTCTATTATCAAATTTGTCGCTACAAGAGGCATTATGCCATGCCAGTATATTACCAGTATATCATACCAATGCCAGCAAGTTATGATGCAGTGAGTAAAACAATGATTATTGTTTCAAACACTGCCTGCTTGTATAAGATTAGTACTTCCAAAGCTAACAACTTTCATTCAAAATGAGAGAATAATAAGCTAGGAAAACCATTACTTTATTATAGTCTTAAAATATCAAAAGCAACAAAATTATATAACTAATTATCTGCAGTCTTCAAACCAAGCAATGCATTGAATTAATGTTATGACACAAGTGTTGATGAAATTATGAGTAGCTCAATAAAACCCTTATATTCCTCTTTTGAAAAAAAAATAATCCATGGTTAGAAATTTGGAATCGATATCAGAGCACTGGACATGGAACAAACCAACCCTTCAGACCTTTTGCATTGAAAAAAATAGAACTGAGAAAATTTCAAAATCCAGTGTTAAAAAGTTGGTCTTTTTTCATTTTCTATAAGTAGAATAATTAAATCTAACCTACCTGCATTATATTTTCCTTACTGGTATGGATTCTATAGGTAGTCTCGCATATTTTTTAATATATATAAATCAAGGTTGCAAATACAACAATAACATAATTAAGATTATTGGAGATAGGGATAAAAACTCTGTACCGTCATTATGTCACCAGCATACATTGCCAATGGATCATTCGTCTTTTCACCTGGTGTGACAGAACCAATTAGAATTTGCCAAAGGTTTGGGAGGGAGGAGAGAGAGATACCAATCTTCAGCGCTTGACACTGAAGTTTTTTTTTTTAAGAGAGAGAGAGAGAGATACCAATCTTATATGCAGCAGATGGTGCAGCAGGTGAAATGAGAATATCGTATTGATCAAGAGCATCCTTGAAGCTTTTCTGAACCAACGTCCTCACCTAAAACAAAACTATGATTTTTCATTATAACTCACTTTTCATTTTGTACTGCTTTGGCTTCATCTATTTTTTAATTGATGAATTCTAATAAAAACCTTTCAGGTTTCAAATTATTGTGGTTATTTACCTGCTGTGCCCTCTTGTAGTATGCATCATAGTACCCAGCGGAGAGAGCATATGTTCCCATCAATATTCTCATTTTTACCTGAACAAATGATATCATAAGATTATTTTCAGGACTCTCTCAACTATAGGTAATTCTGAAAGACGATTATAATTCTACAAGAAAAGAAAGAAAATCGAAGTACCTCATGTCCCAAACCTTTAGCCCGGGAATCTCCATAGAGCAAGCTTAGATCATCAGCATCAGCTTGTTGCCCATACCTGGTAAGTTAAACAAGTAAGGTTGATCTTTACAACTTCATAGATTCAAAAGTGCTTATAGGCACTGAAGAATAGTCACCTAACACTATCATAGCGTGCTAAATTTGAAGATGCTTCTGACGAGGCTAAGATATAGTATGCTGGTAAACCGAGGTCAAAAGAAGACAATGATACCTGAATTCAAGCAGCAAAATTAAATAACATAAATTGTTTATCCAAAAGAGGAGGGTTTAGATGCCTCCACTTTTTATGTCCATAATAACAAAAATCTAAATATCAATTAACAAAATAAAACCGTCAAATGCGATCTATATTACTTTCTCTGCATGCACATAAAAAATTTAGACATTTCGACTGAGTTTTGATGGCAACCGATACCTTAAGAATCAGAAATTGTCAACATCAATAAATTTGTAACAGCTTTTAACACCAACCAAAACGAAGTCAAAATGTCACAACTTCTAATTTGTGTGTAGATAAAGTGAAATAGATCACATCTAATGGTTTTCTTTGATATTTGAATTTTAGATTTTTGAGTTATTTAAGAAAATGGAGGCATTTGAAACCTCCTCTTTGAACAATGGATGAGATCATGAAAGCTATTGATATAAGTAGCAGAAAAGGGACCACTAACCTCACCCACAATAGATCCTAGCTGCTCAAGATGTGAAGAAGCTGCTTTAATCGAAGACACAACCCCTGCTTCTATACCGTCGCCAAGAGTCTCCTTAATTACCCCTATTTTTAAACCCTTCAAAGGCTTTGAATCGAGCTGATCAAGAGCTACCATTTCAGATGAATAATCAGGCACTTCCTACAGAATAAATTGTTTGTTAGAATCAATGTACAACAATATAATGATTAATGATCTCGCAAAATTGTTTGTATGGTGGAGGACTTCCTCAACACACCAGCATTAAAAGTATCTACTTGTTGGTTTTTGCTAAAACACCCTATATATTTCATGTCTGCTACCAGCATTAATATTTAAGATACTTGCAAATACTACCATCAGATTGGAATGATGGAAAGGTAATGATATTCAAAAACCTAAATCTAGTAAACCCGAACCAAACTATAATACAGGGTCCAAATTTATATCAAATTATTTGTGGGAAATTTGGTGGAGAAAATTGTAGGAGTAATTTAGTCATCTTATGTGTGACCTATAGGGGTGAAAACGGAGCGAATACGGAGCGGATAGTGGTAAAACCATATCCATATTCTTTTTTAATTTTCCGGATACGGATACGGATCGGATATCAGCTGGATACAGATACCGATACGAATCTGATAGGATAATTATTAAAATAATATTAAAAAATATCAAAGTTCATAATATTTATCTAATTTTAATGGTGAATAACAATATTTTTTCATAATATATATTAAAATATATGATATATATCTACTATTCGGATATGGATAATTGAAATGTAAAACCATATCAGTATCCATATCCACACGGATATTCGTATATCGGATATCCACATCTAATTTTTCGAATACGGATCGAATACGGATCGGGTATTATCCATACCGTTTTCACCCCTAGTGACCTAACCTCAGTTTTTTTATCATCAGGTGCCATTATATGGTTTCAGTTGCAAATACTAGCTCAATGCTATTTGCATGCACAATATCACAGAGAAATTAATTTGCAAAAGGAGCTTAATAAATTTATCAGGGTCATAAAAAAATACAGTAATTAAGTGTAGATATGCTTACGTGACTACTGCTAGTGGCATCTAATCTGTCATGGCCCGCAATAGCAGACAATACAATAGCAGTGTCAATAACTGAGGAACCAAACACGCCAACCACATCCAGTGATGAGGCATAAGCCATGAGCCCAAAGCGAGACACGCGACCATATGTCGGCTTCAGCCCCACTACACCGCAAAATGATGCTGGCTGTCTGACACTTCCACCAGTGTCGCTCCCAAGAGAGGCAACACATTGTCTGGCTGAAACAGCAGCAGCTGAGCCACCAGAAGAACCACCGGGCACACGTGATGTGTCCCACGGGTTTTTGGTCACCTACAAGTGAATATCTGTTTTACTTTTTTAACTTTTCTTTGTGTAAGAATTGGTACGAGAAACATCAAATGCTGTTAGATGATTAGCTTAATTCAATAATAGGAGTTAACATATAACTTAGTATTTCATGTATCACTTGACCAAGCTTTGGCGGGAACATGTACCAGAGTTTGTATTATCAGAGTGATATAATTTTTACCAGCTTATCTTCAAATTATTAAGAGTGATATAATTATATCCGAAGTGCTAAAATAGAGATCAGTCTTATTTATCTGAGTCAACTAACTCTCCAAAGAATATATATGTTTCAATTGGAAATTCCCTTCTCAGGGGAAACTAAAAAAAATAATAATAATAAAACTAAATAGAAAAAAGATTGCATACGTGAAACCCGGAGCCTTCAGTGGTGCTTCCCATTCCAAACTCGTCCATGTTAGTCTTTCCAGCAATTATTGCACCAGCCTCTCTCAGCTTTCTAACCGCCGTTGCATCAAAAGCGGGTCTATACCCGTCCAAAATTCGAGAACCGCCAGTTGAAGGCATGTCGACGGTACACAAGTTATCCTTGACCCCTACCAAAACCCCAGCAAGAGGCCCCACATCCTCTCCATTTTCTACCTTCCGGTCCAACTCCAGTGCATCCTTCAATACAGAATCTGACAAGTGGATGAAGCTCTTGAGCTGCGGCTCGGTCAGCCGGATCCGGTCAAGGTACTCTGCCGCGATTTCGACAGCTTTCTTACGTCCAGAGAGGAGGGACTCGCGAATTGAGGGAATGGAAGAGGTGGTGCTCTGACTCTGAGGGGCAAGTGTTTGAGGGGAGAGAGAGGGGAGGGAGGCGAAGCAACGGTGAGTACAAGGGGTTTTAGAGGAGAGATAAAGCGGTATACGCGTCGAGGTTAGTAGGAGGCGAGGATTTTGGATAGGAGAAGGCATTTTACGGTTGAGCTCGTGCACGTGCAGTGCTTCCTTCCCTGCTAATGGCGTTGGGAATAGCTTGGATTCATGGAAGTAAGCGAGCTGAGAACCCCTCCCTCATCCTTTGATTTATCAAATCAGGGAAGGCTCAAACCCCGAATGGGCGGTCTTTAGCTCAAAGTTTTATCCAGTCCAATAAAATGGAATACACATCCAAATTCGGATTCGGCCCATCTTGATGAAAATATAATTCGAAATAGGCCCTGTCCATTAGGAGGAAAAAATAGTACCCAAATAATAAAAGGAAATACGAAGAAGAATAAATTAATACTTACCTTAAAACAGAAATCGATCAGATTTGAGATCTTGTCATCACGAGTTCGGCAAAACATTGGAATAAATAAAAAGTGTAAAAAGAAAAAAAAAGTGGAATTTGAAATAGATTTCAGTTTCTTACTATTTTGATTGTGTTTGATTGAAGGTGAAATAGTAGAAGAGTATTGGTAAATGGTCAATTGTGTATTGCAAAAGACTAATTTCTCTATTCTATCATTTTAATGGTATAAAGATTTAACTCATTGAGAAATAGAGAGGGGACCAAGTTGAAAAATTCAAAAGTCTAACTGCAAAAGTTCATTATCAATTTCGCTTTTCTCATTTCCACAATTACACTCAATTTTTTCCCCATCCGGCTAGAATAGTACCTCTATGTCAATCTATTCCTCTCTGGACAAGAAGTGCATGAGAGAGAGAGAGAGTACCTTGAGGAGAGAAGGTTTAAAGCCAGAGCAGCTAGGGTAGCGCACTAGTGTTAGGAGAAGAGGGAGGACTGAGGAGAAAGAGAGCAGTCGATCCAACAAAAGATTTTGGATGTGTTTCAAAAGTCGTTATCTAAAGAAATGGTGGTAGAAGTTTAAGGATCTCACTAGATGACAAATCATTTCACTAGATGATAAATCATTTCAATAGTAAAACAATATTACAATGTACTTTTATGAAAAGGTTGTCGGAAATTTATCTCACTAGATGACAAATCATTTCACCTTCGTTACTTATTTTAGAATAGATACATCAATACAAAAGAAGGAGAAAGAAATAACAAGAGCACTATATTTATAAAAGTACATTGTAATATTGTTTTACTATTGAAATGGTGGTAAAAGTTTAAGGATCCAACTTATGTATACTTGTGAAAATATATCATTTTATACAAATTTTATTCTAGGAATCCAATTCAACACTCTCCCTTTTGGAAGGAAATAGTCAAATTAGAGTCATTAGGAGTTTGTAGTGTTACTTACCAACATGGTGAACAAATACATCTTAAGTTCTGGCTAGATGTGTGGGACCACCAATACTCCCTGGCTACACAATATCCACAGTTGTTCACCATATGTAGGAACTCTAATATTTCTCTTAATGATAGATGAATGGTCTCAGATTCTTCATAAAATTAGTACAATATCATTTACTCATGTAACTGACAAGATATCATGGAAATGGGAATCCTCTGGATTATTCTCAGTTAAATATTTATATAGGTTCCTTAATTTTGGTGGTGTCCAACTTGCCAAACCTCTTTTATGGTGGTCATTACCTTTACCACATAAGATTAAAATTTTCATGTGGCTTATGTCTAATAAAACGATCCTCACTAAATATAGACTTAGAACTAAAGGATGGTCAGGATGTGTTAGATGTCAATTCTGTCAAGAAGAGGAAATCATAAATCACTTGTCCTTGAACTGTTCATTAGCACAACATATATGGTTTTGGATGGATTTAAGTCAACATCACTTTCCAAATTTGAACAACATAGCTGATATATAGATTTCTCATATACATAGATAAACATTCTCAAATTGCATTCTTAGTAGTGTTCAGTACAATTTCCTGGACTATTTTTTTTTTCTAAAGTATTAATACTTATACAAGGAAGTATTTATACCTATGCACAAAAGTATTTATATCTATAGGGCGCATAAAGTTGAACTGAGATGGGAGTGCTGTTATGTGAAATGTTTCAGGGTTCAGTTCTCTCTTTTAGAAAGACATGGGGAGGGCATCGAACTTGAGACATTCTATCTCTCTGCTATTCCTTTAGGTTCACCTTTAACAGACTTACTGTTCATGATTGGTCCATCGAGAGAGTTTATTGATTGTGGGGACGTTTAACTCCTGACGAGCGCAAGCCCCACCGTTAATTACATCAGCAGATTCCTCCGAGTCAGACTGAATACCTCGTTCATTCCAGAATTTGTGCCTATGTCTATGTGAACTGAATATTGGGGCTAAAAGAGGGGCTCATGTATGGTTTGGACATATTTGGTTGGTTCTCACTATTTGGACATATGTATGTGTGTGCGCATTATGATGCATGCGCAAACATGAAGTTTATACTATGCAGAATATGTTGATTATGTTTATTTATTTGCTTGGAACATGTTTTATACTTGAAAAAATATGTATATATATATTTTTTATTTATAGTTTATTCATAACAAAATCATTTGAATTTAAGTGGAGGGGTATTTTGGTCATTTCAGGACTTATGCAAGTATTAATATCAAGTACTGTAAATATTTATACGTATGTACTGAAGTATTTATACCTATGTAGTCAACTATTTTTGTTAGAGGAAGGTTGATGAGGTGATACGGGGTCCCCACTACTTCATTAGAGGAATGTTGATGCGGGGACAATTGGGGGACTGGAAAAGAAATGATCATAACAAGTTACGTATCAAAGTATTAATATTTTATTTTTCAAGTGTTAATATATTATCTTCCAAGTATTTATAATTATGAAGATTGACGCGGGAACGACTGTGGGGACTGAAAAATAGAGAATCATATAATTAGTGGGGACCATAGAGAAAGAGTGTTGCAGGAATTTTAGAATAATAATTAGTGGTGACCATATAATTAATGGGAAGCATATAATATATTTTTAGAATAATAATTAGTAGGAACCATATAATTAGTGGAAATCATAATATGTAATTTCTCTAAATAAAGTGTGCAAATTTTGAGAATACTAAAGTGAAAGCACTTAAATAATTTTTTTGTTTGTGTGTGTAAATTTGTATTTTTATATCTTGCAATTTCCATTATTTGCCATACGCATAATTAACGTTACATAATCGAGTTACTCACGAGTTTACAAATTCCTGTAATTTATTTGGTTATTGCTTAAAAAAAAAATGCTAGCAGAATGCCAGAAACAAATTCGTACTTGGTGCAATACCGACTATATATGAGAAAATGTCAAAGCACGAGATAAGCCAAGAAAAGAATAGATATTATGAAATTATATACCAGTTCTTACTTCGTGCAATCGATCTTAAAATTCTTATATTAAAAATTTAAATTAGCAAATTGGTGGATGGCGCTCCATCGCCTTTACTATATTAAAATTTAAATTATAACACGTTGGAAAACCTTTACTATATTATATTTACATCCACAAACGTACTCTAAAAAACTCTTATATTAAAAATTAAGTAAACAAAATGCGCTCCATCGCCTAGCTTCTCCCACTGTATCCTCTACCAATATCGACTGTAATGTTTGTGCTCATTCACAACAACAACAACAATCATATTAATTTGCCGTCGTGTTTTTTACGGTAAAGCGGCAAACGTACCATCTTATGAGATTTTTATTGATAAAAATAATATTTAGAGGTGTCCTGATCTCATAATTAATTTAAACTACAACGCGTTGGTGTTTTTGAGAAGAACACTCTTATTATATTTAATTACATCTTCAAACTCTAAAAAGACTCCTATATATACGTTCCATCGCCTAGGTTAATATTGTGTATTTGCCGTCGTTATCACATGATATGATATAACAACAATTTCACCTTTTTTTTGTCATTACCACACACACAGCACACAGTAAACTTAAACCTTGTATATAACAAATTGGAGTTTTAAGCTTAGAAGCTTCTGACATAAGTTCGACACTATAATATTTAAGTAGGAGAGACTGATTACATAACAATAGGAGTACGTGTTCTTAATAGTTCTTAAAAGAATATGCTAATAAAAGAAAATTAATGAGATTACATCAAAATTAACGAGCTAAAAGCATATTCTTTTACATTGTGTCTGATACCAGCACTAGAAGGTTGGCATGTGGCAAGATTTCGTTATTAGCATTTTTTCTTTCTTTCTAAATTTCTAAATAATGGTTTTCTGACATTGCAAATTTTGATGCAAAAAAGCAAAGAGAAAAAGGAGAAATGGACATGGAAGGAAGGTGTAGAGAAAGAGGAGGAGACAAGGAGAATTGTCATTTTATTTTCTTATTAATATTATTATGTATTTTAATTAAATAATTTAAGAAATAGGATATTACAAATGAACGAGTTTAGATGAAAAAATAACAAATTTGAAAATTTTAATAGTGAAATATCTAAATTATGAAATTATAAATATCTTTTAATTTTCATCTCATGTTACTTTATTATGTCATCAGTTAGGCAATGAATTTTAGTACTTTTATTAAAAAATTTAGTGCTAAAATTTTAACGATCACCTCAGATAGTTATGATAAATGGAATGAGAGTAGGTCCGATGCCCATCGGACCTATCTTGGTTCGATGGGTGATATGACCATCCGATCTGCATCAAGATTCGTGTGTTATGAATCAAAATCCGTGTAAGACTGTATCAATTTCCGTGCACATAGATCTTGATGCTAATCGTACGGTGATAGAGCTAATTGAACCTAACTCTAGGTCCGATGCCCATCGGACCTACTCCTATCTCATGATAAATATAGTACGGATGAGATAGGAGTAGGTCCGATGCCCACTTTTAGGTTCAATTAGCTCTAACACCGTACGATTAGTATTAAATCTGTGTACACGGAAATTGATACAAACTCGCACGGATTGATACGCAGTGCACGATATCTTGATGCTGATCGGATGGTCATCACACCCATTGAACCAAAGTAGGTCCGATGGTCATCGGACCTGCTCTCAATTCAATGGGAAAACGTTTCCAAGTGTCAAAAGACGTATATCCAGATGCCACTAGTCACCAACTTGAAACAAAACAGCTAACTCCCAGTCAGCTAGTTAAACTTTTCCGGTTCAGAATTTTTAATCCAACTATGTTGCTGGTCCCTGAACCGGAATATCACCATTGAAAAGACGACATTCATGTGCAGTGAATTGCTACACAATAAGCTATACATAAATTGACGGAGAGAACTCGGTTTCACCTTCGTCTCCATATTCTTCTCTCCTTCCAGTAAAATCAGAGCAGTTCGAGGCTTCGAGAGTAGAGAGAGAGAGAAGCGAGTGCGAGTTACTGGACTTAATTTTTTTAAAAGATAAAATCGGACAAGTTCGATTGCTTCTTGCTTGATTTCATTAGTTGTCTCTCTCAAGCCATGCTCTCATTCTCCCATATAAATCCCTGTAGTAAGATCTCAAATCGACAATCTCATCACCCATTGCCTCGCTGTTCAAGCATCTTGACTTTTCAAGCTTCTCTACTGAGCAGAAATGGCGAATGCTACAGCTGGGGTGGTGTCACCGCACGGGACAGGAATGTGTGCAGGAGCTCGAGACATGGTTAGGTTGGGGACAGTTAGATGTTGTTTTCGTGCCCGGAGGTGGGGCCCGGTGACGTGCGCGGCCCCATCTGGCAGTGTCACCGAGGATGTTGTTTCTAAGCCTCGTCGCCTTCCTAGGTATAATTTACTCTTACCTCTTTCCTTTCAATCCCCTCTCTCTCCTTCGGTTCCACACCTACACCCGAAATATCTCTCTTTCTCTCCTTCTCTTTTGCTTTATGTGTCGTTTGCGAAGGAGGTAGATGGAAGGGTGGTTAGGCCTAGTTGGTGGTACTTAATTCCTATTTCCCTTTTTCCTCTTGTTTTGGTTCCTTGTCAGATGGCCATTAACTGCTCATGTTTGGATTGCTTGAGACAATAGCTTGAATTTGTGGCATTTCTCACCGGAGAATTGGTTTGATTCCAGTAGTGACTTGCCTTGGCCAAACCCACCCCTTTGGTGGTTTATACCGCAAATATTGCTCAATTTGTGGCATTTCTAATCACTTAGTGGTGAACCAGAACAATTCTCTAGTGAAAATTTAGCTGATATTCTCATGAAAAATTTATAAATTCTCTTCTTGATAATATCTGTGGTTCTCTTTGCATTTCTGTTATCTCTTCAAATTAAGTTTTATGAGGAGTATTTCCTTCGTGAATAAGTTCAGGCTTCAGGTTTTTTCTTTCCATACTTTATTGGTACAAGTATGTACCAGTCCTTGTCTTGCTTAGAATCAATAAGAAAGCTTGTAGGATAAACTAGTTGTGAGGCGGTGCGATATCTTGTGGTTTCTGGGCTGTACCAGATCAGTACCAGCCTTGGAAGGCATTCTGGTATGATTATAAGGATTGTTAACAAAATCAAGGACAAAAGATCTCATATTTCATATTTTAAAATTGTAGATGGGCTATTTTGCAACAATTGGTAAAATCTGATCTTGTTGATCTGTAGCCTAAATTTGCAATAAAGTCCGATTTGCTGAATTTCGGTGACTTTTGAAATTCAAACTGTTGTTAAAAAATCAATCAGGATTTTAAAATAGTTATATGGATAGCTAACAGGACTACTTCAGCAACCCAAAATAAACAAGATGAAACTCGCACGTGTTTCCCAAAGATAAAAGTGAAGCAAATTAATCTAAATTACATTCTTTCTTGAAGAAGAAAATGGCAGATATTCTGAAAATGAAAAGAGACGGATGTGTTAAAACCAACTTACAATTTTTAATTATTAAGTTGTGTAACTCTAAATTTGAATCACTGGCTCAATTTAGTGACACACCTTTAGTTTGTACTATGGAATTTGATTGTTGTGGCATCAGAGTTTCAACTAACATGTTAGATGTGCGCAGAGTAGTTGGGATGGGATCAAAGTTGATTGCATGTGGATCTGCCGTGCCGAAATTAGAGATATCCAATGATGATTTGGCAAAAATCGTTGAAACATCTGATGAATGGATATCTGTTCGCACTGGGATTCGCAAGAGACGAGTTCTAACAGGTAGATTATTTCTCCAATTTTTAGTTTAAGTGACTACCTAATAATAGTCCTTCAACCGCCTCTTATTAAAAACTGTACCAGTCAGTCAGTCCAGTACATTACTTGCTAAAAATCATAGCCTTCACTCTAGGTGTCATTATTGTAATCTTTGCATGAAACAACACTTGGCAAGTTTACTTGGCTATTACAACTGGTATCAGGCCTGGCCAGTTTAATACCGAGATCGAAGATAGAAACCCTTGACATAGACACAACATTTTGCATGCTTGTGGACTGTGTGTAATTTTTTTTTTTTTTTTAACATTCATCTGCTCAAATCAGGTGAGGAATCATTGAAAGGGCTTGCAGTTGCAGCAGGAAAGAAGGCCCTTGCAATGGCCCAAGTAGAGCCTGATGAGATTGATCTTGTTATCTTGTGTACTTCTACTCCCAATGACCTATTTGGTACTGGGGCTCAGGTAATAAAACCAAGCCATATATTGTCATGTCTAGATACCAGTTGATCAGACTAGGTACTTACCTATGCCTTGCTGAGGCTGTATGGATATGGTTTCAACTATCATGTTATTGTAACTTTTGAGGAATTAGGTTCAGCCAAATAAAAAAGAAATAGTTGTTTGAACAATCTGGCCTAGTAACAGCATTAATTTTCCATGGTAAAAACTGCATATGAAAACTAGACCAAACCACAAATAGGCAGTTTGCAATCCTACAGGAATAGTCATATTTGTTTAAGAATTATAAAATGGTCTTTTGGTGAAATTCAACAACTGTTGACTGAGATGGGCTTTACATTATAACATATGACAGATTTATGCCATTTACTCCATTCTGATGTGTTTAAAATACTTATTTGATCGATACCCAAAATAAGCTTGTGTTTGGCTGACCATGAACAGGTGCACACAGCCTTAGGTTGCAAAAATGCATGGGCTTTTGATGCAACAGCTGCATGTAGTGGATTTCTTGTTGGTCTAGTCACCGCCACTCGTTTCATTAAAGGTACATGAGTAGAGAATAATATCAATTGGCTTCTTCTTGGGAAATCTATTCCATTTTCCCCATGGCGATAAGCCGATAACACATGATTAATGTAGGTGGCGGCTATCAGAATGTGCTAGTTATAGGTGCAGATTGTCTCTCAAGGCATGTCGATTGGACAGATAGAGGGACATGCATTCTATTTGGGGATGGTGCTGGTGCTGTGTTAGTTCAGGTTAGTCTTATTAGCAGAAGTTGCTGATTCATTTCTCGGATTTATAGGAGTGAGTAGCCAAGTCCGAACTAGTCAAAACTAAATTTGAGTTAGAAGAACTTTTTTTTATTAAAAGAGCTGCTGCTTGTACTTTTGTGGGCATGCTTGTTGATAGCATGTTATGCTATTGCATAATCAATATAACATCACTAGTCAATTCCACTGGCCTAGGTATTAACTTCAATGTGCATCCCCTAATTCTTGTTTTAATCTAATTTTTATTATTTAAAATTTCAAAGGCAACAGCTGCTGAGGATGATGGCTTTCTTGGATTTGACATTCACAGTGATGGCCAGGGTTACAGGTAACATTTTTTTTTCTAAATATATGTAGTTTCTTAAAGGGAGTTGCTGGTACAAAAATGTACTGGCTGCATGTGAAGTTACATGTTGGGCCTTTTCCATAGCTTATTTTCCATAAATAGATCAAATTGGTGTAGTACTGGCTAGACACCATCATTGTTTGATTACAGGCACCTAAATGCTAAAACCAGCGAAGGAGGAAAGGAGGAAGTGATATCCAACACCAATGGCTCCACGAATTTCCCTCCAAAGAAACCGGCTTTCTCATTTATTCAGATGAATGGGAAAGAGGTGTTTCGTTTTGCAGTGAGATGTGTGCCTCAATCTATAGAGGCCTCACTTGAAGAGGCTGCGCTTACCAGCTCCAACATCGACTGGTTGCTCCTTCACCAAGTATGCTAGTCTTTCCCGCCCTTTGTTCATAGAAAAAGAAATTCAGTACAATTCCATTACTTTCTGATGAAAGATACTTTTCTTGGTAATATTCTTTCTAATTTAGATGGGTTTATTCTTACTTGTACAGGCCAATCGGCGAATAATAGATGCAGTTGCAACACGGTTGCAGATCCCAGCAGAGAAGGTCATATCAAATCTAGCAAACTATGGCAACACAAGTGCTGCATCCATCCCTCTGGCATTGGACGAGGCTGTACGAGGTGGTAAAGTGAAAGGTGGTGACATAATAGCTGCGTCTGGATTTGGAGCTGGGCTCACTTGGGGTTCTGCCATAATGCGGTGGCAATAAGAAAAGGTAGATTGCATTGCGGGTTCAGTCAGTATATATATATATATATATATATAATAGCTGTGTCTGGATTTGAAGCGGGGCTCACTCGGGGTTTTACCGGCAATAAGAAAAAGTGGATTGATGGGCTCAGTCTTCAGTATTTCTTGGCATTACGGCCTTTCAAACTTGGAACTTTGCAGCTTCTTTTACCTCTTGCATTTGTGTAAAAAGGTGCTGAGAACTTGTTACAATAAATTGGAATCAAATATTTTGGCAAATGGTTTAAATAGCTCTTTTATGTAACTGCAAGGATATTTTTCGCCCTTCCATTAGTGTGAGTTTATCACTGTAAATTTATTCCAGCGTAAACTAAGCGGGGCGAGAAGGCAGGAGCAATAACATGCACATATCATAACAATCTTTTCCCCATTCCGTTGGTCACGATTCACGAAAGGTTTTAAATTGTAGAACTGCTTTTTTTTTTTTTCCCGTCAGAAGATTATAGGGCGAATTTCACGTATATCCCTCAAAAACTTCAAAATTACATATTTTCTCCTCTAAAATTTAAAATTACGTATTTCCCCTCTAAACTTCAAATACTCACAAATTTATCTATTTTATTGTCTTTTATATTAAAACTCATTCTAAATTTGAGTCTCATGGGCTTTTATATGTTTTTTGAGACTCAAATTTAGAATGACTTTTAATATAAAAGACAATAAAATAGATTATTTTGTGAGTATTTGAAGTTTAGAGAGGGAAATACGTAATTTTAAGTTTTAAAGGGGGGAATATGTAATTTTAAAATTTTTGAGAGTATACGTGAAATTCTCCCAAGATTAAATTTTACTGCCATGTCAAAATGACAGCCGAAAAAAATTAAAAATTTATTCCATTGCCGGGATTTGAACCCGGGTCGTCTGGGTGAAAGCCAGATATCCTAACCGGACTAGACGACAATGGATTTGTGATTCCTTAGTTTAATAGGAATATATATAGGTTAATATAATCCATCCGATTGACAAGCCCAGTCTAATAAAAAAACAACATGATCATTTGTGATTAATTAATTCAGTAAATAAGTTGTGGCTATGAATTCAAAATGTATTTGACTTGTCCAATTCGACATGCTGAGATTTTTATTAATATTCAACATTAAATAAAAATTAATATAAATATCCACGATTTTATAGAAATTATAAAAATGTCCCGACCATCGAGATTCTCAGCGATTTAGGCATAAAAATTAATTTTTTGGTCAAAACATTCGGCCGAATACAAACTTGTGATTTTTCTTTTATTTAATTAGAAGATTATGATTTTTTATTTATTCTATTAAAATATTAGAATTTTTTATATTTCTTTGAAGATAAATGAAATACTATAGAATTGAATTTGCTAGAAAGACTGCGACAAATAACTTGGATTAACATTTTTCAGTCGGGATTTTTTGCACCTGTAAGAAAAATTAAAATATTTCTTTGTGTGTTACTGAAAAAAAAAAATTTGGATCTAAGTTATTGATCCCGGTTCAAAAGTCACTTCTGGGTAAATAAAACAATTATCGTGGTCCTTTAAGTACATTCAAATTCTAAGGCATTACATCTATTTCCTTAGAAACTATTTTATATTTTTAATATATTTTCCTAAAATCACTTCTAAGGAAATAGATGGAATGCCTTAGAATTTAAATGTACTATAAGGATCACAATAATTCTTTTATTTACCCAGAAGTGACTTTTGAACCAGGATCAATAACTAAGATCCAAAACATTTTTATTTTTTTTCAGTAACACACAAAGAATTATTTTAATTTTTTTACAGGTATAAAAAATATCCTGACTGAAAAATGTTGATCTAGGTTATTTGTCACAGTCTTTTTAGCAAATTCAATTCTATAATATTTCATATATTTTCAAAGAAATATAAAAAAATTCTAATATTTTAATGGAAAAAATATAAAAAATCTTCTAATTAAATAAAAAAAAATCACAAATTTGCATAAAAAAATTGATTTTATGCCTAGACCGTGGAGAATCATTCTCGACGGTCTGGGTATTTTTATAATTTTCACAAAATTGTGAGCATTTCTATTAATTCTTATTTAATGTTGGATGTTAATAAAAAAAAATCGGTTCGACATGACTCGTAATGGTATTAATAATGTTAGGCAGCAATTAATAAAAATAGCCGAGCTGTTACAAAAGTAGCTCCTAATTAATTAATAGCACAATCTAACATGCCTCTAGTTAGAAAAGGTTTGAATTAATCTCTGTGGTTAGTCCCCCTCGCTCTAGTAACAAAGATGGTAAGTTAATATTTGATGAATAAGTTTTAGTTTTAATTTTCTCGCGACTTTTAAACGAACCATGAATTAATTAAAAGTATATATCTAGCATGCACGCAACCTGTAAATTCATTATAGATAGTTTTAATTATGTTAGAAATAAAGTATCCTTTCAAACTAACTCTAATAATTCTTTATTCAAGTTTTAGATAATTAAAATCAGAGCATAATTGTCTAGTTTGATAATTTAAATAATTTTAAATAATCCTAAAATATTTGAAAAAACATATAGTATACAATGCACACCATGCTGTAAAATTATGTATTATTGAAGGTTTTCTTTTGTGTAAAAAGTAGATATGTTTTTTCGAAATTGTTATAATAAATCTTTTAAGTTTCGATATTATTTGAAGTACAACAATATGTTTGATGATTTGAAATGAGTTTCTACTGTATTAAGGACATTTTTAACATGCATGGAACGTGTTATGTTTGTATAGATTCTGATTGGTTAATTTATCTAACAAATATTGTACTAGTATTAGTTATATTAAAAAAAAAAAACTAAGGCTATGGTAACACATATATTTCTAAAAAAACCTAAGGCTGTGATAACACATATATTACGAATCGACCAGTGTTATGGATTCAAATATCTTTTTTCAAAGTTCAGTCCAACCATTAAATATGTTTTTCATATGAAAATGTACTTAGAAACTTAATTTTTTATTTTTTTTTACTATTTTTAAATAGGTAGAAAATTTTCATAATTTTTTATCAAGTGATTTTCACATTTTCTACTTAAAAAATTAGTAAAAAAATTCTAAAAAATATAATTGCAAGTACATTTTTACATGAAAATCATGTTTAACGGTTCAGATCGACTGTTTATATTTTGAAAATAAAAATATAAATTCATAATACAATTTCATTGATATTATGCATGTTTATACCGTAGCATCACTCAAGTTTTAAATTTTTAATATGTTGTTTATAATTAATATCGTGGACAAAAGAAACTCGGATTGTTAGATTAATTATCAACTTGGGTAAAATTAGAATGAAATTAATAACAGTATTTACCTCTTGAAAGAAATTAACCTCATCTTCATTTCAGTGCACCCAATTTATTTAAAATTAATTAAATCTCACTTCAAACCCTCCTCCACTTTCACCACGTGGCCAATAGTAATTAATCTCTTGGACATGTGGCAATTAGAAAATACTTTTTTATTTTATTAAGTTTTCTGTACATTTCTACAATTAAAATAGAAAATGCCGCATTAAATTTGTAATTAGGTTTGCATACATGCTCTCATAGATCACTTTCCCATCTTCCTTGCTCTCAAGCAAAAGAGAATGGATGACGTCGATGCCGAGCTAGAACACCATTCCCACCGTCGATCTATCTCAATTCTTGAGCAAAGAGGAAGAGGGAAGAAAGCTGGCCACTGATACTATAGCCCAAGCTTGCCAAACCTATGGTTTCTTTCGAATAATCAATCATGGCGTCCCAGCCGAGCTTATGGCCCGAGCACTCGACTTGTCTGAGCAGTTTTTTGCACTGCCTGATGAGGAGAAGCACAAGGTCAAGCCGATAGAGGGATCAAAAGCGCCTCTTGCAGTCGGGTACGCACGGCAACCAGAGCATTCCAAGGATAAGAATGAGTATTTGATGGTTTAATCCGTACCCTGATCAACCAGCAGAGTTCAAGTTAGTGATATATATTTAACCAAACATGCACAATTGTTTTTAATTATTTATCAGGAATAAAGCTAGATGGTATTAATTAAAAGGTCTTGAATTCTAGAGGATGATAGAACAAGTCAATAATTGACCAAGTCAAAAGGAGGTGTAAAAATGTGATCATTAGTACTTGTAATATGAAGTTATTAGTTAGGTTGTTAGAGCTAATCAATAGAAGTTAGTTAGATGGTTGTGAACTTATGATTGTAAAGCTAGCCTATAAATATAGGTCATTTGTACTAAACATAATTCAAGGAAATACAATCCATTCTACTTGAGAACCAGCCTTTGGTTTAGTGGCAAAGGCAATGCTCTCCGTGTGGGAGGTCGCAGGTTCGAAATCCGAAAAGAACAATTTTTTGTGGATATTAAATAGTTGGGTGGCTTGACCTTCAACCTTTACTCAAAAAAGCAATCCATTCTACCTCTTTCTCAAAATATATTAGATCGTTTTGGGAAAATCATAATCACTTACATTGGGGATATGAATATGAAGGGATAGTACTTTTTTTGTCTCCAAGAGAAAAATATAATTAATTTGAAAGTTGGAAGATTGGGGTTGGTTTTGTACACACACGGCAATTGAGAAAAACTTGATCCTGATGATCTGATCAAGCAGTATATCAACTTTTCAAGCAGTGTTAATTTGACATAAGCGTTATTTAATTAATTTAGTATTCGGAATAAATCACAACAATTTCTCAAAATGGGTAACTTGGGCTTGGTTTTTAATTTCCTTTTTTTTTTTTTGATAAATGCTTAGCAGAGGCTCCTAAGTTCTTATATTAAAAGAAATAAAACAGGTTACATCATTTTACATCTGATTACATCATTTTGTCATTGGTTTTTTATTTCATTCAATGTAATTTACTTTGAAGGGGGGTCATTGAAAAGTGCTACCAAAGTCTGGTAGAAGTAGCATCCTTGATCCAAGAAATTGTCAACAATTGCATGGGCCTTCCACCAAATTTCCTCAAGGAGTACAACAGCAGCCGCAATTTTGATTTTATGATAGCTTTGCGGTATTTCCCGGCAACTGAGACGGAGAACAATGGGCTGAGTGAACACCAGGACGGGAACTGCATCGCTCTTGTTTTCCAAGACGAGATTGGAGGGCTAGAAATTTTGAAGAATGACAACTGGATCCAAATTGAGCCTAGTGAGGGGGACATTATTGTAAATTTAGGCGATATGATTCAGGTAAAATTTTCAATTTCACCACTCTCGGAGCATATCTTGACCAAAATAGCTTATGAGTTGATCATCTCTCTCCTTGGGTGCTAACTGCTTTCATTAAATTGACCAAAGATTGAAATCATTGAATACCAGATTTTGTAATCCTTCTTATGTCTATTTATTTGCAAGGATGTAGTAGATTCCTTTCTTTTGCATTATGACCCCATTGCCTGAACCTCTTCTGTGTCATTTAAAAATCTAAAAGTATATTTTTTTTTAGTAATTTAAAAAGTATATTTTTGATTTTCATATGATCAGGTATATGAGATAATTTCTACTTCATTTAAAAAAAAAAAATGGTTCTCCAAAATGCTTCTTGTACCAATTAATGCTGACTACAATACTAATTCGGACATGCATGAAAATTAGCTTGTATGCTGGTGGCTGAATCTGGTATACTAGGCCATTAGAATAACCCTTGTTCCCAATTGATAATTCACAACTTTAGCGAAATAAACCTGTTACCTTTTTTTTCCTATAATTAAGGTGCTGAGCAATAACAAATTCAAGAGCGCAGTCCACAGGGTTATACGGAAGGGGACACACCGTCACTCTTTTGCATTCTTCTTCAGTATAGATGGCGAAAAATGGATTGAGCCGTTACCACAATTCACCACCAATATAGGTGAGTCACCAAAATACAGAGGATTCCATTACAAAGAGTACATGCAGCTACGTATGCGCAATAAGACACATCCACCTTCGAGGCCCGAGGATGTCATCCACATTGCGCATTATTCAATCTGACATGAAGTTTTCGTCAGAGGAATTGAAGAGGGGCAGCAGCCTTAACCAAAAACACCAATGATAAGGCTTTTAAATTCTGTGTAAGCCTGCTGTTTCTTTAAATTAAGTACAACCCTTATTAATAATGGCAGTTCAAATAAGTGTTGAGAGATGAAAAAAAAGGATAGTATCATTACCAGGGTCGAAAAACAAAATTGGTTTGTTCGTTAAAAATATAATGTACATTTCTCATATTATTTCCCATTTTGTGCTTGTTTCTGAACTGACACAAAAGTTCTCCTATATTTCCAATGAAAAAATGGAGCAAATATTAAATAGATAAATTAAAATGGTAGAAGGGTTTAAATTAAGAAGACTACTGACGGGATATATACATCACAATAACATGCAGCTAGCATAGCATGATGACGATCATGACTAATGAGATTGGCTTTTATATATCCTGCACTGCATATGCAGCTGCGTATTTATTAAATCGCAAGTTATATAAAAAAGACAAACTTAATTAACAACCATATATAACAACTGTTAAAACAAATATTTTCTTAAAGTATAACTGGTATAACACAGTTATCGAAATAAAAGAAGTAGAATGCTAGATATGTTCTCTATGATTGAAATAGGCTTTCTATTATATTTAGTGCGAAGTTGGGAAAACGATTGATTACCCTTCAAGTGATTTGAAAAATTAAAAGGCAAGTTTTGTCATAATTGATTTAATATAAAACCAATCTAAACTACAAAGAATATCTCTAGCATTTTCTTTTTTTAATTTTGATTTATTTGTCAGCACTGAATAAATAATATTATCATTTTATTAATTCTTATTAGTATGTCAGCCCGTCTAGCTCAGTTGGTAGAGCGCAAGGCTCTTAACCTTGTGGTCGTGGGTTCGAGCCCCACGGTGGGCGTTTTTCTTTTATTTTACCCGCAAAAGCATTTTTTTTTTTTTTTTTGGCTGCCAAGTACGCAATATTACTTTCGAGAATCAGCCATTTCACTCGTTTTCGTTAAGCCAATTTAGCCGGGAAAGTGAAAAACTCAAATTCCGCGCGTTTAGATAGGATTTTTCCGGTCTCCGTTCAAAATTGCGCGCGTGTTCTCATATTATTTCACTTAATCTCAAAATATATTTTATGTTTTTAGGATTTTTTTTACTATTTCTTAGATGGGTAGAAAATCACTTATTTAAAAATTCTAAACTATTGAAATCAAGATTTTAAATAGTGATTATCACGTCGTCACGGAAAGACTAAAAAAAGCTAATAGCGTAGCTATCCTACATAACATTTTTTTTTCAAAATTTTTTTTTTGAAAGAGAAACAGAGGAGTCCGGCTCCTATATTCCATTAAAGATTACACCAATGGTGTAATATAAAGTCTGTACATGAAAATATTTACAAGGATTAAGAAGAAGAAAAACAGAATTTGAAATAAAGGCAGTTCAGAATATACAGTGAGCCTTATTCCTCAGGAAACCAGATTCTAACTTCATGATTAATCTCACCGCACACTTGTGACGGTGTTTTTTCAAAAATTATATTTTATATTTCTACTACTTATCAACATCATCTAAAATCTCATAAAACATCATGAAAGGATATCACGACGAACAGTTTGGATCGACTGTTTAGACTTTAAAAAAAAGTTAGTTCATAGTACGAGTCCATCCATGATAATATGAAAATTGTACAAGAATAATACAGGCAGCAACGACATTATGATTTTTATGTAAATTATGTGACCATAAATCATGATTGTTCTGGCTGATCAAGTGAAAGAGTAAGAAAATAATAACATTATGTTATAGCATCAAAATATACTGATAATTACAACAATAATGATGATAATAATAAGAATAACTGATTTTTTTATTAATGCCCTAAAAAAAATAACAATTATGTCCTTAGTTTTTTCAAAAATTCTAAATATGCCCTGACCGTTCCACAGTGGGGCGGTCTACTTCAAGCCTCAACCGCCCCACTGTGGAGCGGTCCGGTTTTTTCTATATATAGGGGGTAGGAGTGGCCGAATTTCATTCATTTCATTCCAAATTTTGCTCCACTATTTCTCCTCTCTTACTCTCTTTCTCCATCTGATCTCCTGCATTTTACAAGTCCCTGAACTTTTTTAATCCAATTTTTTTATAAATTGTTAGAAATTATCAAATTATGAGTCCGACTAGGCTACTCCATGGAGTAAAACGACTTGGTACTCCACGTCATATCTTCATTTTCAAAGTTCAAATAGTCGATTCGAACCTTCCAACATGTTCTCCATATTGAAATGTGCTTGGAGACCAAATTTTACATTTTTTGGAATTTTTTTACTATTTATTAAGCCACTTTGAAAATCTGAAAATCCTTATCAACAGTAAAAAACAGTAAAAATTTCTGGACCGCCGGATCAGTGATTTTCAAAGTGGCTTAATAAATAGTAAAAAAATTCCAAAAAATGTAAAATTTGGTCTCCAAGCACATATCAATATGGAGAACAACTTGAGCGGTTCGGATCGGTCGTTTGGATTTTCAAAATGGAAATAATGAGGCGTGGAGCACCAAGTCGTTTTACACCATGGCTTAGCTAAGCCCAGCACTTAATATAAATGTCCAAAATTGTTTAAGAATTGTTTAGAATTGTTAGGAATTAAGTAAATGTTTAGAAATTTTTAGAATTTTTTTAGAATTAATATAAATGATTAGGAATTGTCTAGAAATTATTCAGAATTGCTGTAACTATATAGTTCGTGGTCCAAACACCAAAATTAAGATTTTAAAAATATCAAACATTGTTAAGAATTGCAGTAACTTTTTAGTTAGTAATCCAAACACCAAATTTAAGGTTTTAAAAATACCAGACATTGTTAAGAATTACCGTAACTTTTTAGTTAGTAGTCCAAACACCAAATTTAAGGTTTTAAAATACCAGATATTATTTAGAATTGCCATAACTTTCTAGTTAGCGGTCCAAAGACCAAATTAAGGTTTTAAAAATACCAGACATTGTTCAGAATTGCCGTAACTTTCTAGTTAGTGGTCCAAACACCAAAATTAAGGTTTTCAAAATACCAGAGATTGTCGTAACTTGATATTTTCAAATTTAGAATTACTAGAGATGCCCCTGGACCTAGACGGGAATGATCACAAGGTACGACAGAGACAGGAGAGAGTTCACAGTCTCCTGCTGTAGAGGCTCATGTTCCACCAACGAGTGCTAAGACTTCGAATCGTCTTTTATGGACCTTCCATATTGAGCATCGTGTCTCATTGGCATCTGTTGAGGTACGTAAGTGTTTTTGCATAATTTAAATACTATTATTTAATATGTTATATAAACAATCTAACACATTGATATCATTGTTAAATGCAGGACGAGACGATGATGACAGTCAATTACGTTATAATTTTGTTTTGTGTTAAACAGTCACTGCTATATTACGGATGCAATGCCTCACCGTTATAATTTTGGTGTTTGGACTATTAACTAGAAAGTTTCGACAATTCTGAATAATGTCTGGTATTTTAAAAACCTTAATTTTGGTGTTTGTACCACTAAGAAAGTTACGGCAATTCTGAACAATGTCTAGCATTTTTAAAACCTTAATTTTGGTGTTCGGATCACTAACTAGAAAGTTACGGCAATTCTAAATAATGTCTGGCATTTTTAAAATTTTGGTGTTTGGACCACTAACTAGAAAGTTACGGCAATTCTGAATAATGTCTCGTGTTTTTAAAACCTTAATTTTGGTGTTTGGACCACTAACTAGAAAGTTACGGCAATTTTGAACAATTTCTGGTATTTTTAAAACCTTAATTTTGGTGTTTGGACCACTAACTAGAAAGTTACGGCAATTCTGAATAATGTCTGGTATTTTTAAAACCTTAATTTTGGTATGTTG
Source organism: Carex kokanica (assembly GCA_025461125.1). Classification (NCBI taxonomy): domain Eukaryota; kingdom Viridiplantae; phylum Streptophyta; class Magnoliopsida; order Poales; family Cyperaceae; genus Carex; species Carex kokanica. The sequence goes on along the minus strand of JAJGRX010001047.1, from coordinate 446,959 downwards.
ACACTAATTAGAAATTTACGACAATTCTGACAATGTCTGGTATTTTTAAAACCTTAATTTTCGTGTTTGAACCATAAACTAGAAAGTTATGGCAATTCTGAATAATTTCTAGACAATTCTTGATAATTTATATTAATTATAAAAAAAATTCTAAACAATTCTGAACATTTATATTAACAATTCTAAATAATTTCTAAACAATTCCTAAACAATTTTAGATATTTATATTAATTCCTAACAATTCTAAATATTTATAAAAAAATTTGGAATTGTAAAATGCAAAGAGATCAGATGGAGAAAAAGAGAAAAAGAGGAGAGAGAGTGGAGCAAAATTTGGAATGAAATGAATGAAATTCGGCCACCCGTAGCCCTATATATAGAAAAAACTGGACCCCCCCACAATAGAGCGGCTGGGTCTTGAAGTCAATCGTCCCATTGTGAAGCGGTTTAAATTTTTGAAAAATCGAGAACAAATTTGTTATTTTTTTAGAGCATTAATAAAAAAACCAGACTGCTTACTGGTGCAAACTAGACGTGAGTACCAGACCTCACTGGCGTTCTGACTAGGTGTGTGTACTATATTTTTTTCTTTCTTTTTTTTGTTAAAATATGCGTGGAAAGAGGAAACAGCAATTTTTTTTTCTCAAGAGTCAAACTGATGAATTTTTTTTAACGGGTCAAACTATATATATATTTAGGGAAGTAAAGAGGATGTTTTACTTCCCGCTTATATCTCTATTTTTAAAGTTCAAATTGTCGATCCAAACATCTCAACATGATCTTCATATTGATATATGCTTGGAGATCAAATTTTATATTTTTTTTGGAAATTTTTTACTATTTTTTTTATAATTTTTGAAAATCACAGCTTTTCGTTAAATAAAAAAAAATAAAAAATTCAGAAAAACACTGATTTTCAAAAATTCAAAAAAAAATAGTAGAAAATTTTCAAAAAATGTAAAATTTGGTCTCCAATCACATTTTAATATGAAGATTGTGTTGAGAAGTTCGGATCGACTATTTGAACTTTGAAAATAAAAATATGAGCGGGAAGTAAAACACCATCTTTACTTCCCAAAGCATCGTAGTATCACTCTATATATATATATTTATATATATATATATATTTTTTTTTTTGTGTGTAGAGGAAACGGACTGAATGTACATCTTTTCAAAACTTTTTTTTAAGAGACCTAAGACATTGTTCCAAAGCAGATATGTTTTTTTTTTTTTTAATTTCCTTCAAATTTTTAAGAAACGGTACATGTTCGAAGATATTGAAAATATAAAATAATACTTCTCGGGACTTGGACAATAAACTTTTTTTTTTAAGGGAGTAACATGTAACATTTAAAGCAGTGGCGGAGCTAGGATTTGAGTCAGGGGTAGGCAATAATCGGATTCGGGTTCGAAAAAATTAACGGTTCGGGTTCGAAAAAATTAACGGATTTGGGTTTGAACGAAAAATTAACGGAGCTTCTTCCAGAGACAGAGGCGGAGCTTCTTCTTCCAGAGGTAGTCGGTTCTTCACTTCTTCTGCTTCGCCTCTCCTCTCCGTCTCCGCGAGTTTTTTTTTTTTTTTGTTTTCTCGTGACTTCGCGCAGCGCAGGCGCTGAGGCGCAGGGCAGGGGTAGGCAAAGCCCAAAATCAGGGGTAGGCAAAGTCCAAAAAATACCGGTCTAAAATATAAAAAAAATTTCCAGGGGTAGGCAAGTGCCTACCCCTGCGTTCACGTAGCTCCGCCACTGATTTAAAGAGACTAACTTTCTAAAAGCTTTTCACTCAAAAAAAAAAAAAATTCTAAAAGCCGCAACAGGAAAAAAAAGAAAGAAAAAAAATGGGGTAGCACTGGCCCCTGAACACCAGTAAAGGCCGGAAACAAACCTGCTGTGATTTTAAAAGAATCGTAGAATTGTGTGATTCCAAATCCATCCTTTCATTTTCTAAAATACACGAATCTCAAAATTACTTATTTTTATGCACGAATTTTCAAATAAATAAATAGATTTGAAATAGCAGGATCACAGCATATTTGTTTCCATAAAGGCCAATGCTCAGACATATATAGTATGACTTTACTGTCAGACTAGATACGCGTTCATGTTAAATTAGGAGGAAGTAAATCTGTTGTTATTCTTTGGAATAATCAGAATCTGTTATTTTAATCTCAACCGTTTAAATATTTTTATATGCGAATCTCAATAAAAAAAGAATTCATACGCGCATTTTGTTAATCACAACGAAGATTAATGGTTGGAATCGAAATAACAGCAGATTTATTTCCAAGTTATGAAACTTTTCCAGTGTCATACCAACTTTGAATTTTTAGAGTATCTACATCCTAGCAACTCAAATGAGTTTCTTAATAATTGTTAACTACTTTTTAGAAATTAAGGTCTCTAAAATTTTTAACTTTCACATTCTTAAAATTAATTTTATAATTTCTATTAAGCCACATTAGCAAAAAAGAGAAATAATTTGAACCAATTATTTGACCAGTGTAGAGTTTATAAACAGTTTCTTAATAAGAAATTTTCCCACATAGTTTCTAAATAAGAAACTCTCCCACATTTCTAAAACTGAATTAAAAACTGGCACATCAGATTAAAAACTCTTGTAATACTATAGATGTAGATGCTCTTATATCACAAACAAAAGTACAGATCCTCTGAAGTAACTCAAAATTTGAGTTTAGATCTGAACTGTCCGATCAGAATCAGTTAGGAGCAATTCGGTCCGAGGTGAGGTGGATTGTATTGTGCCTCTTTACTATTCGGGGTGAAGCAGATCGGACGGTCCGGATCAAAACTCAAAATTTGAGTTAACCCAGGTTACATGAATTCCGCAACTCCGCAACCGCAAGCACCTCTTCTTCATTCTTCAATTGAGCTAATCAGAAAACGACGACACCGCAACTTAATTAAAGTACAAAACTACACTTGTACGGTTGTACCGCTAGTCCGCTACCACCATTTCTCCTGAAATTTGTCAGAACTCAGAGCGGCCTGCTCCAGAGTCCAGACCTGCTAGCTGATCTTCTCCTTCCTCCAGTCCTCCTACCTCCTTTTCCTCTACCATATTTAAATCATAATAAAAGAATATGAGCCGATCCCACACTCCTCCTCGTTAAGACTTAAGACACTGAAACCCCTTAAAAAATAAATAAAATATAACTCTGATACTTCACACCACTTCGAGTCTTGAAGATAAAGTTCTACGCTGAAGAAATCACACTGATCCGAGGTAGCATCTCTCTTGATCTCACTCAGATCTTCAATTTAAAACTTCTCTTTTCTTTTTTCCTTCCAAATCGAATTTCACAAAAAGGTAATCGCATTCCACATTGTCTCAAATTGAGGTAGTTCAGAGCTAATATTAGCATTTTTTTTCCATTTTACGATGAAGAGAGCTAATCTTACCTAGCTCTTCTAAAATTAGCGTTAACAATGATCGTTCGTTCGTTCGTTTGCTTTATAGAGGATGGCAGTCGCCTCAAACCCTAAAGCTATCCAATTTATTGCCCCAAAAGCACCACACCGGAATTGCTCGATGAATATCTCGGTTTGCTGCCTTCCCCATTCGAAATCTAACCTCAGAGCGTACGGAAGGAAGGAAAAAGAGGCATTGCTATCAATGGAGGTTAAAGCTTCTTCTCCGAAAAAGGACACAGATTTCAGTGATCCGAATTGGAAAGAACGATTCCAAGAGGATTGGGATAAACGTTTCAAATTGCCTCATATAACTGATATTCTTGATATTAAACCAAGGCCTAGTCCATTCTCTCTCAAGAAAAGCAGGTGATTTCTCATTTTCTCCCTTCCAATGTTTGTACAGGGCCTTTGGTTTGCTGGAATTACATTTAACACAACATGTTATCACTGTACTATTATCTTAATCACTATATAAAGAGTCTGGTAAATCAATAGAAAGGTTATATTGCAATTTTACATTCTGTTTTCATGTGCAATTGGAATTGCAAGTTTTGACCATGTGAGAATACCATCACATGCTAAAACTGTGCAAATCGAAGCGACACTGCTTACTTGCTAACAATTTGGTTACATGGTTCCATCCAATCAGGCATAAGGTGTTTAGTAAAATTTAGGCTTGGTGGCACTGATGTAATATGAGAATCATCTTTTTTTTTTTTTTTTTTTAAGTCACGAGTGCATTTTACGATTTGACAGAATCCCTCCAGAAGACCTAAATGGGGAAGCACTGGACACGTGGAATGGTTATGTGAATAATGATGACAGGGCTCTTCTAAAGGTAAAGTTTATCTTAACCCATTTTTATTTTAGTTTTAGATTAGCATTATATGAATTAGTAGGAAAATGGTGTATGAATTATTATAATAGCAAATTTCCTATTCTCAAGCATGTACTGATGTACATTTTTTTTTGTCCCTTGTTTCTGTTACTATTTAATGCACCTTTCCGTTGTGTTGAACCTTTTTTATTCAAGGTAGCTGCTATACCTTTTTCTAGTGGAAGTTATCTTTTATTCTGCAATAATTTTTTGGCACTGCTTTTGGTGGCTGCTTTTATTGGGCCTCTTAATTTTATTGATTTGTTTCACATCTTATTTATTTGTCGAAGTTGTTATGCTTTGGTTATTAAACTATTTCATTGACTTTGTCTTGCCCTTTCCTCTAAGAATTTAGAAAGTGGAGGGTTCAAATGCCTCCATTTTTGGTGCCTCCATTGCGCCTCCATTTTATAAACCTTAATAACATAAAGTTTAAATCTTAAATGTCAAAATAAAACCATTAGATACGATCTATATGATTTTCTCCATGCACGTGTAAAAAAATATAACATATCAACTTTGTTTTGATTGTTATCAAGAGCTTGCAAAAATGCACTGATATGGACAATTTGTGGATGTTGATTTTTTAACTTATTGATTCATATATAAACAAGATTGAAAAGTGTTAATTTTTTATGTGCATGTAGAGAAAATAATATAGATCATATCTAACAGTTTTATTTTGACATATAAATTTTAGAATTATTGTTATTATAAAATTAAAAAAGTGGAGGCATGATGGGGGCACAAAAAATAGAGGCATCTGAACCCTCCTCATTTAGAAATGGTCAACAGCTCAACTCTCAACTAAGCTATTCAGCACTAATAAATTATGGTCCCTTTTTGTCTCAGGTAATAAAATATGCATCACCAACTTCTGCAGGAGCTGAGGCTGAGTGTGTCGGTCCAGACTGTACCTGGATTGAGCAGTGGTATTGTTTTGAGCTTTTTTTGTTTAATTGTCAACTATACGAATGGTACTGGAAATGTAATTTATGATCTTAAAGGGTGCATCGTGCGGGCCCACGCAAGGATATTTACTACGAACCGAAGGAAGTAAAAGCCGCAATTGTTACTTGTGGTGGACTCTGCCCTGGTCTTAATGATGTCATTAGACAGGTTTGTCTGCGTGAGTCTGAATTTTGGTGGATTATATCAAGTAGTTTGAGATTAAGCTAAGATTTATAGCAATTAGCCCAAAAGTAGCCAAAATTGACAAGTGCTGAGTCAATCCATCTTGGAACCAGTTATACTTCCCGTACCAATGTAATATGGCAAATAAAGTAAGTCCTGCATTTTGATGTAATTCAATGCTTTATTTAGTTAGGTCTTGGTTGATTGGCAAAATTTAAATGCATTTTTCTACACATCTTTGTTCTCATTCATGCCCCTGGAAAAATAAATTTTGGATTCTTCAAAGATGTCCAATATTCTTTCTTAAGATGCACTTGCCTTGTGTTTATGTGAGTGCTAGATACCCTATTTCATATCTCATCCTTTTTTGTTAGATTAATAGATTTACAGCTATATAATCACACTTAGTGAATTTTTTAACTTTTTCACTTTTGTACCTATGCTCATCATAAGATTCAAGTTTGCATATAATAGCACCTGGTTATTTATTTTCAAAGTTGCATCGTTATCCTCACATAATATTGCATGTTAAATTAACCATCAAAAAAAAAAAAATATTGCATGTTAAATTATAGCATCTGTATTCTTCATGCAGATAGTTTTCACCCTTGATATTTATGGTGTGAAGAACATTGTGGGAATTCGATTTGGTTATCGTGGCTTTTTTGAAAAGGGATTAGAGGAAGTGCCGGTTAGTTAATCTTTAACGTATTTCATGCTTGCGTTCTTCAGTTTTAAGTGGAAATCTGTTAGATTTAGTCTCTTTTATTGTCAGAAAGAAACCATATATTAACAGGATAGATTATATTGCTGTTAATTTAAATTTGCAACTGCAATAATGGACACAAACCCTAATCAAAATCAAAACTTTAAATATTGTTGACATGTTCACTGTAATTTAGATAGGCTGGGATGTCAAATTCAGTGCAATTGAAAAAAATTAATATACATTTTCGGGAATTAATGGATTCTTTTTATTGGCATTTGATATGTGAGCAAACAATTCTAAAGTTGCACCAAATCTGATGCATGGTTCTGTAAATAATATAGAACACATCTGTAATTATATTTTGTTAGTTACCAATGAATTTTGACTTGGGTTGTGACTGTTGTCATATAATTTGGTTCTCAGTAAATCCCTTCTTTGTATATTATTAAACACATCTGCTTACTCTCTGTGACTGAAAATATCCTCCAATTCGATTTCAACAAGATTGGATTGGGTCATTTTAGTCCATTTGGACTAAAATTTACATCCAAAGCAGCCAAACCTACTGTTTGATTGTACACTTTGTAGGATTCTTCTTTTATATATCAAATTTTTTGCTGTTCTTTACTCAGCTTTCCCGCAAAGTAGTTGAAAACATAAATCTTGCTGGTGGAAGTTTTCTAGGTGTATCTCGTGGTGGAGGCAACATTAGTGAGATTGTAGATAGCATACAGGTTATTATATTTCTTGTTGCACCAATTTGGATTTTGAGTGTAATAAGGAGATTCTTTCACTTACTGTCCACAACATGACTGACCTATATAAACATTTTTTTGTTAGGCTAGGAGAATTGATATGCTTTTTATACTTGGTGGAAACGGTACACATGCTGGTGCACATGCTATACATGAAGAGGTGCCCAAATACATCAATATGATTTTTGATGCTACCAATTTACTGCTATTGTTATGATAGTAATTACTGTTTTCTCTTCAAGCAGTGTAGAAAGAGAAAGCTGAAGGTATCCATTATAGGCGTCCCGAAAACAATTGATAATGATATACTTCTAATGGATAGGACATTTGGCTTTGATACAGCTGTAGAAGAAGCTCTTAGGGCTATCAACTCTGCATATATAGAGGTGTCCTTTATGCTCCCATTCTTTTCTATTATTTAAAGGCCAACGGGTGTTGTGTACATTTCTGATTTTGGCAGTAGCCTGTTGGCATTTATATGCATTTTGATGTTTTTGTAATATGCATGTTATCAAGTTATAAATTGGTGATTCGTTTAGGCAAGAAGTGCATATCATGGCATTGGATTGGTGAAGCTGATGGGAAGGAGTAGCGGTTTCATAGCCATGCATGCTTCTCTTTCCAGTGGACAGATAGACGTCTGTTTGATACCTGAGGTCTGCTTATTTCAGAAAGAACTTTGATTTATACCAGCGTATACCATTACTGGTTTTGTACCAGAATAAATGGATTTCCTCTTTGTTCTTTTTTTTTTTTTAATATTGTTAGGGTCCTTATTTTTTTTAGTTCATCTCTTAAATTATCATAGCATGTAAGAGATACTGCAGTACTGTTGGTAAGGGAAACACACAATCTTAATTACTAGAATTGTAATTTGCAATGCAGGTGCCTTTCAAATTAGATGGGCCAAATGGTCTTGTAGAACACCTCGAAAGATTGATTCAGGACAAAGGCTTTGCTATGATTTGCATTGCTGAAGGTGCTGGACAGGTATGTCATTTTGCAAATTAACTGTGCAAATGTGCTAATTGCATGTTAATCCACAAAACTTTGTGGGTGTGTTTTGTTCCTTCTTTTAAGGACTGGCTGCAAAAGTAAAATGCAACTGATGCTTCAGGAAATCCTGTGCTTAGTGATATTGGTGTCCACATTCAACAAAAGGTTAGTTTTCTGATTATTTTTTCATTTTGCTACCAGTAATATGGTCATTCTCCTTAAAATTATACCTTTTCTCATTACCTAGTTAAGTGTTGAATCAGTGTACCACCCAAGCGTGGACATCTTGTTACTTCCCATTCAGGGAATTTCGTGGCAGAAATGGATTTTTAACCTTATTTTAAACAGACACAGTTAAACCCTTCAAGCACCTATTTTTGGTCAACTACAATAAGTTCGGAACAATTATGAGTGGTAGTAATGACTATTGTATTGATAACAAAATGATAATACTAGTAACGAGACACAAACCGACGTCACCATATTTCATGTGGTCAGTAAAAAACCATGCCAGCACAGAATTGAGCATCTTATATCCCTCATGTAGCCATTTAGGGGAATCATTATTTGGTAAGAAGTATAAATGACATCTAAAAAGTCAAATTGCACTCTAACTGATTACATGCATGGATTGATATTTTGAAATCTGGAAGCATGATCTCTCTGGTAAACTGCCTGTCAAATCTCAAGTTATAGTAAGGAGAGGGGAAATGTTAAGCTCCTATTTTGTTCTGTAGATTAAGACGCATTTCAAGGAGATTGGTGTCCCAGCAGATGTGAAGTACATCGATCCAACTTACATGGTTCGAGCTTGCCGTGCTAATGCATCTGACGCAATCCTCTGCACCGTGCTTGGACAAAATGCTGTAAGTTTTTTTTTTTATTTGAAAACATGGCTGTGGCAGCCAAGGGAAATGCTACAAGTAATGTTCCAATTTCCCCTATAATGCTTGTATATAACTTCCAGTTTCCTCCCAAGAAAAAAAAAAGAGAGATCCATTGCATAATGGGAATATCTCTAAGTACAAAATTTAGCTATTGTGATGGCTTTGGCTGGCAGATAACTTTATAATGCATAATTGAGATTCCAAAATCATAAAAAATTTGAGCCCTTTTGTAAAATAGAAAAATTATGCAAAATGGACCACCTAAATGTACAACTATCATTATGGGATAGGATCCATTGACAGTCTTGAAAATATATTTGTAACAAGTTCAAAAAAAAAAAAATCAAAACGGTAATTTATAGATTTGTTTAACAGTTAGATTGTTTAAATATCAAATTTCATGCAATTAAAGTATAGTTTGATAGTCTCTGTCTTGTGACAAACTGTGAAACATGCATCACATCATTGATCATGTCTGCAAGGTTAAAGGTAAATTGTATGCTTTTTTTTATATATTGTGTCAAGATTGTCAAAGTATCCTATCCCTAATTATATATTTAGAGAGTGTCAACCATTATACTGACATGCTGATAAAAACACAGGTTCATGGAGCATTTGCGGGATTCAGCGGAATTACATCGGGGGTTTGCAATACACATTATGTATACCTCCCCATTCCAGAAGTCATTGCGGCCCCACGCACTGTGGATCCTAACAGCAGGATGTGGCATCGTACCCTCACTTCCACCGGCCAACCTGACTTCATTTAAACCTTTCTCTTTCTTTTGCTTTGTGTTTTATCTATCAAATTTTAGTCAATTGCTCATTCTTGTTCAAGCAAGAATGTCGGAATACTGAAATTATAGTCAACATCTGAGCTTTTTGAAACAAGAGTAACTCTCTTATACTTCCTAGTTTTGTCGATTTAAACTCTGTATGTAATTAGCTTTGGATCTGTTTAGGAAGTTAATTACTCTTTTGTGAGTTTTAATGTAAAATTCACGCAACTAGGGGTATACTTGTATTTAACGAGTTGATCGGAAACAAGGTCTGCACTTTTAATAAATAACAAAATTAAAAAATATTGTGTATGCTCATTTGATTAAGGAAAAAGGGGGCTTACATTTATTGTCAGTCTGTATTTATTAGTTTGGTGAAACCCCACCTTGCATCGTGGCTTTGGTGCTGGTTGATTATTAATATGCACTGAATTCCACACCTGATGCATTTAACAAAAGGATATACTACCTCATTCTTATTTAATACAATTGTTAGCAGCATTAAGCCGTCTAACCTTAAAAAAAAAAAAAATGCTAGCTAATGTAAAGGGAGTATCCTCTTATTTTGATATCAGAGTTTTGACGCATAATGGGCATGGCTACGGAACGGATATTTGCATAATTTGCGATGGCCGTCAATGAGGCCATATTAGCGGTCCAGCAATGCTTGGGTAAGATGATGTTCATTGGGCCAAGTTATGTTGTTCTAAATAGAAGATAAAAGACAATTTAACCCGATATACCCTCAGTTGATCCTTGTAGACTACCTGAAAAAAAAAAAAAAATAGTAAATCAACCTTAATGATTGTCCTAGAAATTGCCGTGCTTACACAAATTTCCTTTGTGTAGTATATAAATATACTTGCTATGCATTATTGTGGAATCACACTCAGACAGATGCTTTAAGAAAAACAGGATAGAAAGGAAGAATATTAAGATTACAACATCGAGAACCACAACTAACAGCAAAGGTGGCTACAACATTGCTCTTCTCGTGTGAGGTAACATGTTCAAAACCCAATACATGTCATTGGAATGATTTGAGAGCTTTAACCCTCATCTAATGCTAAGAGAAAATTAAGTTTACAACATCAATTCTATCTGCGATACACCGAGTCCTAATAACAAATAGCAAGATTACAACAACAGAAACCCAAAATTGGCAGAACATACATTTCTCTGCATTTTACTGGACCCTGATCACCTGATCACCTCACCGTTGCTGGTTTTTGAAATACTACTGGTACTGATCAAACCAGTGCATCAAGCAGCTGCAGTTTGGTTGTTGCCAGCAGCAACCCAGTATTGCTTGACAGCATAGAGGACCTTTTCTGGCACAAGGGGCCCATCTTCATGGTCGACCATCTTAGTGTTCCATCTCATGCCACTAGCCATGCTTTTCACCTTAATAAGTACATCTACATGGTCTCTCACTATAACTGCACCTTCAGGCCTCAATATGCGGTCCATTTCTAAAAGAATGTCCTCCATTTTACACCTAAACACCATCAGTAAGTTATTATTACCAAGTACCATGACTATTAGCTTTTCATCATAGTGTATTTACTAAACCAGGATCACAAACAAAACATTAATCAGATAAGAACATGGCCAAGAAACTTTACTACATAGATATTGGCCTGCACATATAATTTACAGGACTGTTACACCCAAGAAAATTTATCAACATTAAAGAGCTAAAAGGCAAGAAACCAATGTACAGGACTAGCATCATGACTGAAAGAAAAAATATAACAATAGAGATATCAAAAGTGCGTACTTATCCTTGTACAAGGTGAAAACACCATTTGCATGGATGAGATCATACGTTCTTGGATAGGTAGAGAAACCTTCACACCTACATTGTGTTTTAAAATAAGGTACAATGAAACAAAGGTCAAAGTGCTGACTGTATGGGACTTACATTTGAGCTAATACGTTCAGGAGCTAATAAAGGTCAAAATCCTGAGCTATATGTTCAGGAGCTAATATGTTAGCTATACTGTATGGGACTATACATTGTGTTTTAAACCTTAAACCCTAAACAAAGGTCGAAATCCTGAGTTATACGTTCAGGAGCTAATGTGTTAGATTTCAGCAAAAGAATACAGAAAAGTATGTTGTAATTCAATTGTGCCATGGACTTTATGTTTGCCAAATGTAGCCCCTGAACTTTCAATCCCCTTTAGCTACATATTTTGGTAACTTGATCTATTATGTTAATTAACTCTGATTATAATGACATGGAAATACGGCATATCACGTGGTGACACAATGGCGATGTTATAATATCATGTTTACATTTAGATTTTCTATATGATGATTTGGTATCACAGAGATAATTGCACTACAACTATTACTACAAAAGAATCTGACTGAAAAAATAAAAATAAAGGTTCAGGGCCAACCAACCAAAATATCAAGTTCTAAATGGCGACATCGAACAAACTGCAAAAGTTCAAAACCATCCCCGCACTTCCTAAAAGAGTAATTTAGAAGAAGAAAAAAAAGGGTCAGTAAAATACCAGTCATGGTAGATACCAATCAGCCCACGCTCATATATAGCACCCAAGGTTGGCATTTCAGCAATGGTGGGTACCACATTCATGACCCATAATTTGGGGGACTCAATTGCAGCCGCAAAGCTGCCCAGGCCGGCATTCATGTCCATGACATTACGATACCGCCCTGAGTCAAGGTACTTGTTGACCCTTTTATATGCCTTCACATGCTTCTTCCACAAGTTATTGTCCTTCTGAAATGATTCGGAAGTATAGCCTGGTATTGAATTGGTAGAAATTCTAGGTGGTACACTATTTAGTCTTGCAGGGAATGGCTTTATCTCTCTGCCTGACACCTCATCTGGGTCATTTACTTGAGGAAGGGGAGTTAGACATGCCTCCATCTTCTCATACCTGGTTATGTTTTGTATATAAATAGGTGTAAGCAAGATATTGAAAAGTGACGACTTCGCAGCCTCTGCGAAGGTTTAAAAAAAGAAGAAGAAGATATTGAAAAGTGTTATTTAACACATTTAAAACATAGATCACTTAACAAACATTGTTACAAGTCTAAGAGACATGTAAACACACTACAAGAAGGGAAGAGATATGCCCCTGTAAATCATAAAATTTAATGTGAACATGTAGATACACGAGCCTGAAATTGCAGATGTAGGGTAAGGACTTCAAAAGGGACATGAGACGAACTTCAGGCCATGGAAGCAGATTGATCTCTTTAATACAGTAATACTAATGGCATATTTTAAATTTGCTTCTTGGGTTAAAAAAAAAAATACAAAGCTAAAGTTCATTGATGATAATAACAAAAGACCATACCAGACACCATCAGGATCGGTTGATAAACATTTACGAAGCGTGCTCTCATCATTAATGTTAGGACAAGAGATGTCATTTACCCTCTTGCGCCAGATGGCGATCTCTCCTTTCTCGGATACTTTCTCCCAGCAGAGGAGGGAAGCTACTTCTTCAATCTTACTCTGCTCCGCTTCCAGATCCTCCTTTGTTCTCTGCCATGCCTTATAGTTGGTTCTCCAGTTAATTGGTGGGCCTGACAGGATCCAATATCCACCAGGTCTCAGAACCCGATCCACCTCCACCATGTACATTCCATCTGAACGTCAAAATAGGATAAATAACGTTACTGCTTGAAGTCCACAAGGAACATCACTCCTTTTTCATTCGTTTCTTAATTTGGGAATACATTGAGACTTGAACAGCCAGCAAAACTTGGAATCATGCTGGCTTGATCCCAAATTTGGTTCTTGTACAGTACAGGTACTTGTGGTGATAGGAAAACTCAATTGTATTATTATTTGCAAGAGAGATGCTCAAGCACAGCTAGGATATATGTAACTCCAGCTTTTACTGTGCATGATACTTTGGGTCAAACCTAATTTATTAAGCCTGGATAAAGCAAAATGAGGCATAAAGTCTGAAACAAGTTTAACCCTTGTTTGACCTCTATTTGACACAAACAAGACGAAGAATGGCTAAATAAATCCTAACATTTCAGCACATGTAATTGCATGCTGACATCACTACTGGCACTTAACAATAACAAATTAAATGGAAATAGAGAGAGAGAGAGAGAGAGAGAGAGAGAGAGAGAGAGAGACAGACTCACTGTTGGCTCCCCATGGGATAAGGCACCTGGAGCAATGAGCCATATCAAAAGCCCTAGCAGGATAAGGCAGCTTAATAGTGCCAAGGACCCCAATCACAGCCGGGACCCCTCTTTCCAATGCAAATTGCACCTGTGCCTCATGTGAGTCTCTAGGAGCAAATGACATCGCTAACACATTTCTCTTCAGCAGATACGCTCCCCAACTCGCCACCTAGCATTTCAAAGAAAACTAAAGCCATTTGAACACTTGCAAGACATGTCAAAGTCAAAGTCAACATCTCAATTGATTTTATTACCATCTTTTTGCAGTTTTTAATCGTAAACAATACTCAAAACATTTCCAACCTTCTAAATTGAGCCGGCCTGACTGGTCCCAAACCGCTAATAAGTGGGTATAGGTTTCTTGAGCTAGCTGCTCAGGCTCATGCCAACCTGATTTTGTTTCTATGAAAAAAATAGTTCCCAACTGGACGCTTGTTGAACAAAATAATACTCATCTAATTATAATTTTTGGGAATGATCTTGCACATTTTTGTTTTTTTCACTTTTCAAATACATAGTTACTGACTAATTTGCCCTTGATTCTGGCTTAAAATGTAAAATCAGGAATTAAAAAGAATAATCATTATACCCCACAGCCAGTATCGAGAGCAGTTCTGACAGTACCATTGGCAATCGGTATGACAGAAGCAAGCTGATCAATGTATTTATCTGCCCCTTGTGGGAACTGGGTCCCGCCTCCAGGAAACCTAAACACATTTCCCTCATATTGCACCCAATTTTGCACTGCCTTCTCGACTGTCAAGCTCTTATAAGGCACATTTGCATAAGGCACAAAGTCCCGGCTTTTGGGCCAAGGAAATGGGGCAACATACCCCTTAGGGGCAGGTATTAGGCAATATAGCTTTTCATTTTGGGCTGGGCAGTGCCTCTCTCTGTAATTCATGTTTTCTCTAGGGAATTTCATGGCACGGTTTTGGTCTTGGCATGGGGTGTAGTCGGTGTATCGGTCTTTACATGGTTTAAATTTTTTGACTGGAGTGGAGAGATCATGCGTAGATTTTGGGCCCGCATGGTGTGTCTCGAAGTTTAGGTTTGGCAAAACAGTGCAATCGGTTCTTTTAGTTACTTCAACTGCTATACTGTCACCTTTGCCAAAACCGCTCTTTTGCCAAGCACCTAGTACATAGAAGAAGCAACACATGCAAATAACTATAAATATGGAGACAGAGCTCCTTGTTCTGTTGTCGGTTGCTTTTGGAGCCATCCCGTGACAAATAAATTAAAACAACCTGATAAAAATGAGAAATTTTTTATATAAATTTAATCATGCAGATCTAGATGAATTTGATGAAAGAGCAGAAAGGGAAAACAAAAATGACTATAATGTGGTATTAATTTCAGATCAGATAAAGAATTGAACAATCATCGACCAGGATCAGTATTTTAATTATAATATTTAGCTATAATGCTCAACTCCCTTACTAGTCAGAAAATATTTAAGCAAAGTGCATTGACAGAAGATCGGAAATCTTTTCAAAATGCGGCTCGGATTTAAGAAAATCAACTCCGCAGCACTAAATTCCGACATAGTTTTTCCACAAATTCCAAAACAAAACGTACTACAACTAACAATTCGTCGATCGAAGATGAGTAGCAGCAGTAAGGTAAGAAAAGAAAAGTAGGACACCATTCTGGAAAATCTACCTGGAATTTAGTAGGTATTATTATAAAGGATATCTCTTACAGATTGAAAGTAGAACAGATCGTGGATCCCTCCAGCTCTTCACTGGAGAACACTACTCGCTTCACTCTTAAGTTCGATTTAGCAAATGAATTAAAAAAATTTGGGGGGAAGGGATTGCAAATACGGCGCCTCAATTCATTGGATCGGCTCGCCTTTGTATTTATTAGTAAACAGTAGTCTTTCCGACCTGGATTCCATAATTGCCATTACGCGTTTATTAATTATATCATTCGACCCGTGCGAGTTCAATTGGTCCTCCCGTATGGATGAAACTAATGACGACAGATCAGGGTCGTTAGTCAAGTCAGTTTTGAACTAATTAACGGTTTTGATTGACGGTTGACAGGAAGGACGGGAAAGGGATTGGAGCATTTTGTGGATGTTGAGTTTAGTATTAATCAAGAAACAAAGATATTTGTTTGGGCCGCTAATGGAATCTCGGTTCTGTCGGTCACCATCCGATAAGAACAACCAAAATCTGAGATCGGAAGGAAAGCTGCGGTGCTGCCGGATTTTCTGTGAACAATTTCATTAGTATTTTTGCAAGCTACACTCTCTTTCTTCCGTTTATTTATTCACTTTTACGTGATACTTTCTTTGATAGATTAAAACACGCTAAATATCATTTAAATGTCAGTAACCAAAATGCATAATTTGCATATTTCAAAAATATCATAAAAAGTAAATTATAAAGTTTCTAAAAAAAATTAAATAAGTCCTCTCTAATATCTTTGACCATTTGATCTAATAAATTAATTAAAGAGAAATTTATATATATCCCCATCAAAACTTCTCATTTTAGATATATCCCCATTGAAACTTAAAATTTAGTTATTTCCCCACTAAAACTCAATTGTTTTATTTATATCCCCGTCTCTTAATTTAAATACTTAAAATTTAAGATTAATATAAATAAAAATTTGAAATGACTATT
Organism: Carex kokanica; assembly: GCA_025461125.1. Taxonomy (NCBI): domain Eukaryota; kingdom Viridiplantae; phylum Streptophyta; class Magnoliopsida; order Poales; family Cyperaceae; genus Carex; species Carex kokanica. The sequence goes on along the minus strand of JAJGRX010001047.1, from coordinate 430,564 downwards.
TTGTCCTTCATCAAAACTACTGTGCTAATCCCCTTCATCGTTCTTCCCCCCTCCATTCTTTTTCTCGCTAAACCTCCCTTGGCAACGCTGCCCCTTCCCCTCGGTTCTTCTCTGCATGTTCCAACTGTTCAAGAGGCCGTTACCATATCAGCAAAGAGCGCTGACATGGACGCTGAAATGGCGACACCACATGCATTTGAGCAATCCAATCAATAGAATTAGAAATTTCTTTCTTGAATAGTTTCGCCTATATAAGACATATGAATGTAACCAGTTGGATTACGCTATTGAATAAAACTTTGTGTGTTTCACCTCTCAAATTGGCTTACGGCTTTGTATCTCGTTCTTTTAATTTATCTGAAATTGACTTGATTCCTTAATTTTCTGTCCGAAATTCATTCTCTTTTGTTTCAAGCTGAAACAAAAACTTTAGTTTTCCATTATAAGCTAAGTTATCAAAGCATGATTCCAATCCTGATCATTTTATTTTGAATTAAATCGATTTGAATCACTAGGATTAACTATGTCACAAATGACCTAGAACAAGTAGCTATTAGATATAGCAAACAAATCATTACAAACTCATTGTAATATCACATAATATCATCTAGTATGACATTCAGGTACACCCTATTTGAGCTAAAGCCATTCACATTTGAAATTGCACACATTAAATACTTGGAATAAATTATTCACAATTTACTGTACCAGATACTGCTATACTGGTATATACCTTTTAGGATACTGGTTGACAATTTAATGTACCAGGTACAATATACTTCTAAAACTCAGAAAATATAACTCATTTAGGATACTAGTATACACCTTTTATAGTAGGTCTATTAGGTACAATTGAATGCATCAATTCTGCCTTTGTTCCGCAAGAAATTAGCATCCAGATTATGGTTAGAACTGATAATAAACGAAGATAATGGATCAATATTGTTTGAATCTTCCTTCATGGCATACAATTTTTGTGTGAGAGAGAGAAGAAAGAAAAAGGGCTGAGATGAGAAAAGACGGTTGAGATACACAACAACAATCAAAACAACTCAAGCTGCGACAAGAAAGAAAAGCTGGAATTAGAAAAAGGTGCATACCATAGATGAATTATTTGTTGTTGAATTTTAAAAAATGAAAGAAAAGTTCATACCGTAGATGAACAACAGGAGCGTGCAGAGAAGAACCGAGGGGAAGGGGTAGCCAAGGGGATGGTTTAGCGGGAAAAAGAATGGAGAGGGAAAGAATGATGAGAAGAATTAGCATAGTAGTTTTGATGAAGGACAAAACAGTCATTTCAAATTTTTATTAACGTTAATCTTAAATTTTAAGTGGTTAAATTAAGAGATGGGGATATAAATAAAACAATTGAGTTTTAGTGGGGAAATAACTAAATTTTAAGTTTCAATGGGGATATATCTAAAATGAGAAGTTTTGATGGGGATATATATAAATTTCTCTTAATTAAATTATCAATTTCTTCCCTTCAACTTAATTGTCTGATGTTCTAATTTCTTAATTGAAATTCTTCATTATGTATCAAGGTACTTCTTCAATTTCTTTTTTGGTAGTACTAGGCCACTATGGTTCATGTCTCCATAACAGGTTTCAAACTCTTTGACTTCAAGGCGGATCTAAGGCTTAGCCAAAGGTGGCTAAGCCACCCCTATGATTTCAAAATTTTAATATGTATATAGAAATTTAATTGAATTTTATCTTTTAAAAAAATATTATATAGCTTAGCCACCCTTAATAAATAATAAATATTTAGTTGTAGTCTAGTGGTTAAAACTCTATTTTGTTATTGAGAGGTCTTGAGTTCAAATTTCACTCATCATAATTGTGTATTTTAATTTTCAACCATTCCTATCAAAATTTTCTAGTTCCGCTCCTGCTTGACTTGTGACAAATAAATTCTAAAGCCTTTAATTTTGAGTACCACACCTTCCCTCAGCTGCGCTAGACCTAAGTTTTAAAATACGGATGTCAATATACGTGAGATGGGTCACTACATAGCGCATCAGCAATATGTACAAATATATGTCATATGATATGCGAATATCATTTCTAAAAAATATTCAAATCTTACGAACTAAAATATAATTCTATGTAAAATTTAGTCAAAAATTAGAAAATACCATAAAAAAGCTAGTATACTAAACGATCCGTTTTTTTTAGTTACCACGGAAAATAATAAAAATTAAATCAATACCATCCGGTTGGGCCTATATCCATAGTTACCACCCATGGGTACCCAGTCTGCGCACCAAAATGGACAGTGCGCGGACTGGGCACGTGCACCGCGTGGTACGCGGATTGGCTAAGCGCACCGACCCCTGAGGTATTTTGTTCTGATTTTTAACCTTTTTCATTAACCAAACCACCAAAAAAACACTCAGAACCAGAGTAATACATGCAGTTGTTCAGCGATTCAAAATTAATCATAAGCATATGCATATAAATTCAAATACCTCATAAGTATCACAAATAAATTCGAATACATCATACGTAGCACAAAAAATATTACAAATAAAGTGAAATACATCATCCAATTGTTCATGAAACCCTATTGAGTACGGTTCATAGCATCTATTATCTTTCTCGCATTCTTTTCGAGGGTTGCTCTGTTTGGTTGGTGACCCTTTTTTCTTCCTTCCAGTATGTCCATCCACATTTGGATTCGGTTGTGTCTTCTCCTATCCAACTTTATTAACCGAGACTCTGGAACTAAGACTGGTCCGTCGTACGCCGGCCACTCACTTTGATTGTCATACGTGTGGAATTCACCACTTCATGTGTCGATGAGTGTTTGTTGTTATTATAGTAATTTACGAAGACATTTGGATCGTAGTTCCTACATTTTTCACACATTTGTAAGTGATATCATCCTCAAATATAGTAATGATTACCAAATTATTAGATGATATTTGTACCATAATTTGCACACTGCCATCACATGTACACATGGTATTCTGGTGAGCTGAGGCTTTTGGCACGAGCATTCCACCTGATGGTCATTCTTCACAACGATCTTGTACTTGTAGTCTCTAGACGTGTACACTCATTTACTGTTATCTATGTCAAATGGGATTTTCTCACAATGTGAGGTGACCATAAATTCTCCACTTCTGTTCATTGCAACCGCGCTCATTTTTTTAGTCTTATCGATGTGCTTGTTCAGCTTTAAGTGCGTACGGGTGGAGAAAAGCTGACCATCATTTTGGCATTGCACAACCTTTTCATATCTTTGAACGAACCATGTGACACACTTGTAGAATGTCTCCTCAATAATTGCAGCAACTGGTAACCTACAAGAATTAAAAAATCAGAATTAAATTAAGAAAACCCTAAAAAATATATTTAAATAAATAGCAAAATGAGAATTATAAATTACAAACTTACGCGAAGTCTTGAACACATTGTTCAGCGATTCAGAACCATTGCTTGTCATTATGGCCCAACGACCCCCGTCGTCCATAGCTTGATACACCTTCCATGGCTTAGCTGGTTCTTCCTCGTCATTTTCGTTATGCTTGCCACATGTATCCAAGTATGTCAACCAATCAGGATTTTGCCTTCCGATTGCATCAAGGCCTTCCTGTAACCTTCTTGGTTTCTTCTTTTTAACCATTATCTGCCTATTGCAACTTTTTTTCGAACATCACCATGCGAGAAAATGCCATAACCATGATCAAGATAACTAAAATTCTCAGAAAAATATGCATTTGTAATGCAGTACCAATCTTTTAGCATTGCTGTTTGGATATAAATTTACCTAGGTGGTGGCATGTTATAGGTAAATCCATCTAGTGGTATGGGTTTGGGTCTGAAGAAATGGCGAACGCTCGCTTGAGTCGGATAAAACTGAGTGGATTCGCAAATTATCAAAATCAATTTTAACATTGACAACGGAACCTCTTGATTCTTCAAATCACCATTAAAGTTGCTTAATACATAAATTGCATGACTTATGCTTTCTCGTGTCAAACTATCTTATGTAGTTCAACCCCACCAGCCTTAGCTAATAAATCATCATAAGAACCATTGTATTGGAATACACTTGCCTCGCCAAAATTGTCAATGTCGAGATAATTCAACTGAAACCATTTCCACGGGAATTTTGAAATCCATGAAAATAAAAGTCCCTCGAATTTATCTTTCACCTTCGCATAATTTGACCGCAGTTCAATTGTACACCACCCATGGAATATGCCATTAAATATGTACAAACCGTCACGCTCCGACAAAATTTGACGCAATTTCCTTCTTATTTTTTGATAAATCTATGAAAGTTTCCTTTATTCACATCAAATGATCTGAATATACCATTGTTATCATTATGCATCTTCCTACAAAACAATTTGAAAATTCACCAATTTTAGAATTATTGGGTTCGGTTCGGCGAGGTCAAAAATTCGTGATTCGGGTATAATTCAGGTATAATTCGGGAATGATTCGGTACAACCGTACAACAAGAAAGAAAAGAAAAATTCAAAATTCAGATTTATATAAAATGCTATATTAGCATGGTCACAAAAAATCTGTCTCAAATTCATGACACCCACGTGACTTGGTTGAAATCCAAAAATTTTCAAAAGTTTGCCTCAGCAGCCACGTGGCTTTGCCTCATTGCCTCCAAAATTTTCCAATGCAGTCGAATTTTCGAATAAAATGCGATAATTCGTAAAAAATGTTTTATTCGCATTTTATTCGCGAATAAATCGGTAAAAATTCGGTCAACCGTTTTATTTGCTGTTCGGTTCGGAAACCTCCAAAAAACATTTTATTCGCGAATAAAATGCGAATCATGTTACTATGGTAGCAACCATACTTGTTTGGTTGCTTGAGATGTAGCTACTTTGTCTTAAACACAGTAAAAGTATTAAAATAAGCAAAACTTTGTCTTTGAACCACATAGCGCCAAGTTTGGAAGCGTGAAGGTTTGTACATATTTAATGGCATATTCCATGGGTGGTGCACAATTGAACTGCGGCCAAATCATGCGAAGGTGAAAGTAAAGATAAATTCGAGAGACTTTTATTTTCATGGATTTCAAAATTCCCGTGGGAAATGGTTTCGGTTGAATTATCCCGACATTGACAATTTTGGCGAGGCAAGTGTATTCCAATACAATGGTTCTTATGATAATTTATTAGCTAAGGCTGGTGGGGTTGAACTACATAAGATAGTTTGACACGAGAAAGCATAAGTCATGCAATTTATGTATTAAACAACTTTAATGGTGATTTGAAGAATCAAGAGGTTCCGTTGTCAATGTTAAAATTGATTTTGATAATTTGCGAATCCACTCGGTTTTATCCGATTCAAGCGAGCGTTCGCCATTTCTTCAGACCCAAACCCATACCACTAGATGGATTTACCTATAACATGCCACCACCTAGGTAAACCTATATCCAGACATCAATGCTAAAAGATTGGTACTGCATTACAAATGCATATTTTTCTGAGAATTTTAGTTATCTTGATCATGGTTATGGCATTTTCTCGCGTGGTGATGTTCGAAAAAAAGTTGCAAAAGGCAGAGTAAGAAGTAGGGGTCTGAATGTCGGTGAAGGGGCTGGGGCTGATGGCCCAAATAATGGCAAAGGTAGTGGTAGTCGAAGAGATGGTCACCATAAATATGAGAAAGGCTCCGCTTCTGGTTCGACTTCTAGGTCTAAGGAAAAGAGTGATGGTGGTATCAAGGGGAGAAAATATTCAAATGCAGCCTATCAAGAAAAAACAATCAATACTATTGCTCATCTACAGCCTCTAGATCTTAAGGTAATACACTTTTAGTGGTCACTTTAATATCCTGAGATATTTTAAAAAACATATGATCCTGTTAGATCATGCTTTTATTTGTTAATAAGATTTTATTGACAAAATACTTAAAAAGTCGGTTAATACTGGCCAATTTCATTCAAACTTGGGACCAATTGTTTAATTGTTTATTGCAAAATATTTTCCACCTTCTAAAACTTCAAGATTCAGAAATGCAATTACTATTTTTGAACAAAGAGATGGTGAATCATTGTGTGAAGCATGGGATAGATATAAGGATATGTTAAGGTGTTGTCCACATCATGGTTTAGAAAAAATGACTGATTGGTCAAAACTTTTTATAATGGTCTAAACCCTACAAATAGGTTTGTCTATTGATGCTTCCGCATGAGGCGCAATCATGAACAAGGAACTTGACGAGGCTTACAACCTAATTGAAGAGATTGCAATCAACCAACACTACTGGATCCCTAAGCACAAGAAGCCAACTCCAACACCTGGCTTAATTGCATATACGACAGAAGTACATTGATATTTCAATACAAAAACATCAGCGACGCACTGATGTTTTTTTTAGCACTACCCTACTTAATTGCCAATGCTAAGGCTAACGAAACATCGATGTTTCATTGCGTAAAACATCGATGTTTCATTGCGTAAAACATCGATGTTTCATTGCGTAAAACATCGATGTTTTTCATTGCAAAAACAACGATGTTTCATTGCAAAGAAACGTTGATGTTTTTGTAATGAAACGTCGTTGTTTTTGCAATGAAACATCGATGTTTCATTGCGATGTTTTTGCAACTAAAACATCGATGTTTTACGCAATTAAACATCGATGTTTTACGCAATTAAACATTATTATTTTGGAATTAAACATCGATATTTCGTTAGCCTTACCATTGGCAATTAAGTAGGATAGTGCTAAAAAAATATCGGTGCGTCGCTAATGTTTTTGTAATGAAACATCGATGCAATTCTGTCGTTGACAAGTCGCGCATAAAGCATTGGTGCATCATTGGTGTTTTTGCACAAAATCATTGTTGTTTTTTGAAAAACTTTAAACAGCCATAACTTTGGCTAGGAAACTCAGATTTGCGTGTATAATCTCAATTCTGAAAGCTTGGGACGAGACGTTGTGGATGGTGCCATGGGATCATCCCCAGGGGGCCGACAGAATCAGAATTTGATCACTCAAAAGAGAGCGATGTTATATTTTAAAATTTATAAACTCGGAAATGCTATCAGTTCGGATCGCAATCGCACAATTCTTATCGAGTAGTATAATCAAGGTCGATCCACTGGGAATATTAGTCTACAGTCTTGAGCGATCAAATCACAATATTTCGAAAGGCTAAACAAAATCTGAAAATTGAGAGTTGAAATTGTGATCAATGTAAATTTGGCAATAATTAAAAGTAATTAAAATAAAGATAGAGATGATAATTCATAGGATTTCCGCACACCATTGCTACTCAACCCTCTTTGATATTCTACTTCTGTCGGGTCTGATTTCCTATTGTTGTTTATGGAAGACACTGCATAGGACACTTCGAGTCACTTACGCAAATGACGAGACTTCCATCGAGATACTATATAGGACACTGCGAGTTATCTTACGCAAATGACAGATCTCTAAATACACAAATTACTACATAGGACACTGCGATTTATCTTACGCAAATGACAGAACTTGGTTTGCATTTTGTGGTTCTAATTTATAGTTTCCCCGCGAAGGTTTATTCACATAAATCTAATGGCTTCCAACGAGGCTAACTCGTCCATTACAGTTTTTCTTATTAAAGTACTGTCACTACCCTAACGTATTAAACTAGATCATCGAAATCAGGTGAAGGGAGAATAAATTACAAAAACATTTCAATCAACAACAATAAATCATAATCAATAGAAAATATATATATATCAAAGCATCATGAGTAACAAGGTTTACTGCCTAGCCCCTAAGAAAAGAACTTAGTCGTGGAACGGCATCATTACAACACTCCTCTCTTTCTCACTTCAATCAAATCTAACCCTAATTACCAAAATGACAAATATAACTTCTTCTTCTATCCAGGGGCTTTATATAGGAGTGAGGGGACGTCTGGAGATGAGTGGAGGCCAAGAAACACGGTCTGCACAAGCTTGTAGCAGTTATTCCCTAAAGGGCGCCTCTGGTTACAGACCGTATTGGCTGATACGGTCCGTATTGACACCATGTCACTGAGGGGTTTAATGCGTATCACGCTATCTCCTAGTCTGTATCCGGCTAGGTCCGTATCAACTAATACGGGCCGTAACAAAGTCTTAGTCGATGAGTGTCGCTTATCCGATTGACCTGATTCTTGCTCCATTTGATGTGAAATAGTCTCAAAACCTATTTTCTGCAATAAAACATAAAGAAGGGTGACAATAGCCTTTTTCTCTAATTAGTTAAACATAAGTGTGAGATAATATGCAAAACCTAAGTCAAAATCCTACGCAATTCATCATCATTTTGACTCTGATCACACCTCCCAACTTGAATTGTTACTTGTCCTCGAGCAACAGCATCCTAGCTAGTCAAAGGTTCGGTCTAGGTTAAACCATACAATCTCAAGGATTTGCTTTAAATCAAACTAAAACTTGGACTTGGTACAATTGTCATGACATTAAAAATTTAGAACTTCAAAAATATTTATAACCCCAGAAGAGCCCACACATTGGTCACTTCCTTTGCAACCGCATCCACTCAATTGGCCAAAACAAGAGGGCGAGGGGAAATGTCTCTATCGGTGCCATTGCCACCATCCTCGCTCGGCAACTCAATGTCGAGGCAAGCAATTGCAAGAAGGCACAAGCATGAGATTCCTAGACATCGAATGCCTCACCGCAATGAGAATGATCAACGGCAGACCCCCCGAGCAGTACACCTACAACATCGACAAGAGGAAGGTCAAAATGCCTTGCAAACCACTAGTCCTCAGCCAACAGGAAACATGGAAGCAAGCGGTCCCTATAAGAGGAAGGGCCGCTCAGGAGGAAGATCACGGGGTTGACTTCGAGGCCATTAAGGCTAAAAATGAAGAAGAAGAGAGTGCCCAAGCGCAGCAGTCGCATCATACATGCAAGAAATGGCGGCATAAAATGAAAGGGCCCGACAAGAAGCATTTGCTGCAGCAGCAGCACAAAGAGAGGCGGACACATCTAATGCCTCTCAGGGTGGATACAGCGGTTTCCTCAAAGCCGTACAATGAATGAACACAAACATCGAAAAGTTCTCCATTGATTCCAGGTCTTCTTACGACCGACTTAGCTAGCAGTGTGACACGATACGACACTCTATAGGCGAGGTCCGTCATTCATTTGGTACTCTTCTTAGGTATATCAATTAAAGTAATAAAATTAAAAAAAAAATTACCTAATTTGATCCCAAAAAAAATTGATCTTTGAAAGTTTTTAAGTCATCCATCAATTTGAAAAATTAAATAAATGATTTTTTATAAAGTGATTATAGCATATAGTCAAGTTTTTTAATATATATATATATATATATAGTGCTGGGCTTAGCTACTTCATGGAGTAAAACGACTTGGTGCTCCACGCCTCATTATTTTCATTTTGAAAATCCAAACGACCGATCCGAACCGCTCAAGTTGTTCTCCATATTGATATGTGCTTGGAGACCAAATTTTACATTTTTTGGAATTTTTTTACTATTTATTAAGCCACTTTGAAAATCACTGATCCGGCGGTCCAGAAATTTTTACTGTTTTTTACTGTTCATCCGGATTTTCAGATTTTCAAAGTGGCTTAATAAATAGTAAAAAAATTCCAAAAAATGTAAAATTTGGTCTCCAAGTACATTTCAATATGAAGAACATGTTGGAAGGTTCGAATCGACTATTTGAACTTTGAAAATGAAGATATGGCGTGAAGTACAAAATCGTTTTACTCCATGAAGTAGCTAAGTCCATCTCTATATATATATATATATAGAGATGGGCTATGGTGCATTGCAATGCATAGGCACCCTTGTGCATTGGACCATAAATCACCCATTCAAAGTCCAAATGACCGATCCAAACCGTTCATCTTGTTCTCCATATTAATATGTGCTTGGAGACCAAATTTTACATTTTTTGGATTTTTTTTACTATTTATTAAGCCACTTTGAAAATCGCTGATCCATTGGTCCAGAATTTTTCACTGTTTCGGAGCTGTGACCATTGGATCAGCGATTTTCAAAGTGGCTTAATAAATAGTAAAAAAAATCCAAAAAATGTAAAATTTGGTCTCCAAGTACATATTAATATGGAGAACAAGATGAACGGTTTGGATCGGCCATTTGGACTTTGAATGGGTGATTTATGGTCCAATGCACAAGGGTGTCTATGCATTGCAATGCACCATAGCCCATCTCTCTCTCTCTCTCTATATATATATATATATATATATATTATCTCAGCAGACATCTTTTTTGAAAACTTAAAAGTGCGTATTTATAAGTAGATGTGCCGCAATGCCATATGCGCTGATAAAATATAACGAGATGGTATATACCAAATATCTGTTACATGTGCCGTAATGGCAACGAAACAAATGCAGCACCTATATATTTGGCCAATGTTAGGTTAAACTAAATAAGTACGATTTGATAAGAATTTCGCTTTTAGCATAGTCGCAACGTGAAATTACAGACATAAATTTGATGACCGTAACTTCACTTTGCGAACACATCTTTGTTTTATTTTTGGTCAGATTATTATTTATTTTTTATCAGAACATGTGTTTGTTGGTATATTCATATTATAACACACTAAATCATTCAATTGGGTCAGCGTGTTCCATTCGGCAGTATTTTCACCCAATTTAATCTTTGCCAGAACAAGTATACAATGTAGATAAACAAAGATTTCTTGCATTTCCCCAAATTTTCCAGAATTCTTGCAAAAAAAAAAAAAACATAGAGATGCGTCCGCAACGTGAAGTTGCGGTCACTAAATTTATGTTCGCAATTTCATGTTATGACTGTATCAAAAGTGAAATTCTAATCAAATCGTGTTTATTTGATTAAAAATATTTTTTCTTAACAGTAAAAATAAAAATTTCGGTACAGATTGTGCGCGCAATGTGAGGAATTTACCGACCACATTACAGTGCCTGGACTTGGCAAGACTGGACTACCGAACCGCAATTATTGAATCACAGAACAAAATGGTTACGCAAATGCAATCAGTGGTATGCTTCGTTATTTGGAGGGAGCAGTGTCGTCTTATTTTAACAGATCAGCATAAAACGCAGCAGCTCATCACCACAGAAATCACCGAAGAATTCCAGAGCTTATTTGGTTGATAGAGATAACAGGGCTTAATCGAGAGTAGTTCTTCCCATTTTGGGTTTCTAGGTTCAAATAAATCCTGATAGTTTCTGTTTTTTTTTTTTTTTAAGTTTCGATTTTTTGTAGTTGTTTCGTTGCTTTCCTTTTTGTAAATTGTTTAACTTATGTATCTCAGACACATCTTTCCATAAAAATAAAAAAAAATTCACAGAAACCTTAGCCCTTAAGGTTTTTTTTTTTTTTTTTCTGTCATAAAGGAATTTATCATGACCGTGGCCTGTACTGAACTCGCCATCAGACTCCTCTACTTTAGAAGCTTCATATTCTTTATTTATTTAAGGAAATCTGATTGTACCTCTTGCTGCTTAACAGATAACTTTTAAAATACTAATGATAGTAGGTTAGCTAGATACTATTTAATAAGAAGATTTTGTGCGCTTACTTTTTTTACAAATAAAATAAAATCCGGTGGATAATAACTTCATGATTGACACTTCATAAAAAGAATTAAGTTTCCATGATTTTTTGCTATATATATATATATATATGTTATATCATCAATATTTTTATTTGATACATTTTCTCTTTTTTTTTTAATCGGACGCCTCTTGTATAATGCTTCGTTCTTCTAATTTAAAATATGTGTGCTTGATGTGCATTATAACTCTTTAAATAATGTAATTTTTTGTGTTCTATGTTGAATTTCTACGCGGCTAACAGTATTGTTTATCATTATATATGTATTCAGTATTTTGAAAAAGATACATGCCTGTATTCAAATTTTCTAAAAACAAAATAGTTTCCTATAAAAATAATTTTATTTTTAACATTAACATTTTCCTCAGGTGATCGATATGTCTTATTTCTTTCAAAGTAAAGTCCAAAAAACAATCCTAATTTAACGTAATTAGTAACATTTATCACTTAATTATGTTAAGGCTCCGACCCGTTCTTATATATCCGTTACCTTTTTTCATTTGTGCTATCACGTTGAGGCATATTCCAAAGTTAATCTAGCTAGGTTGTTTCAAATCTGATGATGGGTTTAATTCTCCCCTTTTGTTTTCTCTGCCAGATGGATTTTGCATCTTTTGATAAAATTGTTTTTGGTTTATCCCTGATACGCCCTATCTCCTGAGGAGAGTAGGTCGTACGTGATGAAATATCGGGATGGGCTCGTCCTGCAGCGAGATGGCAGGCCGAGGTATGTAGGAGTTGAGAACTGAGGTTGTTGTAGAGATTCTGACTCTGACCTATGCTCTCTCTCTTAATGTGTAAAATCTCGACCCCTGTTCAATGGGGCTTTTTGTCTTATATAGGCTGCTCCATAACTGCTATCTCGGCGGTTATCCCGTATTAAGGCGGTGGAGCAGTTATTATGACCACGTTTGGTGGTTGTTCCGCGTTAAAGCGGTGCAGGCTTATTTCAAGCCAAGTTTAGCCTTTTCAGGGCCTTCGGCCTGGTCTGTTTTATTCCCGAATCTTTAAGTATCTCGGACTTTGGGCCTTTTCACCTTGACTCCGGACTGGCTCCTAGAAAGAGGTCCGAATTCCAGACTTTCATAGACTTAAAATTCATAAATTAAGAGCCTTGAAAACATGGCCCTATCAATCTCATTTTATCTGCGTACAAATTTTCACTTCATAAAAAATGACTCTGCTGCTTAATTAAATGCCTTCTTATTTACTAATTTGGTGAGATACTTGCAATAAAAAGTTCTGGCAAAATAAAAATAAAATAAAAAATGAAACCTATCAAATCTGATCCCGCCATTGGACTACAATTCTCTATTTTTTTTTTTCTTGTCGGAGGCAATGAAAATTCTATTCTTGAGGCAGAGAAGAGCTATGGAAACAAAGGAGCCGCATTCCATTGCTTGTATCTTTCTTTTTCTTTGCCATCTTTTTCTTTTATCCAAAGTTAAAGGAGAAAGCCACCTGGCTTGAGCTTGCTTGACTTGGACCATGACCATGACCATTCCAGCATGCATTCACAATTTAAACTCTTAATATTATTATCTTCTAATTAAAGTTGAAGGTTATTGCGTGCTTTAGGAATCCAAGCTGCATGCTACTATCATTTATTCATATATTTTTAGTTATAATCTCATGCAGAACAATGTTTAATGGGCCATACTATTCTAGGCTTTAATAGGTATACTTGTTGTTTACAAACAATACTCTTTTTAAATTGCGACAAAATATTATTGGTAGTGAAGTATATAATTAAAGAGATGGGTTCAAATGCTTTAATTTTTTTTTTTTTTTTTTGTCTCCATCATGTTTATTTTTTTATTTTTTTAATATCAATTTTTTTGAAACTTATATGTCAAAATAAAACAGTTAGTTGTGATCTATATTATTTTTTTACATACACATAAAATATTATCGCTTTTTTATTTTGATTTTATATAATTAATAAGTTGAAAAATCAATGTTCAGAATTTATCCAAATTGGTGTATTTTTGCAACCTCTTGATACTAATCAAAACAAAATCGAAATACCGTGATCTTTTACGTGTGCATAGAGAAAATGATATAAATCATATCTAATTGTTTTATTTTGATATTTAAGTTTTAAATTTTAAGTTATTAAACTTTTAAAAATAGAGGCATGATGAAAGCACGAAAAATAGAGGCATTTGAACCCAACAAATTTGCATTCCTCATTTTTTAAGAACCATTTTAAATCTTAAAACAATATACTTGTATGATCTTATCTGTTAAAGAAGTTCAGATTATTTCTTTAAAGATATGGATCTGAATCTTTTTGGTTAATTGTCTTAAAACTCAGAAAAAAAGGAAAGAGCTTGGGGATTCGGTAAATAAAGGAGAAAAAGAAGTTATCTGGGGTGCAACAATGATAAAAGAAAAGCATAAAGAGCCTCATTTAGCACAAGAAACCAAGGATCTTATTTTCTTTTCTTTTTGCATGCATGGATAATTGTGCTTCTAAGTTCAAATTAGAACTACTAAAGCAGGTGAGAAGTACCCAAATGGGATTAAAAGCAAGGGTATGGTTTGTCCAGCACTCTATCCCCCCTCCTCCAAAAGCTACCTATATAGATTTTAAGTTTTGTGCAAATTAACCCGGAGTTATATCCAATTTGCAAGAGCAACCCCTACTTCTTCTCAAATTTGTGTAAACACGAAATGTTATAACCCTTGCAATTTTCTATACACTGGTGTAAGTAAAACACACTTTAGATTACTTTATTATCGAAGTATTTCTTTTCTCAAAATTGTTTTAAATGACAATGTTATAACACCAACCTTCAAAGAAATACAACAACAGATAATTAAGTCATGTTCTACTCAAGTTAACCACAAAAGCAAATATGAGAAATGTCAGGAGGAATTTGCAAAATGTTGGAATGTAAGGGTGTAATTGGAAAAGCATCACTAGCCGAAAAGATTTCCAATAGAAGGGGACAAGTGAACTGGTGAAATGATTCTTAGCTTCCCAAAGGATTTGTGTTCTCTCTTTATTCATGCCCTGTCAGAACCTTCTAAAACAGCCTTAACTTCCCTTATGATTGAGGTGAATCTAAAATCGTAAATTGTTTTCTTCTTTTCTTTTTCTCGTTTGGGTCTCTTTACTTTTTGCTTTTGGACTCTGATCATAACAGGGCTTGCCATTAGGTGCCTATATGTACCCACAAATGAGGCATTTGGCATAGATGGAATTGCCTCTTTGCACTTCAGCTCATTTAAGTGGCACTAAACAAACAATCTGAAGCCTAGGGGGTACCAAACAGAAAAATGAGTTTTCAAACCTTTAGATTACTAGTGGTTTTTGTTTGTGTGTGGCTACTGGTATTTCATGAACAAGACGTAAATGGCATGAGAAACATTGATCTTGTTCTAGAAAGGCATGAAAGAAGGATGCAAGAAGCAAAGAGAGATGCAGTAGTTAACTTTCAACCAAAGAGTTCTTCTCAAGGAGTATCTACGTCATCTGATCTAGATGAGGAAAGCAAAAGACGGGTCAGAAGAGGATCTGACCCAATACACAACCGATGCTGAAAAGGATATTATGAGGTGCAAAATCATGGAAAAAGGTTTTCTTTGGTTCCTCAAGAGGCTTTGTTTTGGTCTTCTATTTTTCTTTCTTTTTCCATCCTTATTTAATAATTTAATTAAAGGTTTTTTGTAATAGCGATACTTGTACAAAGGTTCTCAAGTAAAGAGTTCAAACTGCCACCATGCTTCTGGTTTATGATACATTATACTGGACTTCTTTTACATTAAACAAACTAATAAGCAAATTTCATCTGATATTATTTCTCCCATTTCGCGCCACACATATTCGCACTACTGTTGTACTTACGAACAATCCTTTTTTATCTTCAAAGGTTACTGCTGTTGTTTCCATTTGGTGGTAGTATTTTTTAAAAATGTCTGATTGTATCTTTTATTCCCGCTACCTAGCACATAAGTGTAACCCAAATAGTAATTATCCTTGCTCTTGGCCACCCTGCCAGTCTGTACCAGTAATTTTCGATTTGTTTGAAAATTTGGACTAATTGCAGCTTTTAGTTAGCTAAGGTCTAACATAATTAAAAAGGCAAGTTTCTTCAAAGCATCTAATATAGATTTTGTTAGCTAAGGTCTAACATAATATTAAAGGCAATTTTCTTCAAAGCACATAATATAGATTTATCTTGTACCAGAATCGTACAACTACCATGCCACAAACTGACTGGTACCATCAGCATTCAGTTTTAACTGCTGTAAACAGTCTTAGTTAATAAATCTAATTAAAACCTCTCTCCCTGACAATGGATCAAGCTTAACTGATTCTTAGAATTTAGTTTCTTTGTACAAAATTTCCTAAACTGAAAATTCTTGTGTAACTATATCCGATGCCAGCACATCCAGCACTAGTATATGTTGACAGAAGTCTAAATTTACAACCCCAGATAAGAAAAACATTTAATATCAGCAAAGTACCATCCATCTAATTTCACGCATATATTGCAAGCTAACAGAAAATAAATAAAGCAGAAAAGATACTTAACATAGCAACTAACCACTCTTTCCCAACCCACCAAACCTACTCCGCCGATGCATATCCAAACGGACGGCTGAGATCTTCCTATGCACAGCGCCCCATATCATATCCACTGCATCTCCTTCAATAGATGGGAACTGGTACTCGAAATGCCTTGCCACCTCCCTCAGCCGCCACCACATCCTCTCCCACTCCTCCCTCCTGATTCCCCGCAACACGTGCATCAAAAACCGCTCCCTCACCGCATCTGTAGCGCGCACAAAAACACAAAACTCAGAGTAATCCAAGACATCCTCATAAGGTAGCTCAATTTCATCGCTTATGATGACGGGCACACAATGGCTGACGATGGCATCGAAAAGCCGGTTTGAGGATGGTGTGTCACCGGCAATGTTTAGGCAGAACTTTGAGTTTGCCATACCCTTAGAGGCATTTTTCACTCCATTCTGGCGTACGCTGCCATAGGTGAAATGCACATCCTTTTCGTCCTTGAGGAGTCGGTATAGTTTCTGCCGAATCATGCCACCCTAGAGGAAAGACATTATTGTTATTGGAAAGTTTTAAGTGATATTCTTTTTACTTTTTTGGGATTTACTATTATTTGGTTTTGGTATGATACTGGCAAGGACTGTTGCTGATTCTACTTTACCAACTTGAACAGGAACAGGCTCAACGGTTTGTTTTACTATGTTGTTTTTGTTCTGTTTAAATGAGGTTGATGAAATGATGAAATTAGGGTTTAGATTAAGCTACGGAAATGATGAAATTAGGGTTTAGAACTTTAGATTAAGCTATGGAAATGATGAAATTAGGGTTTAGATGGAACTTTGCAAAAGTATCACAACTAAACAGGTCAGATCAGTACCATGACAAAATGACTGGTACGACAATAATTAAATGCAAGGTCAGGCTATTCAAACTCAAATTATATCCCTAAAAAGACAAACATAAATCCATCAAGAAAGTTCGAAACAGGATCCATAGTTTTAGAAAGTAAAGTGAACAGTATTTAACTAGCCAAGTAAGAAAAACAGAAAGTGTAAAAAACCAAAGCAATTTTGTGCTAACTTACATCTTTCCTATAAATTGCTCCTTGGAAGTATGCCAAAATCGGCCTCTCTTCAAATAAAGGTGACTCGTTCCCAACTGACTCGACCACATGCCTATATGGCGCAATCACATCCTTTTTCAAATTTGCAATCTCTAATGGGTACCGCCCAAAATCCGCTAAGAGAAGCATAGCAGATCCGAGCCGTTTTCTTGCATCCAACATGCTATTTGGGTGGTGGGCCGGTACAAAGTGGTCCTTACCGTCTCCTCTCTTCCACTCCTCTCTGTGCGATAAAAACTTCACCAGTTCATCCTGTAGAAATTTGTTTTTACTGATTTTCTCCTTCCCATGAATTTTGGAGTGCCGGTTGTAGCTTAGAGAAGAGAAGAATGGTACGAAGAATACGTCTGCTAAATTCGGATCCATAACTTGGATTGCAGTACAGGGCCGTTTAAAACCCGGTATGGTAGAAGAGAGTAGGTCTAGTATAAGCCAGTACTCTATGCTGTGTTGCAAATTTAACCCACCAGGGTATGTTGGGACCCGATTAGGGTTACTGACATCAGGCCATGTCTGATTAGCTTTTCCTTTCCAACCCAGCATGCCAAAATGAAACATTGGAGGTAGATCATACATGTACACTTTTAACAATGCTTCGTTAACATTGCACTCATTTGAAAATTTCGGAACAATTGTTTTGGGTATTACACTATTAATGCTGTTACCTATGTGCTCTGATGTATTATTGGTGAGGGGAGAAAGAAGAGATGAATCGGACATTGTGCAATTATCACCAGATTTTAGACTCCAGCATGAAACTACCATTACTAAAATGGCAATGGAAATAACACAGAAGAGAAGTTTTTTCGATTTCAAGTTCAAAGTCGGCATCTTTTCTCTGAATAGAGGAAATTATATATCAAATCGAAACTATTCAGCTAACTACTCTTCTAGAAATTAAGGGCAATCGGATCTCCCAATTACCACTCCAGCTAGCTCCGATCCCTAATAAAGGCAAAATTATTGACAGTCTCAAATCATGCCTATAAACAATTTAATTTATTAAGCTACTAAGTGCCGACGTTTTCAAATAAGAGATGTGAAAGAAAGAAATTGCAAATATATATTTTTTTTCTGTCGTACAAGCGGTTCAAAGACGAAAACTAACAAAATTGTTGGGTGGAGGTACCTGAGAGATAAAAAGAAGCTTCATCCAAAATTGAGGATGCCATGATTTTCAACTATCCAAAACCCTAATTAAAGAAGCATAGATGTCGATAGTAATGCGATCAGGATTCAGTTTGGGGAGGAGGTGCGATGCGATATATCATATATCCGTGGGGTGGGAGAAAAAGAGGAACGCATATCAAGAGGTCATGGTCATGGTCATGGATCCTGTGTTTCCGCGGGGGAATTAGATAAATTAGTTCTTGTACGCATTTAATATTCCCATTTTTTATTTGTAGCATTTTCAAATTAAAATAAAATTCTAAAAGTAATCTGTATTGTGAAAAACTCGAAACACAGCATTCACATTTAATTATTATTTTTCTCCACAGTTTGCAATTTTTTTTGGTACACTCTTACACGTTTTCACTTATTATTAGCTTAGTATATTCTGTGAATTTTGATTGCATTAATTGTAGGAGTAATACTCAATACGTAATTGAATAATTTAACTGCAAATATTCTTTAAAAATTGTTCACATTAATAAACACCAAGGTTCTAAATAGCGTTTATAGCGTCGTAGCGGGAAGGTTAAAAAAAAAGCTATAGCGAATAGCGTCGCTATAGCGGAAGCTATTCCAAATAGCGTTTTTTTTTTTACATTTCGTATATTCAATATTTGTACTAAATATCAACATTATCTAAGGTCTCATAGAACAATAAATAACACCAAAGTAATTAAGAAATTATAATATTCATATTGAACCCGTACAAAGTCCAAATTGTGGTTCAAAATATCCATAGTAATATCATAAACTATCGATTTTTCCTATTAAAAATATCTTAAGTATCATGATTCATGACATAATCTATTTTTTTTTTCTATTCAAATTTTAATTCCGGTTTGGACTTTTTTTCCATTCAAATTTCAATTTGTATTCCCAATTTCAAATTGATTTATTTGTAGCAAGTAGCAACAAATTCAATTTCGGTTTGAGATTTTTTTTATCTTTATTTAAAACCCATATAAATTGCTTAAAAATAAAAAATAAAAAAAAACTCATATTGTATAGCGCAAATAGCGCTGTAGCGGCCGCTATAGCGGCTGTAGCGCAAATAGCGCATTTTGATGTCGTAGCGTAGCGTTTGGGGTCCAAAAACGCTATAGCGGCGCTATAGCGCGCTATTTAGAACACTGATAAACACGCATCAGGTGCAAGTACATAATTGATCAATACATTAAATAAATAAATAAGTAAAAGAAATCAAGCTCATGTTTGCTTGATATTCCTAAAAAAAATTGACGAAGATATAAATTTTGCGAGTTATTACACAAGTTTGATTCGATGGAACGCAAACTTAGTGTTGCGTTTTTTTATGTTTCGATTTTTGTTTAAACAGCAAGCTACTTTTAGAATTTTATTATTTTAAAATAATACAAATAAAAATTTCGGTCTAATATTATTGGGTTTTTTAGCACTTTTAAGTCTAAAGGAAAAGGGAAGCGACCAATTTAGTGATGTTCGAACCCTTGAGAGGCTTTTATTTATTTTATGAGCCTTTTCGGAATTCGGAATTTTACTTTTCTATTTTTGAAATAGAGATAAGGAAGTATTTTATGAAAAACATGTTTTTAAACAAATGAACAATTTTTAATCACATGATAAGGAAGTTTGCAACTGTAATTTTGTAGGTAAATGTTGATTTAGTGAGGTAACAAAATATTTATTCACGGAGAAAGGTGTAGCATAGTAACATGCTCAGTGACGTAGCTAGGATTTGAGCTAGGGGTAGGCAAAAATCGGATTCGGGTTCGAAAAAATTAACGGTTCGGGTTCGGGTTTGGATTCAAGATACAATTCAAAAAAATAGCAAGCATTTCAAATATTGTAAAAATAGAAATGGTACTATACTACAATTGGCATTGTGTCGTCAAAATTTTTCATATGCCATTATCATCCATGAATTCAGAAAACTGTCAAAATCAGTAAAATCAGTAAAACTGCTGCTCAGGTCATCACTTCCCACCCCTTTTTGAAATAGCTAAGCACCATGAAAAACCATGAAAATTGGCTGACTTGTAGTCCATACATCATAGCATAATACTGGAAAGTTTCATTCAAAATCTCAAAGTGAATCAAAAGATATCGGATCCCAAATTTGACCAAAAATCCAGAAAACTGTCAAAATACTGACAAGTGCCTTTATTTGGAAATTCATAAAATGAAGAGCATAAATGCAAATGTCTCAAAATCACCTCTCAGTTACTCTTTGTTAACCCCTTTATGAAGTTGTAAACTCAAATTGCCCAATATAAGCCTCAAGTTATCTCAAATCTCTCTCACAAAATCCAATTTTCTGCTAAGTATTGAAAGGGCACCAAAATTGCCAAGTATAAAATTGACATAAAACTATAAAAGTCAAATTTGAAACATGAATTAAACCCTGTTAAAGCCTTCTCTGGGCTATGTAAGTCACTTATAAATATAGTATAACTTACAGAAAGCACATCCATGAACTTAAACTAAAAGAATAAGCTCCTTTGATAATCTAATTCTCACCCAAAGGTATCACTCGGCTGAAAGGAGCAGCGTACCTCGTACCATGCTCTAAATTTTGTGAATGCATTTCTCTTGCTAGTCAAAGCTAAAGACACGATCTGAAGACATTTACAAGTATAACTTGGGCTTATGTACTTTTAAATTGCGAGAAAGGCCTACCAAATCAACGAAATCGGTACCAAACCGAGATGAAGCAAATGGCAAATCACACCCAACTTTAACCCAGGATCAAATTGATGCTATAATTGAGTTCCCTCCGACAACTGGAGTGCAATGGTGAAAGAATCGTCCAAAAGTAAAACCATGCAGTAATTTGTTCAGAATTCGAGAAAATCAATCAGTATCGAGAAATGGACCGGTAACGGAAATTAGACTGCAAGTGAAAAGAATACCTAAAGAGGCGCAGGCGGGCGAGTTCTTCTTCTTCCAGAGGCGCAGGCGCCAGGCGGG
Source organism: Carex kokanica (assembly GCA_025461125.1). NCBI lineage: Eukaryota > Viridiplantae > Streptophyta > Magnoliopsida > Poales > Cyperaceae > Carex > Carex kokanica. The sequence goes on along the minus strand of JAJGRX010001047.1, from coordinate 409,213 downwards.
CCGCGGGCGAGTTCTTCTTCCAGAGGCGCGGCGGGTAGAGGCGGAGCTTCTTCCAGGCAGAGGTGGAGCTTCTTCTTCCAGAGCCGCAGAGGAGGAGGCGCGGAGCTTCTTCTTCCAGAGGTAGTCGCCTAGTCGGTTCTTCACTTCTGCTTCGCCAGTTCGCCTCTCCTCCGTCAGTCCGTCCCCTGGTCTGATCTCTGCGATTTTTTTTTGTTTTCTCGTGACTTCGCGCAGCGCAGGCACTGAGGCGCAGTGCAAGCTGGGCAGATGGGCAGGGGTAGGCAAAGCCCAAAACAATACCGATCAAAAAAAAAAAAAAAATTTCCAGGGTAGGCAAGTGCCTACCCCTGCGTTCATGTAGCTCCGCCACTGAACATGTTGTGTTATCTTTTGAAAAACCTACTTAATAGATTTCAAATGACGAATATAAAGGGTTGAAACTGATCTACTTCACGAGGGATACATTTATTTATATAAAATTTATAAATATTTGTATTCATTTAGTATAAAGTCAAGTAGTAAAAAAATAATGAAAAATGATTGCATTAAAATTAACTTATAAATCTTCAGTTTTTGAATGCTTGACTTTATACTAAATAAATTAAAAAAATTATAATCATTGCATGTAAATGTGTGACTCATCTGTTTGAACAGTTTGAATTCGTTGTTGAAGTATATTCAAATAGATTTTTGAAAAGATAGTACGGCATGCCACTATGCCACAGGTAGTACACTAGCTTTATTTTCATTTTATTAATTATTAATTATTATATAAACTCCGCCTAATTTTCAATAAGATTAATTTATGAAGAAAAAAAGCAAAATTTTATACAACCAAAACACAAAATAAGATATAATTTGCAAAAGTTATTTTTTTGGATTATTACAATTATTTCAAAAAAAAATTATTAACCATGGTTTTTTATATTCAAATTTCGCCGACAATGTTATTATTCACGATTTTTGTTTTTTGTTTTTCCTATTAATAAAAAAATCGGCGATGCACACGCCTCCGACATTTTTATTAATATCCCAAAGTTAATTACAAATTAATAAATATATCCAAAGTTGTTGGGAATCTATAAAAATATCCATACCGGCCATTTTATGGCCGGTACCCAATTTTTTTTTAAGAGATTACTGAAATCTAATACTAAAAAATTCAAATTTGTTTTTTAAATATTTGTTAGATTACTTTTTTTTTGATATATAATTAGCATATTTATACTAATATACGCTAAAATACTTGAAATTATGTTAAATTACGCTGAATTACACAAAATTATGCTAAATTACGCTAAATTACGTTAAATTATGCTAAAATACGGTCAATTACGCTAAATTACACAAAATTACACAAAATTACGCTACAAATTACATACGGTAAATTATGGTAAATACGGTAAATACGACCCATATATTCAATGATATCTTTACTGAGAAGGCAAAAAATGACAACGAAACTTCAAACGGTCATAAAACGGCGCTCGAGTGTTCGATTTCAGCAAATGACCACTTTTCGAAAAGCTTGCGAAAATACGCATGCGTTAGTTCTTGCTTTGTTGAATTTCAAAATTCAGAATTGCCAAAAAATAAAGGGAAGAGCCTCAAAACTTGAGTTGAAGTTTCCGATTAAGATTTTCATTTTTATTATTCAATCTACGTAGCTCAGTAAATTAGTTATATAATGAACTTGTAGAATACTAATTTTTATTATTTTTGGAATTTTTTTTACTATTTTTTATGATTAATGAAAGATGGCACAAAATCGGTCTAATTTAGCGTAATTTACCGTATTCTAGCATAATTTAACATAATTATTGTAATTTAACGTAATTTTGTGTAATTCAGCGTAATTTAATATAATTTCAAGTAATTTAGCATATTTTAGTATAAATATGCTAATTATATATAAAAAAAGTAATCTAACAAATATTTAAAAAAATTCGAATTTTTAGTGTTAGATTTCATCATCTTGCTATTGATTCATAGTGTCTCTAAAAAAAAAAATTTAGTACCGGTTATTTTCTAGCCGGTGTCGAAAAAAATTAAAACCCACCAGAAAATGGTCTGTATGGATATTTTTATAAATTCCCAATAACTTTCGGTATATTTATTAATTTGTAATTAACTTTGGATATTAAATAAAAATGTCGGCACACGCCCATGGCGTACTTTAGAGCACTCACGCTGGTCACGCGCCACGTGTTTTTTGGTATTCTAAAACAGTTGTGTACGAAACTTGTAGCAAATTTCTTTAACCCATTATAAACAATTAAATGACTCATTACATATTTATATGTAAATTTATCATTACAGAAGATCCCATAAAACGGCCAAAATTCAGAAACAAAATTTAGGGAGAAATCATTGTAGCGTGGCTCAAGCGGAACAGTAGTGTGAGAAGAGAGAAAAATCATAGAGCAGAGAAACTGAGAGGCTGCTAATCATACTATGATCACAACAATAAGTCTCGGTGATTATACACAATATTTTATGTTTTGATGTGGCTTCACATTGGAAAGCTTTCTCTATGTATTTGTTATTTTTCGAAGTAAAATCTGATCCTGCATTTGAAAATGCTTTACTGGTTCAACTTAGTTTTTCTTTTTTGCCATTAAAATATCTTTTCCTCAATATACTTTCTGATGATTTCCAGAATATTACAGCAAGCACATATGCAATGCAGTGAATAAGGAATATAAAGAAAATTAAATATACGGTAGTGTCAGAAATAAATCGAGCCTTTACATTGGCTATTACTTAGTTAACATTAATCTTTTAATTCATATTGTACTATCCTACTTGTTTAATTTTGTTAAAAAAATAGGATCAAATAATTTAAAATATTAATGATGTCAGCCATCGCACAGATACATGACAAAATAGTAATTAGCACCAGAAAAACTTACTATTCAAAATAATACAACAACTCGTACAGAAAAGCAGTTACATCTCCTGTTAAATTAATACTTAGCAACAGTCATGATAACCTACATCAACCGAGTAGCAGGGGATTTGTGCAAACCGTTATCAGTTTTCACCAGCTTCCTTGTGGACCTTTTCATTCAACCAGATAACTTTCACCTTAATCTTACCACGATGGCAAACCAGAATCAGCTCCTCATCCACAGTTGATCTGGCGATAAAACTCACAGACCCTTCGGCAAAGATGGTACCACAATGCAGGAGGCACACATCAACAATAAGGACTGATTCAAGTGGAAGTACTGTTACTTGCCTTAAAAGAGGGAGATGGGTCACTTTTCCAGGATGGACACTGATGGCCTCCTCACTATTACTGTCAAACAACACACTTCTGGCCTTTGGGTCAGTAATCTTGCTGTTTCGCACGCCCACGGTTCCATAAACTTCAACCTTTTCTCCTTCCCAATCGATGAAAGTTACATCTAGATGGGCCTCTGCACCATCTTCATAAATTGCATAATTCAACTCCATATCACCGAATATGCTTTCCCATCTGTGGACCATGAGCTGGTCATATATGCTGACATTCCCTTCCATGTCAGCTCTCCATATATCATGTCTGGGTTGTCTGTCAAACGCAGCATATGCTACATGGATCAGGATAGGAATAAGGGAAACATCGTCATTTGCTTCTATGCCACGCTCCGGTCCAGTTAGCCTGACAAAACCCTGCCAGCATGATAGAGTCATTTAATGTATCTGGATAAATGAGAGAGGATAAAACGTGAAAACATGGATGCAAGGAAGTCAAGATCTCTGTTCATAAATTAGGGGTTTAAATGTTAAACACGAAGTATACGAATTCAGACTTAAACTAAATGATAACAGCAATAGACAAGTCATATTAATATGAAGTTGCAACAGTCCACGAATGCCCTTCTGAAAGTTCAAATTACACATTCTTCCTAAAATTTAAAAATCATAATCATATTTTGCAAACTTGAGAGACTTAAATTTACCCATCCAATAGCTATTCTATTTAAATCACCTGTATATAAGGGGGGCCACTTTCATCCTTCCTCCCACATCAGTGCTCCTAAGCAACCCCCCCCCCCCCCCACCCATCACCCAAAGAGGCATTGACAGGAGAAGATCCTTCAAGTACCAACCCTATACGTTGATGAGAGATGCAAAAGAGGCAAAATAGCTATGAAGGCTTTGCATGATTTTGCAAATTTTAAGTTCCTCTTGTGTAATAGTGCAGTTTCTATTTCTATGATACCCACTACCCAGGGGTTATGGTACAACTGTTATGGGGATTTTAATTTTTATTGATTAAGTTTTGATTGTGTGGGTGTATTGAAATGTCAATGATAGACATGGTTACTGAGGTTCGGCCATTCTCTTTGATCCAGATCATAGCCTATACGGGCTGACAAAGATTGCAAATGAATAGGTCAGGTCAAGGAAGTAATGCGGACTGCTGAGCCCTGTATGAGGCCCTTTAGAAGGAATTAAGATAGCAAAGGTTCTCTTACATCTTGATCAATGATCTGGGGATGACCAATGCTGTGTTTAAAAAGCGTGTATGGGACAGTTGGGGTCTTGAGTAGGATAGTGCCAAAGATACGCTTGAAATTGTGTTCTGTGAAACCAAGGAATTGAATTGAGAACACCTCCAAAAGTCTCCTCTTGATCCTATGGCATGGCTCCAAGTGTAGCACATGCAGTGCACCCTTCTGTTTCCCCAAGCAGCTGACATCAGTTGTTCTGCACAGAGTTCAGAGATAGTGAGCATTTCCTATAACTAAGTGTATGAATTAAGATGGTTTATTATTTTTCTGTTTATTTCTTCCTTTCTTCTTCTTACTTCCATATGATGTTTTGCTTTGTATATTTCTTAATCACTTGGAAACGGAAGAAGGAAATGGTTATATCATTCTGGTTTTTCAAAGAGAAAAAAAGAGTAATTTTGAAAAAGGCAGAAGAAGGGAACTTTTAATCAAATTAAACCATTCTGAGATTACCAGAGTTCACAGACACATAAATATGGGAAGAGAGAGAGAGAGAGAGAGAGAGAGAGACCTCACGCATCTTTCGAAATCACCCGGAGTTTCCATCCGACCGCCTTATTCAGCCGCGTGCGGCGTGTCTCTCCGCGAATTTTAATTTATATCTTATCAAACTGTAACTAATAGACATTTTTTTAGTAACGTCCGAACCCTTCAGGCTTTTATGAGCCTGCCTTTCCGATTTCCCATTAGCATCTTACTTTTCGGCTTTTTTAAGTGAAGCCCATAGGCCTTATATTAACTAACTGAGTCTTACAGCCCAATGAAGAGATACAAAATAAAAGAAAATAACAGAAAATAAAATAAAGCCTAAAATAACATAAGATAACCCGAGTCATCCCATGAAATGCCTTTCTCAATTATCTTCTTCCTGAAAACTAAACTTATCTATCCAATTTACTCCGATCTGAAGCTCCTCCATGATTCATGAAATTAAGCTGCCTACCCCTTGGACCTTGGTAAATCCCGGAAGCAGCTCCCATTTCTTCTGGCGATGTTGGTAATTAATTGTGTGCCGCTCTGAGGACTGAGATGGACGGTGCTTCAATATGCGTGCTTCTGACCAGCACTGCTCAAAGTGGCTGAGATCTGCACTATGAGCTCTGTCTTTCTCCAGGTCCAGGACAATGTTTCCACCTGAGCTGCATTAGCTTCCCTGATAAGCCTACTCTCGCAATTGCTGAAAATAATAACCCCTCGTGGATAACGACTCAGCATGTCTCCTTAAGTGACCGCTGTCACTGTCAGGAGAGCCATTGATTCTGCAGTATTATACATCTATGTTCGTAATACATTTTTTATAATTAGAAGCAATTTTTCAGTATTATACGATTGCTATACTTTGAGAAATTGTTTAAAAGCAAGACATTACCAAGTTTCGTGAAAAATAAAAATTGGGTTGGGTCTTGAACTAATTGCCAATATCTTTTTCATTTATAATACAAAAAATAATTCGGCCAATTTGTTTCTCGGTATCTGATCCTATTCTCCAAAAAACAATTAGATTTGAATTTGGTTCATATTTTTAGTGACATTAATTACAAGCACCTCGCTTGTATAGTTTTTCAGAAAGAATTCTGTTAACAATAATGCAATGGTATTCTTAGGACACGTGTTTCTAAGGAGATTATAAGTGCATATGAGTACTCCATATTAAACCCGATTCAGTCACAAATTCCCAATTTTGATGTACGAATGCCTGTAGTGCTAGTTTGTACAATTTTCTGCACATCAACAGTACATGCCTCGTATTTTATATTAAAATCATAATTTAGAAAATAAAGTACTAGAATTTCAAAAAATCCCCAAAACTGTTGTACCGTTATAGTACCGGTACAAATTAAGCAAGGTAACAAAACACATAGCAGTCAAATGCATACCAACGGATCCACCATCACCACCAACATTTAAAAAAAGAAAAGAATGGTTTTTGCGCACCGATACACGCCAAATTCCACAACTTCACCATGCACAAAACAACAATAAAAAGAAAAAGAAAACTGTAAATAACCAATTAATTGAGCCTCTTACCCAATTTTGCCAGCCAAAAGTTTCTAATCCGTCACATTAGTTGAGTCTCTTACGTCTTTCTTGCCAGCCAAGATCTGTTCAAATTAACAGTCATAAACAAAATTATAGTAATTTGCTTCAGTTAGAGTCCACTTAAATACATGGAGTGAATATAAAGTAATATTAAATGAACCAAGCTAATATTTGGAATTATATTGGCAGTAGATATAAGAAATTTTTTAGCTGTCAGATGAAATATCAATTATAACCTGTGGGGTACAAACGAAGAGCGAGCATCTACGGGACGGAGCTCCGGTATAATTCATTTACTTTTCGTTTTCACCTCGGGAAGTTTACAAATATATCCAAAAATATGTAAATTCAAACATAAGCTCGCTTTCCAATTCCGGGCCGTGTTTTTTTTCCGCTTAAAATGCTGGAAAATTGAAATTCTGTTTTCTTTAGAGTAAACTTAAAGAGTGAAATCTGCCTTTTTTTCAAAAAAAAAAAAAAAAACTTAAAGAGTGAGGCTATGGTACTATGCATAGCGCAGATTGGTCCGTACTACGAATCAATATTTTATTTTCAAAATTCTAACAGTCAATCCAAACTTTTCAACATGATATTCATATTCATATGTATTTGTAAACTAAATTGTACATTTTTTACAATTTTTTACAATTTTTTTAGATGGGTAGAAAATTATTATTTTTGGATGGTCTAGAATTTTCAAATTAAGTGATTTTCTACCCATCTAAAAAAATAGTAAACAAATTCAAAAAAAAATATAAAATTTAGTTTACAAGTATATATTTGTGTGGAGACCATGTTGAACGGTGGGATCGACTCTTAAGACTTTCAAACCAAAAATTGAAGTTCATAGCATGAGTCAATATGCGCTATGCATAGTACTGTAGCCTCACTCAAACTTAAATATTCATATTTTTACAAAATGAATGTTTTGGATGATTCAGATTGACTGTTCGGATTTTGAAAAATATAAAATTTGGTCTCCAAGCACATTTTAATATGAAATTATATTGAGCAGTTCGAATCAATTTTTTGGATTTTGAAAACAGTGATAAGAATGTGGAGCATGATTGGAGAACAAAACCAATGATACATATCAACCATACTCATATTGATATATATTGTATTAAATATGTGACGTGACATATCTCCATTCTTATATTGAGCACGTAGATGTCTTGATATGCCGACGGTTTTAATTAAAAAATAAATTTCAGGTTAAATATCAACCCTCCAATCAAATAGTTTGCCTTATTTTAATTTTATACATAATTTTTATGTTTTTTTTCTTACGTGTAGAAGTCTGAATTTATTTAGATACGTACTCGTCATATGCACTTGCCACATATAGATGTTCTGATTTTTCTAATATTTTCGAAAACTTTCTTAAACACCCTTATTTAAGTCGATTTTCTAATTAGTATTTCTTTTCATTTTTAAAATATCATTTAAAGATACAGATTTATTGCAATTTTTGATTTCGTTATATATCATGGCTAATATTAACCTTTCAATCCATATCTGTGCTGTCCAACTAGTCTAATTTTGTTAAAGAAAACAAATGACTAGAATATTAATGATGTCAGCCACATTGCACGGATACATTACTAAATAGTAATTAACACCAGAAAAGTTACTATTCAAAATAAGACAATAACTATTACAGATAAGCTGTTACATCTCCTGTTAAATTAGTACTTAGCAACAGTCATGATAACCTACATCAACCGAGTAGCAGGGGATTTGTGCAAACCGTTATCCGTTTTCACCAGCTTCCTTGTGAACCTTTTCATTCAACCAGATAACTTTCACCTTAATCTTACCAAGATGGCAAACCAGAATCAGCTCCTCATCCCCAGTTGATCTGGCTATAAAACTCACAGACCCTTCGGCAAAGATGGTACGACAATGCAGGAGGCACACATCAACAATAAGGACTGATCCAAGTGGAAGTACTGTTACTTGCCTTAAAAGAGGGAGATGGGTCACTTTTCCAGGATGGACACTGATGGCATCCTCACTATTACTGTCAAACAACAAACTCCAGGCCTTTGGGTCAGTAATCTTGCTGTTTCGCACGCCCACGGTTCCATAAACTTCGACTTTTTCTCCTTCCCAATCGATGAAAGTTACATCTAGATGGGCCTCTGCACCATCTTCATAAATTGCATAATTCAACTCCATAGCACCGAATATGCTTTCCCATCTGTGGACCATGAGCTGGTCATTGAAGCTGACATTCCCTTCCATGTCAGCTCTCCATATATCATGTCTGGGCTGCCTGTCAAACACAGCCAATGCTACATGGATCAGGATAGGAATAAGGGAAACATTGTCATTTGCTTCTATGCCACGCTCCGGTCCAGTTAGCCTGACAAAACCCTGCCAGCATGATAGAGTCATTTAATGTATCTGGATAAATGAGAGAGGATAAAACGTGAAAACATGGATGCAAGGAAGTCAAGATCTCTGTACATAAATTAGGGGTTTAAATGTTACACACGAAGTATACGAATTCAGACTTAAACTAAATGATAACAGCAATAGACAAGTCATATTAATATGAAGTTGCAATAGTCCACGAATGCCCTTCTGAAAGTTCAAATTACGCATTCTTCCTGAAATTTAAAAATCATAATCATATTTTGCAAACTTGAGAGACTCAAATTTACCCATCCATTAGCTATTCTATTTAAATCACCTGTATATAAGGGGGGGGCACTTTCATCCTTCCTCCCACTTCAGTGCTCCTATGCAACTCCCCCCCCCCCCCCCCCCCCCCCCCCCTCGCCCACTCATCACCCAAAGAGGCATTGACAGGAAAAGATCCTTAAAGTACCAACCCTATACGTGGACGAGAGATGCAAAAGAGGCAAAATAGCTATTGAAGGCTTTGCATGATTTTGCAAATTTTAAGTGCCTCTTGTGTAATAGTGCACTTTCTATATCTATGATACCCAGGGGTTATGGTACAGCTGTTATTGGGTTTTTATTGATTTAAGTTTTGCTTGTTTGGGTGTATTGAAATGTCTATGATAGTTATGGGTACTGAGGTTTGACCATTCTCTTTGCTCCAGATCATAGCCTATACGGGCTGAGAAAGACTGCAAATTAATAAGTTAGGTCAAGGAAGTAATGCTGACTGCTGCGTTTAAAAAGCAAAGGTTCTCTTACAAGGAATTAAGATAGGTATATGAGGCCCTTTAGAAGGAATTAAGATAGCAAAGGTTCTCTTACATCTTGATCAATGATCTGGGGATGGCCAATGCTACGTTTAAAAAGCGTGTATGGGACAGTTGGGGTCTTGAGTAGGATAGTACCAAAGATACACTTGAAATTGTGTTCTGTGAAACCAAGGAATTGAATTGAGAACACCTCCAAAAGTCTCCTCTTGATCCTATGGCATGGTTCCAAGTGTAGCACATGCAGTGCACCCTTCTGTTTCCCCAAGCAGCTGACATCAGTAGTTCTGCACAGAGAAAGTGAGCATTTCCTATAACTAAGTGCATGAATTAAGATGGTTTATTATTTTTCTGTTTATTTCTTCCTTTCTTCTTCTTACTTCCATATGATGTTTTTCTTTGTATATTTCTTAATCACTGGGCAACGGAAGAAGGAAATAGTTATATCATTCTGGTTTTTCAAAGAGAATAAAAGAGGAGTAATTTTGAAAAAGGAAGAAGAAGGGAACTTTTAATCAAATTAAACCATTCTGAGATTACCAGAGGTCACAGAAACATAAATATGGGAAGAGAGAGAGAGAGACCTTAAGCATCTTTCGAAATCACCCGGAGTTTCCATCCGACCGCCTTATTCAGCCGCGTGCGGCGTGTCTCTCCACGAATTTTAATTTATATCTTATCAAACTGTTACTAATAGACATTTTACTATTTTAGTAACGTCCGAACCCTTCAGGCTTTTATGAGCCTTTCCGATTTCCCATTAGCATCTTACTTTTCGGATTTTTTAAGTGAAGCCCATAGGCCGTATATTAACTGAGTCTTACAGCCCAATCAAGAGATGCAAAATAATAGAAAATAACAGAAAATAAAATAAAGCTTAAAATAACATAAGATCATAAGATCAAGGTTCTAAATAGCGATTATGGCGGCATAGCGGGGAGAAAAAAAAAGCTATTGTGAATAGCATAGCTATAACGGAAGCTATTCTACATAGCGTTTTTTTCTTTTCAAAATTTATATTCTGTATTTCTATTAATTATCAACATGATCAATATTGAATAATTAGAGTAACAATCAAATGTCAAATCTAAGTCTATATTTTTTTCAATCATGAAAATAAGAAGAAGAAAAAAGGATCTACAAGGTAACATTATTTAATAGTTCATACTTCATAGTATTACAAATTATAATAGGCGAAGAGCAGTTAATTTTACAAGTGAAATGAAGTAAGTATACTTATTTGAACATTTTTATATATTATAATAATCAAAATTAGCTTTCAATTGAAACGAACGACAATAATTTGACAAGTGAATACTAGACGAAGAGCAAGCATAAGAAATAATTAATATTTGAATATTTTTCGATATAGAATGAGAGACTAAATCACAAATAGAAACAGAAGCACATAGTTCGGTTTAGAATACTTATCGTAGCAGATCATGTAACATCATAAATAAGAACAAAAGCCCATGTAAATCGAAAAAAAGCTCATGTAGCATAGCGGTAGTAATAGCGCATAGCGCATAGCGGTAATAGCAGTAAGCTATTACAGTTATAGCGGTCGTAGCTGAATTAGCACACTTTTATCTCATAACTAAGCTTTTATGGTTCGAAAAAGCTAAAGCGCTGGTGTAGCTAGTTATTTAGCTTTTATGGTCCCATGAATTGCCTTTCTCAATTCTCTTCTTCCTGAAAACTAAACTTATCTATCCAATTTACTCCAATCTGAAGCTCCTCCATGATTCATGAAGTTAAGGAAGCTGCCTACCCCTTGGACCTTGGTAAATATCGGAAGCAGTTCCCATTTCTTTTGGCGATGTAGGTAATTGTGTGTCGCTCTGAGATGGACGGTGCTTCAATATGCGTGCTTCTGACCAGCACTGCTCAATATATGTGCACTATGAGATCTGTCTTTCTCCAGGACAATGTTTCCAGTTTCCACCTGAGCTGCATTAGCTTCCCTGATAAGCGTCTCGCAATTGCTGAAAATAATAAACCCTCGTGGATAACGACTTAGCATGTCTTATTAAGTGACCGCTGTCAGGAGAGACATAGACTTGTGATTTGGCTATAGATTGGTCATGATGTGCAGCACCTTTGCTCTAGTCACAGAAAACCTGCATATTTAAATTCATTGCACTGATATATACATGTTATCAATTATATTGAGCCTGTGAAGCTTTGGTCGCTCATTAGGACCTCTGACATTCTAAATACTAAAATTCAATTTTTGTGCATAATTCATTAGAACTGAAGACAACGGCTTGAGCAAATTGCAGACATCATCTAATCCCCCATGACAACAGGCTGATTCAGATCCACCTGCTCCACTGCCTCTTAATTTTTTTTTTTCTTTGAGACCCATATCCATGTCAATGCCAGCAGTTCCAACTATCACTTCAACATGAATTTCAGTTAGAGGGTCGTACGTCTTCAAATACTCCAACTCTGGTTCCTTAGTTGAACGCGCTTTCTTCTTCTTAGTGTTGTTGTAGCCTTCGTCACCTTGGTATATCTATATTGCTTAGTGGTTTGCCCGAAGCACACTTGTTTTGCCTTGGTTGCTGATTACCGTGGTGCTAGTCCATGTGCTGTCAATTTCTTAGTACATCTATATTGCTTAGTGGTTGGATGGGAAGGGGTTTGATGGGGTGTTGGGTAGTAATTGTTAGAGGAGTTGATTTGGAAATTAGGAGAGTTTGCTTGTAAAGTGATCAGGCTTTGATGAAAGGTTTATTTGCTTAAAAGAGTGGAGGTTCAGCAGAAGGATTTGCTGGCTTTCGTGTGAAGGGGCAGCGACGGTACAGATGCCTAAGTCTTTTGCATTTAAGACAATGCTTACATCTCCATTCTGATTGTATATGTCCAGCTTGAAGACATCGGAAACACCTCCTCTGGGCCATGAGGAGATGATAGTGTTTATTGATAGATGGATGCCTGAATCGTTCACGAGAAGACGTCTGAAAGAAAGGACATTTCTTCTTCTTCACAACCTCGATCCAACCGTCTTGGTCTTTCATTTCCTTGTTTATCTCATTCTTGGTGTTCTCTTTTATTACTCCATTTGTCTTATTCACAGCTTGAATCTCATTTGTCTTTGTGTTGTTCGCTTCTTCCACCTTATTATTCGCTCTGTATGTCGCCTCGCTCACCTTTCGAATCACCTCTTGAATCGTTATTTTCTTTCTCTTCAATTTTTTTCACAAATTTGATCAAAAATAAAAAAGATTCAATATGCTACTCTCTGGTCAACACATTTATAAGATAAAATTTTCAAGATGATACTAGTCATCTCAAAAAACATAAGAAAAAGATATTTATTATCTTTATTTTGATCATTTTCTCTCTGACAGCCTATATCTGAATAGAGTGGAGTAGGTTTAATGGATATCGGATCTATATTTGAATTCGATAGACTCCAAAATCCTCATATCCGCTTTAAGATCCGCACAAACTTGAAGCGGGCACATACGAATATTAAAGCAGATTGGATGATCTTGGAACCTATCAAACCTATCCATCTAACCTACTCTGCTCTAATGTCTGAACGCTGTAAATCCGGTTCTTGGTTGTCTATTAAGATCTGTGACAGCGGAAGTTTTGATATCAATTGTTAGGACAATAAAATCTTATATCAATTATTACAGCAGCGCAAAACACAAGCATGACAAACAAGAAAATAAGCTCACAAGACAAAACACAAAATTTTGATTAATAATCCTTACGGGGAGAAAAATTACCACTTACTAGATAGTCTTTTCATTACAATCAAGAAGATACATGTTATAAACACATGTAACACCCGGAAAATTAATACTATTTTAAAATTATTTTGAATTTATTTATAAATTAGAAAATTACAGAATTTTTTTAGTAAAAGAAACTTACAAGATTTATTTCAAACAAAAACAAAATGTGGTTGCCACGCAGTCGCATGCATATATAGCAAGCTCCTACTTTCGCCCCAACCACTCATAAAACTACCTTAAGTACCTCTCTTAATCACTCATTTCAATTTTTTTTTTTCTTTTGATAAAAACTCATGAGTAGAACTAGGATCTTTTTAAGTTCACTAAGTTTCTTTGGAAATTCAACTCTAAAATCTATAAGATAAGTTTCAAAAGATGAATCCGAACCATTAAAACTCATCTAACTTACAGGTGATGTGTCTACTAGTACATGCGGAAGTTTTAAACTTTCGAATTAATTTAGATACAGTAAGCGTTCAAAATTAAAAGATTTATAAATTATTTTAAATGAACTAATTTTTTGAATGTTTTTTGACCGCTTGACTCTATACAAAATTAATTTGAAAATTTTGATTTTTTGCATGTAGATGCATTAGATGAGTTTCAACGGTTGAAATTTATCATTTGAAGTAAATCTGATAAAATTTAAAGTTAAGTTATACAAAAAACTTAATGAAGTTAAGAATCAAAACTCATTTCTAATTTTGTAGAGAGGAAAAAAACATCGGAAAAAAAAAAGAGAAATAAGAAAAGAAAAAGTAAAAATAAAAGTAAATTTCGTAATTCGTTCGATTGTAATTTTGATGCCACGTGTGTTTGTAATTCTGAACGGTTGATTGCAATTTAATTTTAGTTTTCTAGAATATCTCACTATCGTAACCGAACTTCTCTAATATTTGATTTGTATAATTTTAGTTGGAAATATAAATGGATGTTAGAATTTTTATCTTGGTGTGTTTCGAAATTTTATTTTTTAATGCTAAAAAATAAAAAATCCGGACCTCGATCGCTCGCTGTATCGGTCGCCCGTCTGTTCGACCTGGGTGGAAACCCTCGCAGAGTCGTGTCTTGCGACTGGAGAAAGCCGTCCGATGGACATCCTCGGAAATGCATTCTTTGATGATGATTCCGACGACGACGACAGCTCATCAATGGCAGTCAAAGGGCGCGTTCCGGTTGGAGGAAGCAGCTCTTCCGGGTCTCGTCTCTCTCTCTCTCTCTCTCTCTCTCTCATGAACACAAACACACACACACACACACATACTCACTCACATACATACTTACACAAGCATACGCTCAGACGCACACATGCCCAACAAAGTAACCACTTTTGAAAGAGATCTATTTGTATGGATTTGTGTATCCAATCAGGACTCTCTTTGAGTTTTTTATTAACGTTTGTTTTGATGACAATGTAACTCATTCTGGTAGATTTTACTAGTTCTCAGTTTGTGGAGAGGGAAGATAGAGGCGACATGTTCCAATGTAGCGAGGTGGAAAATGGGTTTATTTCTACTGCTTGGTTACTTTTTTCTTAGGTCAGAAAGACAATTATTAAATTTAGATGGAAATAACTCTTTTTAATATAATATTTTAATTAACAACTGGGGGTGCCTTAAGCCTATTACTTTTCATTCCCATACACAACACCAGAGTACAATAATTCCCGATGGAACTCATTTTATTGAAATTAGTTTTTATTTAGAAAACAGAAGCTGCAATTTTATGAGTTGAAGACAAAGAGAATACCCAAAATTTAATCAGTAACTTTTCTTCACTCAATTATGCATTTCTGTTCTCCTTTTGTGTGGAAACAGAAAGTTGTCTATGAAGCCGAAAGGATCCCTTGGAGATGGCCCGAACAAGGCGCAATATACGTTTTGGCGAGAACTGGCAGAAATATTTTCTGTTCGATTCCTTGAATTTGAAAAGCTGGATTTGGAAGATATATATGGAGTCATCTTAGCAGCCGGCCTTTATTCTTTTGTTATCTTCGAACGGTATTTTGGAGATCCTCTTCCATGCATTGATTCAGAGGTTAGCCTACTGATTTTCCTTCTCTTATTCTCGTTTATTAAGAACACAAACATACAGCATGTGGTGCATAGAGGTAGGGGGAGGGGGGAGCGAGAGCCAAGGTTTTCAGAGAGAGAGAGAGATGCGATGACTGCCCGGTCGAATGAGGATTACACCTTTTCTTCCTCTGCCCGTATGCTGTAACGGTCTGGAACAAAATATCAGTCACATTTCGTTGCCAGATCATGGTGCCGGAGAGTTCAATTCAGCAGGTATGGTTCGCTTGTTTTTTTTTTTGAATACAAGGTATGGTTCGCTTGTTGGGATAGGGTGTGTAGGCAAGGGACTGTACAGGGGACAAGAGACCGGGCGTCAAGTTTCTTATGTACATGCTGGCACATTTGGAAGCATCGCAATGTCAGAGTGTTTGGTGGAAGTCGTGCGCAGGCTGTGTCACTGGTTTATAAAATCCTAGAGGAAATTGCGCTATGGTAGATATACTGCCGAC
This sequence comes from Carex kokanica, assembly GCA_025461125.1. Classification (NCBI taxonomy): domain Eukaryota; kingdom Viridiplantae; phylum Streptophyta; class Magnoliopsida; order Poales; family Cyperaceae; genus Carex; species Carex kokanica. The sequence goes on along the minus strand of JAJGRX010001047.1, from coordinate 393,216 downwards.
GCAAGGGATCAGGGACAAGGTTAGGAATTTTGGAATGGATGCGCTAGGCTAGAATATAACCGCACGCAGATGGTTGCTCAGCATACATCAGTATATAGTCAGGGGAAGTAAACATCGCATGTAGGTAAAGCTTGTAATGGGACACTGTAATTGGTTGGGTAGAGAATTGAGAATTGGGTGTAATACTGGTAATGTGTATAGGTAGCTACACCGCTAGATTGGATGTATTATAAACTGTTTTTATTTTTAACTACAATCTTGGCAGCCACTACCTTTGTTATTTTATTTTTTATTCACCTTTAAATGTAAGTTTATTTTTTCTTTGTATTTAGGGTTACATCAGATTGACTGGACCAAGACGGGCAGTTGTGGCATCAGATGATCTTACATTGAGGTCATGTCTGTTCAACTCAAGAATGATGGAGCACCCCTGCTGTCAACGTGGTGTTATGTGGACATCAATGCATACATCCTTTGATCAGTTCATGTGTGAGGAGATTGAAAGTGATTTCGGCCCTATTGAGGTTCAGTATGCTGTTTATGAAAATAGTGCAGAGGCTATTCTGGAAGTTACTCTCATTGACTGGGAAGGGAAAGGAGAGTGTGCCAAAGTTGAAATATTTGGGACTGTCACTTCACGGAACAATAAGGTTACATATTATGGGGCTCAGAGTTTGCTGTTTTACAAGAAGAGTGAGGAGGCTATATGTATTGCTTGTTCGGATGCCATCCCTCTCCCTCTGTCACGGAATGTTACAGTACTCCCACTTGGATCGACTCTAATGGTTGATCTGTGTATTTCCGTGGACGGAATAATTGTTGAAGAAACAGTGCCATTTGATTCAAGTTTAACCGGTGAGGAGGAGAAGATTGTCTGGGGAAAACGTGGTAAAATTAAAGTGAAGGCTACTTGGAAGGCACGGATTGCTTGGCAGGAAATAGAGGGAATTTTGTAACCAGTCAACTTGTATGACTCGTTGTCTGGGACTGTGGAGTAGTTGTTTAAGCAGTTAGTTCCTTCTTCTATGTTTTTACTTCTATCTCAGTTTGATGTACTAATTATTATGTATTATATGGGACTTTAACAGGTTCTGATTTTGTTGTATGAAAATATGGTTGGGTGTTTGATTTGTGTAGTTTGTTTTTGGAATTTGGATCTATGCAACTATGTAAGCATGTGTAGCAGACATCCTGCGCAGATGTGCTTTTACTGGTTTATTAGAGTCGTTGGCAAGTTCCCTTCAAGCTGGCAATTATAAACTGCCTTGTGTAAACAGAGAATTATTTTATTAATGTTGAAATGTTGAGTTGTATTATACTATTATTTGATGCTTAGAAATGTTACTATTATGACTGTGCGTTGTTATAAGCCATCTTATGTTAATAAATTAACAAATTACAGAGTTAAAAAGTGTCAAAGCAAGTTGCGCCGACAGAACTCTGACGCTAAAATGTTTCACAGGAAACCTTCTTAGTTTTTATTTAACTGGAACCAAATCAAGAATGGAGTACAAAATAAAGAAAGAAAACGTGAAGAATGCAATGCAATAAAAATAAGAGAGATTATTTAGAAGCATAATCAATGTAGGTAGAAACGAAGAAAGCAATGAAACTTAAATGAGTGGGTTCGCGCATGCTGGATGGGGCTGTGCGGCTGCCAAGGCAGCTCTCAGGTGCTGACATGGCAAGTCCTGAGGAGGTGGTACAGCCAGCCAAGGGTGGAAGGGATTTGTTGAGGATTTTTAAGGAATTGAAGCAGACAGTGACAAATGAGTGGGTTGGGGCTCGACCAGCAGTGGTAGAGGAGGATAGAGAGTTCTTGGAGAAAAAAGATATGCTGCAAGATTTGGAGCTACAACTTACGACAACTTCCCAGCATGCATGTATGGTTTTGCATTTCAGTCGTTGCAATTTTAAGATAATTGTTTCACTCTTAAGCAGCATGAAATGATATTAAGCATTGAAGAGGGCTAGGTTAGATAATTTTAGGATTGCTCATATCATTTATGTACTTGTCTGTTGTTACAGAAAGATTTAAAAAATATGCTCTAGTTTCATGCTAGGGTTTTTTTAATAGTAGATTGGCATTGCTAATACTAAAAAGTTAAAGTTAATTTTTTTTGTCAATGAACCCGAACCCGTTAATTTATTCGAACCCGAATCCAATTTTTACCTACCCCTTGCTCAAATCCTAGCCTCACCACCGGTAAACAAGCAATTTGACTGTTTTTAGAAGGATTAAATTATGGCTACTATAAAACATAGAGATAGAGACATACGTCCACGTCCAGGGGCGAAGCCAGATTTTCAAACTATGGAGATCAATCATATAAAATTTTCATGTTACAAATGAGGGTCAATCATATAAAATTTTCATGCTACGAATGGATGTCAATTTCATAATATCCATAACATTTTACTCTAAATTATATAGAAAATTTTGTATAAATAATACATTTTGAAAAAAAAAAAATACTTGTGGATCTGCCCCTGCATACGTCATACATTTTTTAGCTCTATATGAGGCCCTTCAGAAAGAAATTAAGATAGCAAAGGTTCTCTTACATCTTGATCAATGATCTGGGGATGACCAATGCTGCGTTTAAAAAGCGTGTATGGGACAGTTGGGGTCTTGAGTAGGATAGTACCAAAGATATGCATGAAATTGTGTTCTTTGAAACCAAGGAACTGAATTGAGAACACCTCCAAAAGTCTCCTCTTGATCCTACGGAATGGCTCCTAGCGCACACAGCGCACCCTTCTGTTTCTCCAAGCATCTGACATTAGTTGTGCACAGAGGTCTGAGATAGTGAGCATTTTCTATAACTAAGTGTATGAATTAAGATGGTTTATTATTTTTCTTTTTATTTGTTCCTTTTCTTCTTTCTTCCATATCATGTTTTTCTTTGTCTATTTCTTAATCACTGGGCAACGGAAGAAGGAAAGATGCTTCTAATAGTTATTTCACTCTGTTTTTTCCAAGAGAAAAGAAAGATCAATTTTGATAAAGCAAATAACTTTTTAGCAAAATAACCATCTGGTGGTGTTTGGTTGAGGCTTAAAGTTAGTTCAGGTTTAATCCGTTTAAAGTTATATCATGACCCAAGTTATTAAGAAATAGTATAGAGGGGAAAAAATGGAATAGTCGCTGCCAATTATGAGATAGTAGAGGGACTAACTCTTAAACCACCTTAAGAGGTGTTTTAAATTAATTTAGAGTTATGTCAACCATAAAAAAACTTATAGAGTTATAGTTAAAGCTGGACCAATAAATCAGCATTTGATGAAATAACCAAGGCCTAAGGCCTCAACCAAACACAACCTCTTAGATTACTAGAGTTCACATACCACAAAGATAGTAAGTTAGACAGAGAGAACTTAAGCATCTTTCGCCTTGATATCGTGAGCATCTTTCGACAACACCTGGAGCCTCCATCCGACCGCCTTATTCAGCCGCATGCCTCTTCGTTTCTCCACCATTTTAGTGACGCTCGAACCCTTGAGGCTTTTATGAGCCTTTTCCAATTTCCGATTAATATCTTATTTTTCTTTTTCTTTTTTTAAGTGAAGCCCATATAGGCCGTATATTAACCGAGATTTACAGTCAATGAAAAGATACAAATAACAGAATTGTGCGAGGCTCGGGAGTTAACAATCATCCCGTGAATTGTCTTTGGGAAGTTTTGCAGTATTGTACAATTGCTTTGTAGTATTTTGTGTTTGAAACAAAATTAAAAAAAAAAAAAATCTAAAAATATGAAAATTAGACGTACCATGTCATATTATATCCGTGATGTACCCAAACTGTGTTCGTACCTAGACATGTACTTAACAGTGTCGGTTTCAAGAAAATTTAGACACAACACGGTTAAAGACACGGTACATCTTACAAAACATACCGTGTTGTGTCGTGTCCTTAGCTATGCATACCGGCACGTGTGTCCGACACGCTGTACATACCGGCACATGTGCCCAACACACTGTACTTTTACAATACACTACTTCCGCGTATCAAAAAATTGGTCGCAATTTTAATTGAACCCACACTACTTCCGCGCATAGTCATGAGATTCACAAATTATGGTGATACCGAACTGAACGCTGAATTATTCGGTTGACCGAAATACTCGCGAATAATTCGCGAATTTTACGAATTTTTTCCAAAATTTTTTTTTTCTTTTTTTTTGCTCCCTTGTAGGATTGAGATATCTTATCCGAATAATTCCGAATAATTCTCAAATTATATCAGAATTATTTCCGAATCACGAATTTTTGATCTCGCCGAACTGAACCCGAATAATTCATTTGTCACTGTGCTTTCACGTATCAAAAAATGGGTCGCAATTTTAATTGAACCCGGGAGGACCCGTAATTTACGGATCCCCATAAGTAACTCAAAATTTGGGTTTGAACTGTACCGTTCGGTCATAATCGATATCAATCTCTAGATTAAAATTTTCGTGGTCCCTTTAATATTTGTGTAGGATTTAATCGGACGACCAGATCTAAACTTAAAACTTTGTGAGAAATGAACTCTTAGATAATCCGAATTCAGTAGCTGTTATGTATGAAATTTGTTTTATTAATGTATTGATATTATCTATTAAAGGACCTTTTGTTACGATAATTGAAATATCAGTTCCGTCTAGAAATAATTACAAATTAATTCGGTCAATTTGTTGCTCGAAATTTGATCCATTTTTGGTAAAAATTGTCGGGAAAGGAAATTACATCAAAATGAAAAAATAATCTAGGAGGTGGTCGGTGTCATTTTTTAAGTATGGGATTGAATTTTTTTTTCTTCCCATCTTCAGTCCCCATCTCTTTACAATTTCATGGGGAAAAAAAATGAGATAAAACCAAATTATTCTTTTTCCACCATCTCTTGCTTCACCTCTCTCCATAAAATCTTCTAATAAATAAATGTTGTACTCAAATGTTGAATAAATTATACTTATATATACTTGCATTCAAATTTTATAAAAATTATCATGATCACAAATTACTTATTTAATTTTCTAATTATAAGAGATACTTTCAATTATCGAAAATCATAATATTTTTTCTATTATTTTAATGTCATTTATATAATTTACACAACTAACCAAAGATCAAATTATAATTTATTATACTTATACAATTTTTTTATTTTCTAAAATTTCTTATATGTTAATTATCATAATTTAGATTATTAGAATTGGCATAAATCTGTTAATAACTATTCATCACAATTGGTATTTATATCTTAAAAAAGATAGTTTTCATGAATATCTTTCTCTAATTAGAATTTTCCACAACTATTTTCATGGACAGAGGTAGGTACACTAAGAATTATGGGGGTTAATTGACCCCCATTAATTTTCAAAAAATTTGTGATTATACATAGAGTGGGAAAAATGGCACGGCGGAGCCGGCTCCGTCATGAAACGGCACGTCACGTGTGTCAGTTACGTGCCGTGACTCGCGTGTCGTGCCCATCTTTTGAAACTTTGGCACGACACGTGAAAGATTTAGTCACGGTACGGCATGGCACGTAGTCACGTAAGTCACGTGTAGTTAGGAGTTTAGGACCATTAGATATTAATTTAGTGGTGAATCTTGAATAAGCTAACCAAAATTATAATTAAATGGTCACGCGAGTCACGTATGGTCACGGCACGTTTAGGCACGGCATGACTCACGTGGCGTGACCATTCGCGTGCCGTGACCACCCCTTGACATTTTGGTCACAACACAGCACGACACGTGAAAAATTAACTTGGTCACGGCACGACACTAAAGTCACGGCGTGTTAGTTATAGCATGGTACGGCACAACACGTTTTTTCCACTCTAATTATACATATTTTTATATATATTTTACAATAAAATGGTATGAGTACTAAAAAATTGACTCCATTTGTAGTAAAAAAATTTATATAACTGACCTTTATTCAAATTTGACCCTTATATCTTGAAAGTCTGGCTCTGCCTCTGTTCATGATACAACCGAATTTTCATTTGTACATAGTCCCATAATCATTTCTGTACATACTCATTAATATGGGTTCCTAAACCCGTAAAATCAAATTCCACACAATCCCACAACAAACGAACAGATACTTTTAGAATCATTACCAGGGGCTTGTGTTGTTCATCGACACTACAAATTGAGGAATTACAATGAACAATGTAGAAGTGGAAAAAAAAAAGAGAAGGTTTAAAAACACGCTCTTGAGTTAAGGATAATTTGTTCTTATAATCCAATTCAACTGTTCAGTATAGGTCTTCTATAATTTAACCAGAAGTACAATCCGTAATCTGATGGATAAGTAAGAAAATAATTTATATTCAAGTCGTAAAAAGGAAATCAGAAATAAGGTATGGTCAATATATTCCTGGCAGCCACTGCCCGGCTTTGATAAAAAAAAGAAAAGAAATAAGGTATGGCAGAAACCAAGCGATTTTTTTATGGCATAAAAAATAATAAATAAAATGTCTAATATTATGGACATCTACTATATAAAAATAGCATGGACACTTACTAGAGTGAAAAGAACGAGTCGTGACGTGACTAACACTTCGTGACTTTGACCTCGTGCCGTGTCGTGACCAAGTTAATTTTTCACGTGCCGTGCCGTGCTGTGACCAAAATATCAAGAGGTGGTCACGGCACGCGAATGGTCACGCCACGTGAGTCACGCCGTGCCTAAACGTGTCGTGACCATACGTGACTCGCGTGACCATTTAATTATAATTTAAGTTAGTTTATTCACGATTCACCATTAAATCAATATCTAATGGTCTTAATTACATGTGACTCGCGTGACTACGTGTTGTGCCGTGCCATGACTAAATCTTTCACGTACTGTGCCAACAGTGGCGGAACATAGTATTGCTTAGGGGTGGCTTAGCCACCCCCATAATTTAGAAATTAACACTTTAGTCCTTTATATTTTATAGTTTATATAAGTACTTATACATATTAGCCCCCCTTATAAAACAAAATTACACTACAATAATTTATTTAGCCACCCCAATCTAAATTTTCTAGTTCCGCCCCTGTGTGCCAAAGTTTTAAAAGATGAACACGGCACGGGAATAGTCACGGCACGGGACACGCGAGTCACGGCACGTAACTGACACGTGTGCCGTGCCGTTCCGTGACGGAGCCGACTCCGCCGTGCCATTTTTCCCGCTCTATGTCACTGACGCTATTAGAGTTAGGTTGGCAATACAAGAGCCCAATTGATGCTTGCTTGAAAACTAAACACTGCATTTCCTACAATTTTTTTATTTTCAGCTTGATTGCTTGTATTGGTATTTTAAAAGATATAACGTCCCTTATGTTATATATTTAATTAATTTTTTTGTTATGAAAAAAAAACGGAGAAACGAAGCTTGTTTTTGGATTATTTGCCAGAATAATTTTGACATATTTAGCTTATTCGCATAAATAACTTGCATAAACTTATATACAGATATCTTAATGGGGAATCCATCATATTCTCTGAGGTAACGAAAGATTTAGTAAAATGCACGGAACTCTGACCGACGTACTTTACTGGCCGGCCATTTATAAATAACTTCTTTCTGCTCCGTTCATAGCAAAAGCAAAAGATTGATCGACCCTGCTCTTGCTCTTGCTCTTACGGTACGTCGGTTCGACCTACATGGAAACCACAGGAGAGTTGTCCTTTGCGACTGGAGAAAGCGATCTGATTGAAATCCTCGGAACTGCGTTCTTCGATGATGATTCCAACGACGACAGCTCCTCCAAGGCTGTTAAAGGTCGCGGTGATGATAAAGGAAGCACTTCTTCCAAGTATCTCTCTCTCTCTCTCACACACACACAAGCACAAGCACGCGCACACGCACACGCACACGCTCAAGTACCTTAAAAAACTTTGTTATCATTTTATATGAAAGACACCTTTTCAATTTAATTTATAAATTAACAACCAGGGGTACCTTAGTCTGATTACTTTCCATTCATATTTGTATCTTCAATTAAAAATAAACCCAATGGAACTCATTTTATTGAAATTTGTTTAGTATTTTTAAACAGGAGCTGTCTGAGGTAGTAATTTTACGAGTCTAAGACAATGAGAATATTCAAAATTGAACAAGTAACTTGGCTTCACTCAATTATACAATTTTTGTTCTCCTCTTTTTGTATAGAAATATAAAGGTCCCTGTTGGAGATGGCCCATGCGAGGTGCACTACACTTATCGGCGACCAGTGACAGAAATATTCTCTGTTCGTTTTCCCGAATTCGAGAAACTAAATTTGGAAGATTTATATGGAGTCATCTTAGTAGCCAGCAATTATCCTTATATTATTTTTGAACGTTTTTTTGGAGATCCCCAGTGCAGCATTGATTCAGAGGTTAGGCTGCTACTTTTAGTCTTTTCTTTCCCTGTATGATTGAGAACACATACCTTCTAATACAGCATGTGATGCATGGGATGTAGAGGGAGGGGGTTGCCAAGGGAAAATTTCCATAGCGACTTTACAATTTCTCTCTAGTATTTGTCCTATTTGTTATCTTAGTTTTAATGATGTTTTCCTCACCCCTAATTGTATTTTTTTGTTTTTTTGGCATGCAGGGTTACATCAGATTGGCTGGGCCAAGACGGGGAATTCGGACAGCTGACGGTCTTTCACTGACATCATGTTTGTTCAACTCAAGAGTGAAGGAGGTCCCCAGGTGTTACAGTGATTCGATGTGGACATTAAGACATACGTCCTTTGATCAGTTCATGTGTGAGGAAATTGACACTGATTTCGGCCCTGTAGAGGTTCAGTATGCTGTTTATTGGAATGGTGCAGAGGCTATTCTGGAAGTTACTCTCATTGACTGGGAAGGGAAAGGAGAGTGTGCCACCACGGAAGTTCAAATATTTGGGACTGTCACTGCACGGAACAATAAGGTTACAGATTATGGGGCTCAGAGTTTGCTGTTTTACAAGAAGAGCGACGAAGCAATACGTATCGGTTATGGGGATATCATCCCTCTTCCTTTGTCACGGAAGACTACAGTACTCCCGCTTGGATCAACACTAATGGTTGATTTATGTATCTGGCATCATTCCATCAACTTGGCTACGGAAGGAGTGCTGGTTGAAGCAACTGTGCCATTTGATTCAAGTTTAGCAGGTGAGGAAGAGAAGATTGTTTGTGGAAATCGTGGCAAAATTAAAGTGAAAGCTACTTGGAAAACAGAGTTCACTCTGCAGGAAATATGGGGACATTGGTAACCAGGCTAACCAGCCAAATTGTTCGATTTGTTGTCATTGTGGAGTGGTCTTTTAAGCAGTCAGTTCCCTCTTCTGTGTTTGTACTTCTCATCTGTTTGTTGTACTAATTATTAAGCATTATATGGAAATTTAACAGGTGATCCGGAAACTATATTGGATGTGTGAGCATGTGCAATTTTCTTTTGGGATCTTTGTAAAAAGTAAAAACCACTCATTCACAAACGGATCAGTATCCTCTGCATTAACTCAAAAGGGAATCTTTTGAGTTAATGAATTTCAACTGTCTGATTTTAAACGGAGTCAATCCGGCTCGTGTCTATAACATAGGAGTCCTTTAATAGTTGTGCAGATATAGTTTGCACGAATCTTGAAACAAATTGGACAGTCGAGATTTATTAACTCAAAAGATTCTCTTTTGAGTTAATGCGGAGGATATGAATTCTTCACAAACTCGTCCTTTTCTGTTTAGTCATGGTCAATGTGTATATGACCATGTGTATATCAGTGTTGTAAAAAATGACTGTTTAGCCCGACTAATCAGCCGATTAGTCGGTGGTGACCAAATCATTACGAATCGTTCGTTTTCGTAATGGTTGGTCATTTATATGCTTTTATCCGTTTTATCCGTTTATCCGGATTTGTATTGAATTCGGAACGGATTATGATAAGTTTGATGAGTTAAATTAACCATTTTCAATAATTACAAATATATGCACGTAATTTAAGAAACACTATTTAAACACAGCAATGCAGCCCCTATGCTTTCGACCTGTATTCAAAATCCCAGAATTATCAGGTTCTCTGCAACAACAAACTGGTGGCATCGTTACCTCCTACCAACACCACGACAGACTTTTGCACACAGGCTTGGAACTCGTGCAAAGATATTGATATCTGCAATTCGCCCTTCGCCAACAGCAGCAACCCTTCAAACAAGCTCTCTGACAGTTACAAAAATGTTGCCGACTTTTGTGCAGCTGCTGGGAGCAGTGCCACTGACAAGAGCATCTGTTTCAATGGTGGTGTTTCGGTCGGGTTTAATGGCACACAAGCTGGTCCTCCTCCACAAGTTTTTTTTTTTAACTTTATTCTTATCATTTGAGAAAGGATTTCATGTGTCCCTATGCAAAATAATACACTATCAAGTATATAGTGGAGTCAAGTATCTAATTAACTTGAAATTTTCTCTGACTGTTATTTGCCTTGAGAGGCTTTTCAATGGGTCTTACATGAACATTGAACCTCATCCTGACGGTTCAAACAGTCTTTATGGCAACCCAATCCGGTAAGATCTTTCTGGCAAAAGTACCGCTCCAAGGGTCAGGCAAGATGCTGGATATAGACTTGACAAACCCATTTATTGATCTGACTGATGTGGTTCACTTTGACAATGAGTTTGGTTTGAATGGCTTCACATTCCACCCAAAATTTGTGACAAATGGAAGGTTCTTTGTGGCGTACAATTGTGACATGTCCAAGTCAGCCACCTGTTCTGGCAAGTGCTAATGCAACTCGGAGATTAATTGTGACCCATTGAAACTTGGAACAAATAACGGTGTGCTTCCATGCCAGTATCAGGAAGTCGTTGCTGAATATACTGTGAATGGCTCAGCCTCTCCAAACAATGTACTTTCATGGGTTTTTTTAGTCTATTTTCATATATAAATATTTTGCATGGTACACATTGTTCTGTGAATCATATTATGAGTGTTATGCTAGCAGTATTGGATCTTCATGCTGCTTAGGATAACAGTACTAGTCCTCACCTAAGTATTATAGTACCAGCTTTTATTTTCTATTCCATTTGTCGTTTTGGGTCTCTTTCTTCTCTTCTCGTGCTAGTTTTAGATCTTGTGTTAGATCTATTTTTGCATATCGATTTGGTCCTCTTTTGCTTATTTGTTTGCTCTCATTTGAGTTGCTCATGTGTTAAACATTTGCTTGTTCTTTTTTATTCGTTTCTTGTTGAGACTACGAGTCTACGAGCGAAGTTATAACTGATTTGATTTTGAATAGATTGTACTACATCTAGTACTGGAATCATCTCTCTCAATCTCGTACATGTTTAGACTAGAAAATTTAAAATTACATCATCTAACTGCATGTAAACCCCATCAGAAACAATGTAACCAATTGCGGTTAATAAAATGGGAGCATGACCCCTATTCTTACTAGAAAAAAAAAACTAACACTAAGATTATAATTAACAACCAGCCAAACTCCTATCTCAAAATAATACAACCAGTAAACAAAGGAGCAGTCATATCTCCAGGTTCCTTAACAATTAGCGATAGTGATGACAATCTATGGCAAATTAATTAAACAAGCAGGGGATTTATGCAACCTTTTATCAGTTTTCACCAGTTTCCTTGTGGACCTGTTAATTCAACCAGGTAGCTTTCACCTTAATCTTACCAGGATAGCATACCAGAATCAGCTCCTCATCCCCAGTTGATCGGGCGATAAACCTCACAGTCCCTTGGGCAAAGATGGTACCACAATGCAGGAGGCACACATCAACAATAAGGACTGATCCAAGTGGAATTACAGTCACTTGCCTTAAAAGAGGGAGATGAGTCACTTTTCCAGGACAAACACTGATAGCCTCCTCACTATCAAACAACACACTCCTGGCCTTCTGGTCAGTGATCTGGCTGTTTCGCACGCCCACGGTTCCATAAACTTCAACTTTTTCTCCTTCCCAATCAATGATAGTGACATCCAGATGGGCCTCTGCACCATCTTCATAAATTGCATAATTTAACTCCATAGCACCGAATATGCTCTCCATTTTGTTGAACATGAGCCGGTCAAATAAGCTGACATTCCCTTCCATGTCAGCTCTCCAAATATCATGCCGAGGCTGTTTGTGAAACTCAGAAAGCTCCAAGTGGTAAATGAAAGGAACAAAGGAAACATCACCATTTGCTTCTATGCCACACTCCGGGCCAGTTAATCTGAAGAAGCCCTGACGATATGAAAGAGGAAATTTAATGTCTAGAGAAATGAGAGGATAAAAGATAACACATTAAAAGTTAGCTGCAATGGAAGTCTTTGGTCTCTGTATATCACGGGTGAAAATAGTGCACATGTGAAGAATACAGAGTCAGACTTGAACTAAATAATCAAACCAATATAGACACAAGTTATAATATAATTATATAAAGGCACAAATTCCCATGTATATCCTTCTAAAACTGCAAGATCACACATTTATTCTTCATAAATTAAAATATCATATTCAAACTGCAGGATATCATACACTTATTATTCCTAAATCGGGTTCGAATTCATTAGCTAGTCGAATACAAGATAAAAAATAATGCTCCGACTTATAATTTCTAATGCTCCAATTTATAATTTTCAATGCTCTAACTTATAATCCAAATTATCAATCAAAATTAATAATTTATTCTAATTTTAATCCAAATTACAAATCAAGATTTCAGAGGAGGGCAAAAAAAATTTCAAAGGAGGGCAAACTCAGTTCTGGCCTATATATTTATATAAAAAATCAAAATCCATGGGGGGCAACCCCCCGATACATGTGGGTCCGCCCCTGCCCACCACCACCACCACTAATAATATTTGGTTGAAAAATTTATGCGAATGATAAGATGCTCGTGTTCTCAAGAGTAAGATGCATTAACATTTGGAATAAAATTTTAAATTTGACTCACGGCTAACGGTTTGGACCAATTTGATGTTTTTGTAAGTTCTGGATTGGAAAACTTCTGATTTTTTTGCATTTTGAAAGGGTACATATATAGTTTTTTTAGTTTTTAAATGGTAAACATGCTATTTGAATATTTCAAGAGGATGAAGATACTAGCCCAAATCTACTGCTATCCGTTAGCAGCGACCAAAACAAATCTCTTAAGTGTCTTAATAACAGATATGCTATCACCATAGCTTGCCTACAGTTAACACTCTTTAACCTCTAAAAACATACATCCAAAGGGAACCGTTCTTTAAAAGGAAAATCAAGTAACAAAAATTCTCTTACGTCTTGATCAATGAATTGGGGATGATCAATGTTGCGTTTAGCAAGCGTGCAAGGGCCAGTTGATGTCTGAATTAGGATAGTACCATGGATCGAACGAATACTCACTTCATCCAAATCAAGGAACTGAATTGAGAACACCTCCAGTAGTCTTCTCTTGATCCTCTGACATGGCTCGCAGTATTGCCCAATTGGTGTACGATCCGTTGTCCCAAAGCATCTGACATCAGTAGATCTGCACAGTGTTCCTGGAGCTTCCATCCGACCGCCTTATTTATTTGCCTAAGATTTTATTTATTAATTAATTTACCTGATTAAACTAGAAGGCAAAGCGACCCGGGGCTTTTAGAGGTTTCTTCGAAGCTGGAGCCCTCTTTCCCTTCTTAGTCGGTTATCTCACCTTGCGAGATTGGTGCTATTTTAAGATGAAGTACCAGCAGCAAATTTGGGAAGAGACAAATATATATCCCGCAATTTCTATATTTTTGCTCGGCAAGGCCCACAGTCCAAATTTGGAGAAAACAACCATCTAACAAATCTAGTTGATGATTTTTTTTTTCTTTTTCCGTTTATTTTTTATAGACATGTACCGAAATAAATATATTTTTAGAATCAATGAAATATAGCCGAGTAATTCCGATATCCTTTTTGCAGGCCAACAAATTAACATGAAAGTCGCATTTAGAACAAAATTTTGAATTTTGACATAAATGAGCTAAATCAAGCGAAACAAAAACAGTAAAAACTGAAATATGTAATTAAAAAAGAGATGTCATTAGAAGTTCTGTAAATAAGAAGAGTTTTGCAAAAGCATATACCATTAAAATAGAAAATAGATAAAAAAAAATTTACTGAACAGTTAAAATTAAAAATAAAGACAAAAATTAATTACATCAACAATAAAACAGTACAAGATCAACCAACAAAATATTCTATAGAACCCATATCATATCAGTTGAGCAAACAGAATTCATTTCCACTTTCTTTTATCGCTATTCCTTCTATCGATTGATTCCTTACCTGACTTTGTAAATGAGGTGAGGGATTGAGTTGTCACGGAGATACCGGTTAGGCGGTTAGATACTCTCTAGCTTGTAAATAGCTTGATTTTTATTCATTTTGAATGTGAACAACTTTGCAGAATGCTGGCGCTTCAATAATGATTCTTTATTTGATTGCTTTGGGACGATTTGGTGTTATTGATCGATTCAATAACAAGAAGTACGTAATAATTATTATTTTTAAAACAAAATGTGGTTGCCACGAAGTGGCATACATAGCAAGCTCCTACTTTCGCAGCAACCACTCATAAAACTACCTTAAGTACCTCTCTTAATCACTCATTTCAATTTCTTTTCTTGTGATAAAAACTAATGAGTAGAACTAGGATCTTCTTAAGTTCACTAAGCTCCTTTATAAAGTCAACTCTAAAATATATAAGAGAGGCTTCAAAAGACAAATCTGAATCGTTGAAACTCATCTAACTTACGGGTGATGTGTATACATGCAGAAGTTTTAAACTTTCGAATTAATTTAGATACAATCAAGCGTTCAAAATTAAAAGATTTATAAATTAATTTAAATGCATTAATTTTTAGAACGGTTTTTTTACCACTTAACTCTATACAAAATTAATTTGAAAATTTGAATTTTTTGCATGTAGATGTATCACTATTCACTAGTAAGATAGATCGATAAATTTCAACGGTTGAGATTTATCATTTGAAGCAAATCTGATAAATTTTAAAGTTAAGTTTACACCTTATTTCCACTCAAAACTCATTTCTAATTTTGTAGAGAGAGGAAAAAACATCGGAAAAAAAGAGAAATAAGTAAAAATTAAAAGTAAATTTCGTAATTTCAATTGTAATTTTGATGCCACGTGTGTTTGTAATTCTGAACGGTTGATTGCAATTTAATTTTAGTTTTCTAGAATATCTCACTATCGTAACCGACTAACCGAACTTCTCTAATATTTGATTTGTATAATTTTAGTTGGAAATATAAATGGAAGTTAGAATTTTTATCTTGCTGTGTTTCGAAATTTTATTTTTTAATGCTAAAAAAGAAAAAATCCGGACCTCGATCGCTCGCTGTATCGGTCGCCCGTCTGTTCGACCTGGGTGGAAACCCCCGCAGAGTCGTGTCTTGCGACTGGAGAAAGCCTTCCGATGGACATCCTCGGAAATGCATTCTTTGATGATGATTCCGACGACGATGACAGCTCATCAATGGCAGTCAAAGGGCGCGTTGCTGTTGGAGGAAGCAGCTCTTCCGGGTCTCGTCTCTCTCTCTCTCTCTCTCATGAACACACACACACACATACACATACATACTTACACAAGCATACGCTCAGATGCACACATGCCCAACAAAGTAACCACTTTTGAAAGAGATCTATTTGTATGGATTTGTGTATCCAATCAGGACTCTCTTTGAGTTTTTTTATTAACGTTTGTTTTGATGACAATGTAACTCATCCTGGTAGATTTCACTAGTTCTCAGTTTGTGGAGAGAGAAGATAGAGGCGACATGTTCCAATGTAGAGAGGTGGAAAATGGGTTTATTTCTACTGCTTGGTTACTTTTTTTCTTAGGTCAGAAAGACAATTATTAAATTTAGATGGAAATAACTCTTTTTAATATAATATTTTAATTAACAACTGGGGGTGCCTTAAACCTATTACTTTTCATTCCCATACACAACATCAGAGTACAATAATTCCCAATGGAACTCATTTTATTGAAATTAGTTTTTATTTAGAAATCAGAAGCTGTCTGAGCTAGCAATTTTATGAGTTGAAGACAAAGAGAATACCCAAAATTTAATCAGTAACTTTCTTCACTCAATTATGCATTTATGTTCTCCTTTTGTGTGGAAACAGAAAGTTGCCTATGAAGCTGAAAGGATCCCTTGGAGATGGCCCGAACAAGGCGCAATATACGGTTTGGCGAGAACTGGCAGAAATATTTTCTGTTAGATTCCTTGAATTTGAAAAGCTGGATTTCGAAGATATATATGGAGTCATCTTAGCAGCCGGCCAATATTCTTATGTTATCTTTGAACGGTATTTTGGAGATCCTCTTCCATGCATTGATTCTGAGGTTAGCCTACCGATATTCCTGCTCTTGTTCTCGTTTATTAAGAACACAAACATACAGCATGTGGTGCATAGAGGTAGGGGGAGGGGGGAGCGAGAGCCAAGGTTTTCAGAGAGAGAGAGAGAGACAGATGCAATGACTGCCCGGTCAAATGAGGATTACACCTTTTCTTCCTCTGCCTGTATGCTGTAACGGTCTGGAACAAAATATCAGTCACATTTCGTTGCCAGATCATGGTGCCAGAGAGTTCAATTCAGCAGGTTTGGTTTGCTTTTTGGGATAGGGTGCGTAGGCAAGGGACTGTACAGGGGACAAGAGACCGGGCTTCAAGTTTCTTATGTACATGCTGGCACATTTGAAAGCATCGCAATGTCAGAGTGTTTGGTGGAAGTCGTGCGCAGGCTGTGTCGCTGGTTTATAAAATCCTAGAGGAAATTGCACTATGGTAGATATTCTGCCGACGCAAGGGATCAGAGACAAGGTTAGGAATTTTGGAATGGATGCGCTAGGCTAAAATATAACCGCACACAGATGGTTGCTCAGCATACATCCATATATAGTCAGGGGAAGTAAACATCGGATGTAGGTAAAGCTTGTAATGGGACGCTGTAATTGGTAGGGTAGAGAATTGAGAATTGGGTGTAATACTGGTAATGTGTATAGGTAGCTACACAGCTAGATTGGATGTATTATAAACTGTTTTTATTTTTAACTACAATGTTGGCAGCCACTACCTTTGTTATTTTATTTTTTATTCACCTTTTCCTCACCTTTAAATGTAAGTTTATTTTTTCTGTGTATTTAGGGTTACATCAGATTGACTGGACCAAGACGGGCAGTTGTGGCATCAGATGATCTTACATTGAGGTCATTACTGTTCAACTCAAGAATGATGGAGCACCCCTGCTGTCAACGCGGTGTTATGTGGACATCAATGCATACATCCTTTGATCAGTTCATGTGTGAGGAGATTGAAAGTGATTTCGGCCCTATTGAGGTTCAGTATGCTGTTTATGAAAATAGTGCAGAGGCTATACTGGAAGTTACTCTCATTGACTGGGAAGGGAAAGGAGAGTGTGCCAAAGTTGAATTATTCGGGACTGTCACTTCACGGAACAATAAGGTTACATATTATGGGGCTCAGAGTTTGCTGTTTTATAAGAAGAGTGAGGAGGCTATATATATTGCTTGTTTGGATGCCATCCCTCTCCCTCTGTCACGGAATGTTACAGTACTCCCACTTGGATCGACTCTAATGGTTGAGCTGTGTATTTCCGTGGATGGAATACTTGTTGAAGAAACAGTGCCATTTGATTCAAGTTTAACCGGTGAGGAGGAGAAGATTGTCTGGGGAAAACATGGTAAAATTAAAGTGAAGGCTACTTGGAAGGCACCGGTTGCTTGGCAGGAAATAGAGGGAATTTTGTAACCAGTCAACTTGTATGACTCGTTGTCTGGGACTGGAGTAGTTGTTTAAGCAGTTAGTTCCTTCTTCTATGTTGGTACTTCTATGTCAGTTTGATGTACTAATTATTAAGTATTATATGGGACTTTAAGGTTCTGATTTTGTTGTATGAAAATATGGTTGGGTGTTTGATTTGTGTAGTTTGCTTTTGGAATTTGGATCTATGTAACTATGTAAGCATGTGTAGCAGACATCCTGCGGAGATGTGCTTTTACTGGTTTATTAGAGTCGTTGGCAAGTTCCCTTCAAGCTGGCAATTATAAACTGCCTTGTGTAAACAGAGAATTATTTTATTAATGTTGAAATGTTGAGTTGTATTATACTATTATTTGATGCTTAGAAATGTTAGTATTATGACTGCGCGTTGTTATAAGCCATCTTACCAAGATGGCAAAAAAATTTAGATAACTTTCACCTTAATCTTACCAAGATGGCAAACCAGAATCAGCTCCTCATCCCCAGTTGATCTGGCTATAAAACTCACAGACCCTTCGGCAAAGATGGTACCGCAATGCAGGAGGCACACATCAACAATAAGGACTGATCCAAGTGGAAGTACTGTTACTTGCCTTAAAAGAGGGAGATGGGTCACTTTTCCAGGATGGACACTGATGGCCTCCTCACTATTACTGTCAAACAACAAACTCCTGGCCTTTGGGTCAGTAATCTTGCTGTTTCGCACGCCCACGGTTCCATAAACTTCGACCTTTTCTCCTTCCCAATCGATGAAAGTTACATCTAGATGGGCCTCTGCACCATCTTCATAAATTGCATAATTCAACTCCATAGCACCGAATATGCTTTCCCATCTGTGGACCATGAGCTGGAGCCGCCTCACCTCGCCAGCCGAGCTGAGAGTGTTTCTTCAGGCCGAAGGAAGGCTTCCGCTCCTACCTACTACTGATGTGGGTTCGCGCATGCTGGATGGGGCTGTGCGGCTGCCAAGGCAGCTCTCAGGTGCTGACATGGCAAGTCCTGAGGAGGTGGTACAGCCAGCCAAGGGTGGAAGGGATTTGTTGAGGATTTTTAAGGAATTGAAGCAGACAGTGACAAATGAGTGGGTTGGGGCTCGACCAGCAGTGGTAGAGGAGGATAGAGAGTTCTTGGAGAAAAAAGATATGCTGCAAGATTTGGAGCTACAACTTACGACAACTTCCCAGCATGCATGTATGCATGGTTTTGCATTTCAGTCCTTGCAATTTTAAGATAATTGTTTCACTCTTAAGCAGCATGAAATGATATTAAGCATTGAAGAGGGCTAAGTTAGATAATTTTAGGATTGCTCATATCATTTATGTACTTATCTGTTGTTACAGAAAGATTTAAAAAATATGCTCTAGTTTCATGCTAGGTTTTTTTTAATAGTAGATTGGCATTGCTAATACTAAAAAGTTAAAGTTAAAATTTTTTGTCAATGAACCCGAACCCGTTAATTTATTCAAACCCGAATCCGATTTTTACCTGTCCCTAGCTCAAATCCTAGCCTCGCCACTGGTAAACAAGCAATTTGACTGTTTTTAGAAGGATAAAATTATGCCTACTATAAAACATAGAGATAGAGACATACGTCCACGTTCAGGGGCAGAGTCAGACTTTCAAACTATGGAGATCAATCATATAAAATTTTCATGTTGCAAATGGGAGTCAATCATATAAAATTTTCATGCTACGAATGGATGTCAATTTCATAATATCCATAACATTTTACTCTAAATTATATAGAAAATTTTGTATAAATAATACATTTTGAAAAAAAAAAAATACTTGTGGATCTGCCCCTGCATACGTCATACATTTTTTAGCTCTATATGAGGCCCTTCAGAAAGAAATTAAGATAGCAAAGGTTCTCTTACATCTTGATCAATGATCTGGGGATGACCAATGCTGCGTTTAAAAAGCGTGTATGGGACAGTTGGGGTCTTGAGTAGGATAGTACCAAAGATATGCATGAAATTGTGTTCTTTAATTGAAACCAAGGAACTGAATTGAGAACACCTCCAAAAGTCTCCTCTTGATCCTACGGAATGGCTCCTAGCACACACAGTGCACCCTTCTGTTTCTCCAAGCATCTGACATCAGTAGTTGTGCACAGAGGTCTGAGATAGTGAGCATTTTCTATAACTAAGTGTATGAATTAAGATGGTTTATTATTTTTCTTTTTATTTGTTCCTTTTCTTCTTTCTTCCATATCATGTTTTTCTTTGTCTATTTCTTAATCACTGGGCAACGGAAGAAGGAAAGATGCTTCTAATAGTTATTTCACTCTGTTTTTTCCAAGAGAAAAGAAAGATCAATTTTGATAAAGCAAATAACTTTTAAGCAAAATAACCATCTGGTGGTGTTTGGTTGAGGCTTAAAGTTAGTTAAACCAATTTAGACCGGCCTCAGCTATTCATGTTTAGTTCAGGTTTAATCCGTTTAAAGTTATATCATGACCTAAGTTATTAAGAAATAGTATAGAGGGGAAAAAATGGAATAGTCGCTGCCAATGAGATCGTAGAGGGACTAACTCTTAAACCACCTTGAGAGGTGTTTTAAATTAAGAGGCTTAAGTTTAGAGTTATGTCAACCATAAAAAAACTTATAGAGTTATAGTTAAAGCTGGACCAATAAATCAGCATTTGATGAAATAACCAAGGCCTAAGGCCTCAACCAAACACCACCTCTTAGATTACTAGAGTTCACATACCACAAAGATAGTAAGTTAGACAGAGAGAACTTAAGCATCTTTCGCCTTGATATCGTGAGCATCTTTCGACAACACCTGGAGCCTCCATCCGACCGCCTTATTCAGCCGCATGCCTCTTCGTTTCTCCACCATTTTAGTGACGCTCGAACCCTTGAGGCTTTTATGAGCCTTTTCAAATTTCCGATTAATATCTTATTTTTCGTTTTTTTTTTATATGAAGCCCATATGGGCCGTATATTAACCGAGATTTACAGTCAATGAAAAGATACAAATAACAGAATTGTGCGAGGCTCGGGAGTTAACAATCATCCCGTGAATTGTCTTTGAGAAGTTTTGCAGTATTGTACAATTGCTTTGAGAAATTGTTGAAAAGCAAATAAAGAAGCGAGACATTACTAAAGTACTAATTTTCTAATGGAAATGCATAGAAATAGAGTGTGGCGTAGGTTTTATGATTTCTAGAACTGAATTGTATTATGCAGCTTCGGCGTACTGTATTGCGACCGTACCATTTCCGTGTTTCCGTGTACCGTGTTAGACGTGTTCGGAACAAGGCCGTGCCGTGTCAATATGTTAAAATTTTTAGACGTACCGTGCCGTGTTACACAGTGTCGGAGATGAATACACGTTTAACAACACGACACAGTTTGATACGACGTGTTTCGACGTGCCGTGCCAATTTTTTCTTTTTTAGATTTTGGTAATTTGTTACTTTAAAAATGTGTAAATGTCTAAAAAAATAATGAAAAATATCCAGAAAGTCAGAAATAAATTAGATTAATTTCATTTTTTTTAAATATTTTGCAGTATTTTTGTGTTTGAAACAAAATTTCAAAAAAAAAAATCTAAAAAATATGAAAATTAGATGTACCATGTCATATTATATCCGTGATGTACTCAAACTGTGTTCGTACCTAGACATGTACTTAACAGTGTCGGTTTCAAGAAAATTTAGACACAACATGGTTAAAGACACGGTACATCTTACAAAACATACCGTGTTGTGTCGTGTCCTTAGCTATGCATACCGGCATGTGTGTCCGACACGCCGTACATACCGGCACATGTGCCCAACACACTGTACTTTTACAATACACTACTTCCGCGTATCAAAAAATGGGTCGCAATTTTAATTGAACCCACACTACTTCCGCGCATAGTCACAAGATTCGCGAATAATTCGATTTTTTGGTGATGCCGAACTGAACGCCGAATTATTCAGTTGACCGAACTTTGACCGAAATACTCGCGAATAATTCGCAAATTTTACGAATTTTTTCCGAATTTTACGAATTATTCGCTATTGTTTCCTGAATTTTTCCCAAAACTTTTTCTTTTCTTTTTTTTTGCTCCCTTGTAGGATTGAGATATCTTATCCGAATCATTCTCAAATTATATCATAATTATTTTCGAATCACGAATTTTTGACCTCGCCGAACTGAACCCGAATAATTCATTTGTCACTATGCTTCCGCGTATCAAAAAATGGGTCGCAATTTTAATTGAACCCGGGAGGACCCGTAATTTACGGATCCCCATAAGTAACTCAAAATTTGGGTTTGAACTGTACCGTTCGGTCATAATCGAGATCAATCTCTAGATTAAAATTTTCGTGGGCTCTTTAATATTTGTGTAGGATTTAATCGGACGACCAGATCTAAACTTAAAACTTTGTGAGAAATGAACTCTTAGATAATCCGAATTCAGTAGCTGTTATGTATGAAATTTGTTTTATTAATGTATTGATATTTTCTATTAAAGGACCTTTTGTTACGATAATTGAAATATCAGTTCGGTCTAGAAATAATTACAAATTAATTCGGTCAATTTGTTGCTCGAAATTTGATCCATTTTTGGATAAGAATTGTCGGGAAACGGAAATTACATGAAAATGAAAAAATAATCTGGGAGGTGGTCGGTGTCATTTTTTAAGTATGGGATTGAATTTTTTTTTTTTTTTTTTTCCATCTTTAGTCCCATCTCTTTACAATTTCATGGGGAAAAAAAATGAGATAAAACCAAATTATTCTTTTTCCACCATCTCTTGCTTCACCTCTCTCCATAAAATCTTCTAATAAATAAATGTTGTACTCAAATGTTGAATAAATTATACTTATATATACTTGCATTCAAATTTTATAAAAATTATCATGATCACAAATTACTTATTTAGTTTTCTAATTATAAGAGATACTTTCAATTATCGAAAATCATAATATTTTTTCTATTATTTTAATGTCATTTATATAATTTACACAACTAACCAAAGATCAAATTATAATTAATATACTTGTACAATTTTTTTTATTTTTCCAAAATTTCTTATATGTTAATTGTCATACTTTAGATTATTAGAATTGGTATAAATCTATTAATAACTATTCATCACATAATTGGTATTTATATCTTAAAAAAGATACAGTTTTCATGAATATCTTTTTCTAATTAAAACTTTCCACAGCTATTTTCACAGACAAAGGCAATACACTAAGAACTTATGGGGTCAATTGACCCCATTAATTTTCAAAATTGTTGTTTATATATATTTTACAATAAAATGCTATGGGTATTATAAAATTGACCCCTATTTGTAATAAATTTTTTTTATATAACTGATCTTCATTCAAATTTGACTTTCATATCTTGAAAGTCTGACTCTACCCCTGTTCATGGTACAACCGAATTTTCATTTCTACACATTTCCATAATCATTTCTGTACATACTCAATAGTATGGGTTCCCAAATCCGTATCATCAAATTCCGCACAATTCCACGACAAACGAACAGATACTTTTAGAATCATTACCAGGGGCTTGTGTTGTTCATCGACACTACAAATTGAGGAATTACAATGAACAATGTAGAAGTGGAAAAAAAAACTGAGAGAAGGTTTAAAAACACGCTCTTGAGTTAAGGATAATTTGTTCTTATAATCCAATTCAACTGTTCAGTATAGGTCTTCTATAATTTAACCAGAAGAGTACAATCCGTAATCTGATGGATAAGTAAGAAAATATTTTATATTCAAGTCGTAAAAAGGAAATCAGAAATAAGGTATGGTCAATATGTTCCTGGCAGCCACTGCCCGGCTTTGATAAAAAAAGAAGAAGTAAGGTATGCGTTGAATATTAACTTGGATAGTAGATAGTAGAAGAGAGGAGTTTATAAGTACAATGCTTTGATATATTTCTTACTTCTCACTCTATTTAATTCCTTACACAATCACGGACACTCACTCAAACACAAGATGCTACTCTATTTGTACCAGTACAATGTCGGTGATGAATTATCTAGATTCTACCTATTATTTCTATTATTTCTACCTGCAGGTTTCCAGTGAATTCTACTTTACTATCAGTTTAGGGCTGCAAACGAACCGAACCGAATCGAACTTGTTCTCAGTTTGAGTTTGGTTTGAATTAATTTCGAACTAGGTTTGGTTTGAATTAATTTCGAACGAACTCAATTTCGAACGAACCCAATTTCGAACCGAATTTTTTACGAACTCAATTTCGAATTTTTACGAACTTTGTTACAACTTACGATTTATGACTTCTAACTGGGCCATAGTGCGAAATTACAGCACTTCAATAAAAACTCAAGTATTCAAAGTACAATTTAAATAAAATCCAAATATCAATAGAAATACAATTTAAATAAAAACTTAAGCACTCAAAAGTATTCAAAATACAATTTAAATAAAATCCAAATATCAATAGAAGTACAATTTAAATAAAAACTCAAGCACTCCAAAATTAATTACAACCAAATACCACACTCAGTTTGAATGTACGCAACAGGGGATTTGGGCGAGAGATGAGTCTTTGTTGTGAGAGGCCACCAGAGAGAGAGAGAAGACATGAGGGAGATTATTTTGGTACTTAGCGGGAGAGGAATTTGGGCGAGCGATTTTGGCGTAAATTAGCGGGAAGAGGGAAAAAAATTGAAGGCAGTGGCGGAAAAAATAGCTGGTTAATTAGTTGAATGGAAAGTGAGCGGATTGATGACATGGAAGAGATCTAGACGTTGGTAAGAGGATAGATCTAAGGGTATGAAATTATTGAGGTGATCGGATTGCAGGATTTGTGGAGTCACTCGCTTAGTTAATATTTTATTTAATATTTTATTGAGTGAGTCTAAAAGTGCATTGCAGTGATACAAAATAAAATTAGACAGCAAATAATTTGGAAAAAAATAAAAAAATATATTTTCAAACTTTTTACATTTTTTTAAAATTTTGTATGTTTATTTTTATTTTTTTTATTTTTTATCAAATAAATAAGTATTTTTTGCATTTTTTGAATTTTTTTACAGCAATACATATAATTTTTTTTTTAAATGAATAGCTGATCAATAACAGCATTTTTTGCATTTTTTAGACATATAAAAGAAATATTGTGCCTTGATCATTTTTTTGACAGCATTTTTTTCATTTTTTTTTACAGCAATACATTTTTTTTGCATTTTTTGGCATTTTTTTGGCATTTTTTGCATTTATTTTCGGACCGTTCGTTTTACCGCGGGAATTCAACGGTCGATCTGCAACAAAATCATTCCAAATCTGATCTAGAATGATCAAGGTGCAATATTGAACGTAACCAACATAAAAGTTCGGAAGTTTTATTATATATGAGCTTTGATCCAACACGAAATGTTTATGGCCATACGATGTTTCAATTTTCGATCAACTAGATGGATGGGTAAATCAAAACAAAATTTTATCAAAATTTCATGGAAGATGATAAATGCAGTGCTCTTTGATTTTAACGGTCCCGATCGAACCACAGACGATATATTTTCGTGCGCCTTCATTAACTCACAAGGTAAGAGTTTATGTCTCATGAAACATATACTCTTGCTTTCTAAGTTAATGAAGGCGCACGTAAACATGTCGTCCATTGACCAATCGGGGCCGTTGAAATCAAAGAGCATTGCATTTATCGTCTTCCATGAAAGTTTGATAAAATTTTGTTTTGATTTACCCATCCAGCTAGTTGATCGAAAATTGAAGCATCGTATGGCCATAAACATTTCGTGTTGGATCAAAGCTCATACATAATAAAACTTCCGAACTTTTATGTTGGTTACGTTCAATATTGCACCTTGATCATTCTAGATCAGATTTGAAATGATTTTGTTGCAGATCGACCGTTGAATTCCCGCGGTAAAACGAACGGTCCGAAAATAAATGCAAAAAATGCCAAAAAATGTATTGCTGTCAAAAAAAATGATTAAGGTACAATATTTATTTTATTTATTTATTATTTAATAGTTTTTTAAAGCTGAATTAATTGAACAAATTTATCAAATTAATAATAATTTTATCAAAACAAAGAAAAAAAACGAGAGAGTTGAGACTGGATTACTCGAAAAACTCAGAATCCTACCATAAAAAGCAAAATTTCTGGTATAAACATGTGAATTTTTTTATTTGAGCTTTGCTGTTGAATTTTTTTATTTGAGCTTGTAATTGGACCGGACTTTCTGTTTCAGAAGTCATAATTCAAAGCAATTATGGACTGGACGGCTTATATTTTCATTAGTGAACATAAGTTATCAGCAGAAATTAGCGGTTCATGTTTGAGTTAATTTCGAACTAAATTTGGTTTGCGAACCTATTTCGAACGAACTAGATCCAGTTTGAGTTTGGTTTGAATTAATTTCGAACTAAGTTTGGTTTGAAATAATTTCGAACGAACTCAATTTCGAATCGAATTTTTTCCGAACTTTTTCGAATCAAACTCGAATCGAATTACGAACTACGAATTATTTGTGCAGCCCTAACTATCACCGACTTTGCTATGTCGGTATACTATGTCTTGAATATTCTAGAATAAACTAATGGGCTGGACCTTAATTCGGTGCTGTTATTTCAACAGTATGGGAGAAACCAAGCGATTTTTTTATGGCATAAAAAATAATAAATAAAATGTCTAATATTGTGGACGTCTACTATATAAAAATAGCATGGACACTGACGCTTAGAGAAGGAAATTTGTCACGGCGTGATCAGTCACGTCACGTCACGTCACGTGTGTCGATTACGTGACGTGACTCACGTGTCGCGTGACGTGATTGTATTTAACAAAAATTATACGTCACGTCACATCACGTAAACTAATCACGTCACGTCACGTCACGTGATCACGTCACGTTATAAAACACATCACGTGATCACGTACTGTCACGTGTAATCACGTAAACACGCATAGTCACGGATTGCTTGGCTGGCTTGCACTAAAATAGTTTTGGAATTTTAAAATCAGTCCGATCTTAATACCCAAATGCGCTCCTGTAGTATATTCATAGTATATTCAGACTTTTCTTTTGTGGCTGTTTGTAAAAACTATGTTTCTTAATGAAACGGGCTTAAATATCTTTTATCCAAAAAAATTGACAATTTTTAAAATATTATTTACTAGTTAATTTTTGCAACATTATTTACTTATTTTACAAATTTTATAATTTTCATATTTTTTGATATATTTTTTCTGAATTTTCAACAATTTAAATTAAAATATAAAAAAAGTTCAATGTGACTAATTTATGTCACGTCATATCACGTCACGTGTAGTCACGGCGTGACTACGCGTGACGTGACCATTCGCGTGACGTGATCGTCTGCCACTATTTTGATCACGTCACGTCACGTCACGTGACCAAATCACGGCGTGTTTGTCACGTCACGTCACGGCGTGTCACGTATTTCCTTCTCTACTGACGCTATTAGAGTTAGGTTGGCAATACAAGAACCCAATTGATGCTTGCTTGAAAACTAAACGTTGCATTTCCTACAATTTTTTTTATTTTCAGCACGATTGCTTGTATTGGTATTTTAAAAGATATAACGTCCCTTATGTTATATATTTAATTTTTTTTTTTTGTCATGAAAAAAAAAAACGGAGAAACGAAGCTTGTTTTTGGATTATTTGCCAGAATAATTTTGACATATTTAGCTTATTCGCATAAATAACTTGCATAAACTTATATACAGATATCTTAATGGGGAATCCATCATATTCTCTGAGGTAACGAAAGATTTAGTAAACTGCACGGAACTCAGACCGACGTACTTTACTGGCCGGCCATTTATAGATAACTTCTTTCTGCTCCGTTCATCGCAAAAGCAAAAGATTGATCGACCCTGCTCTTGCTCTTACGGTACGTTGGTTCGACCTACATGGAAACCACAGGAGAGTTGTCCTTTGCGACTGGAGAAAGCGATCTGATTGAAATCCTCGGAACTGCGTTCTTCGATGATGATTCCAACGACGACAGCTCCTCCAAGGCTGTTAAAGATCGCGGTGATGATAAAGGTCGCGGTGACGACAGCTCCTCCAACGACGACAGCTCTTCCAAGTATCTCTCTCTCTCTCACACACACACACAAGCACACGCACACGCACACGCACACGCTCAAGTACCTTAAAAAAAACGCGCACCCTCTACCCCAGAGAAAGCTCTTTTCAAAGAAATCTGTTTGTATGGATTTGTGCCTCCAAACTGGAGTCCTATTGAGTCTTTGATTGACATTATGTTTTGGTGAGAAGGTAACTTATGATGGTAACTTACAATTAAAGAAGAGGTGATTGATTCTAATTGGTGAGAGTTGGAAAATGGGTTTATTTTGGCTGCTGATTACTTTTTTCTTTAGGTCTGGAGAACTTTGTTATTATTTTATATGAAAGACACATTTTCAATTTAATTTTATAAATTAACAACCAGGGGTACCTTAGTCTGATTACTTTCCATTCATATTTGTATCTTCAATTAAAAATAAACCCAATGGAACTCATTTTATTGAAATTTGTTTAGTATTTTTAAACAGGAGCTGTCTGAGGTAGTAATTTTACGAGTCTAAGACAATGAGAATATTCAAAATTGAACAAGTAACTTGGCTTCACTCAATTATACAATTTTTGTTCTCCTCTTTTTGTATAGAAATATAAAGGTCCCTGTTGGAGATGGCCCATGCGAGGTGCACTACACTTATCGGCGACCAGTGACAGAAATATTCTCTGTTCGTTTTCCCGAATTCGAGAAACTAAATTTGGAAGATTTATATGGAGTCATCTTAGTAGCCAGCAATTATCCTTATGTTATTTTTGAACGTTTTTTTGGAGATCCCCAGTGCAGCATTGATTCAGAGGTTAGGCTGCTGATTTTAGTCTTTTCTTTCCCTGTATGATTGAGAACACACACATTCTAATACAGCATGTGATGCACGGATGTAGAGGGAGGGGGTTGCCAAGGGAAAATTCCATAGCGACTTTACAATTTCTCTCTAGTATTTGTCCTATTTGTTATCTTAGTTTTAATGATGTTTTCCTCACCCCTAATTGTATTTTTATTTTATTTTTTGGCATGCAGGGTTACATCAGATTGGCTGGGCCAAGACGGGGAATTCGGACAGCTGACGGTCTTTCACTGACATCATGTTTGTTCAACTCAAGAGTGAAGGAGGTCCCCAGGTGTTACAGTGATTCGATGTGGACATTAAGACATACGTCCTTTGATCAGTTCATGTGTGAGGAAATTGACACTGATTTCGGCCCTGTAGAGGTTCAGTATGCTGTTTATTGGAATGGTGCAGAGGCTATTCTGGAAGTTACTCTCATTGACTGGGAAGGGAAAGGAGAGTGTGCCACCACGGAAGTTCAAATATTTGGGACTGTCACTGCACGTAACAATAAGGTTACAGATTATGGGGCTCAGAGTTTGCTGTTTTACAAGAAGAGTGACGAAGCAATACGTATCGGTTATGGGGATACCATCCCTCTTCCTTTGTCACGGAAGACTACAGTACTCCCGCTTGGATCAACACTAATGGTTGATTTATGTATCTGGCATCATTCCATCAACTTGGCTACGGAAGGAGTGCTGGTTGAAGCAACTGTGCCATTTGATTCGAGTTTAGCAGGTGAGGAAGAGAAGATTGTTTGTGGAAATCGTGGCAAAATTAAAGTGAAAGCTACTTGGAAAACAGAGTTCACTCTGCAGGAAATATGGGGACATTGGTAACCAGGCTAACCAGCCAAATTGTTCGATTTGTTGTCATTGTGGAGTGGTCTTTTAAGCAGTCAGTTCCCTCTTCTGTGTTTGTACTTCTCATCTGTTTGTTGTACTAATTATTAAGCATTATATGGAAATTTAACAGGTGATCCGGAAACTATATTGGATGTGTGAGCATGTGCAATTTTCTTTTGGGATCTTTGTAAAAAGTAAAAACCACTCATTTACAAACTCGTCCTTTTCTGTTTAGTCATGGTCAATGTGTATATGACCATGTGTATATCAGTGTTGTAAAAAATGACTGTTTAGCCCGACTAATCGGCCGATTAGTCGGTGGTGACCAAATCATTACGAATCGTTCGTTTTCGTAATGGTTGGTCATTTTTATGCTTTTATCCGTTTTATCCGTTTATCCGGATTTGTATTGAATTCGGACCGGATTATGATAAGTTTGATGAGTTAAATTAACCATTTTCAATAATTACAAATATATGCACATAATTTAAGAAACACTATTTAAACACAGCAATGCAGCCCCTATGCTTTCGACCTGTATTCAAAATCCCAGAATTATCCGGTTCTCTGCAACAACAAACTGGTGGCATCGTTACCTCCTACCAACTCCACGATAGACTTTTGCACACAGGCTTGGAACTCGTGCAAAGACATTGATATCTGCAATTCGCCCTTCGCCAACAGCAGCAACCCTTCAAACAAGCTCTCTGACAGTTACAAAAATGTTGCCGACTTTTGTGCAGCTGCTGGGAGCAGTGCCACTGACAAGAGCATCTGTTTCAATGGTGGTGTTTCGGTCGGGTTTAATGGCACACAAGCTGGTCCTCCTCCACAAGTTTTTTTTTTAACTTTATTCTTATCATTTGAGAAAGGATTTCATGTGTCCCTATGCAAAATAATACACTATCAAGTATATAGTTGAGTCAAGTATCTATTGTGTCATTAACTTGAAATTTTCTCTGATTGGTATTCAGGGGCGGATGATAGTTCAAGCTGGGGGTGCTAAGCCACTCCAAGTTTTCAAAATTTTATTATCAAGTATCTAAAATTCTTACTAAGTTGTCTCTTTTATATGTATTAGCACCTCCAATAATACTAACAAATTTAAAGAGCTTAAACATAAATTTTAAAAATCAAAGTCACAGCCGACTGGGCTTCATATTTTATTTGGACGTTTCGATTTCTGTGTTTGTGCAGTGAACAAAAGAAAACGGATCCTTCCAATTTGAAAATGTCATATCTATATAGAAAAAATAATGCCCGATTCTATATATTGAATTTTTGTACCCATGTGGAACTATCATGATCCTATATAGAAAACGGATCTTTTATAGAATAAATAATGCCCGATCCTATATAGAAAATGGATCTTTCCATTGAATTTTTGTACCTATCTTAATAAATAGTAAAAAAATTCAAAAAATGTAAAATTTGATTTGCAAACACATTTTAATATATCCATCATGCTGAACGGTTTAGATCGATTGTTTGGACTTTGAAAATGTAATGTGTAATCTGGTGTCACCAAAAATCAATGTAAGTGGATCCCTCCACGTGTTATATTGTGTTATGCATTTTTTATTAAAAAAAAATAAAGATATTGTTTAGCACCCCTATACTCAAATTCTGGTTTCGCCCCTGCTGGTATTTGCCTTGAGAGGCTTTTCAATGGGTCTTACATGAACATTGAACCTCATCCTGACGGTTCAAACAGAGTCTTTCTGGCAACCCAATCCGGTAAGATCTTTCTGGCAAAAGTATCACCCCAAGGGTCAGGCAAGATGCTGGATATAGACTTGACAAACCCATTTATTGACCTGACTGATGTGGTTCACTTGGACAATGAGTTTGGTTTGAATGGCTTCACATTCCACCCAAAATTTGCGACAAATGGAAGGTTCTTTGTGGCGTACAATTGTGACAAGTCCAAGTCAGCCACCTGTTCTGGCAAGTGCTAATGCAACTCGGAGATTAATTGTGACCCATTGAAACTTTGGAACAAATAACGGTGTGCTTCCATGCCAGTATCAGGAAGTCGTTGCTGAATATACTGTGAATGGCTCCTCAGCCTCTCCAAACAATGTACTTTCATGGTTTTTTTTAGTCTATTTTCATATATAAATATTTTGCATGGTACACATTGTTCTGTGAATCATATTATAAGTGTTATGCTAGCAGTATTGGATCTTCATGCTGCTTAGGATAACAGTACTAGTCCTCACCTAAGTATTATAGTACCAGCTTTTATTTTCTATTCCATTTGTCGTTTTGGGTCTCCTTCTTCTCCTCTTCTCGTGCTAGTTTTAGATCTTGTGTTAGATCTATTTTTGCATGTCGATTTGGTCCTCTTTTGCTTATTTGTTTGCTCTCATTTGAGTTGCTCATGTGTTGAGCATTTGCTTGTTCTTTTTTATTCGTTTCTTGTTGAGACTACGAGTCTACGAGCGAAGTTATAAATGATTTGATTTTGGATAGATTGTAGTGCATCTAGTATTGGAATCTTTTCTCTCAATCTCGTACATGTTTAGACTAGAAAATTTAAAATTGCATCATCTAACTGCATGTAAATCCATCAGAAACAATGTAACCAATTGCGGTTACTAAAATGGGAGCATGACTCCTATTCTTACTGGAAAAAAAAACTAACACTAAGATTATAATTAACAACCAGCCAAACTCCTATCTCAAAATAATACAACCAGTAAACAAAGGAGCAGTCATATCTCCAGGTTCCTTAACAATTAGCGATTAGCGATAGTGATGACAATCTATGGCAAATTAATTAAACAAGCAGGGGATTTATGCAACCTTTTACCAGTTTTCACCAGCTTCCTTGTGGACCTGTTAATTCAACCAGGTAGCTTTCACCTTAATCTTACCAGGATAGCATACCAGAATCAGCTCCTCATCCCCAGTTGATCGGGCGATAAACCTCAGAGTCCCTTGGGCAAAGATGGTACCACAATGCAGGAGGCACACATCAACAATAAGGACTGATCCAAGTGGAAGTACAGTCACTTGCCTTAAAAGAGGGAGATGAGTCACTTTTCCAGGACAAACACTGATAGCCTCCTCACTGTCAAACAACACACTCCTGGCCTTCTGGTCAGTGATCTGGCCATTTCGCACGCCCACGGTTCCATAAACTTCAAACTTTTCTCCTTCCCAATCGATGATAGTGACATCCAGATGGGCCTCTGCACCATCTTCATAAATTGCATAATTTAACTCCATAGCACCGAATATGCTCTCCATTTTGTTGAACATGAGCCGGTCAAATAAGCTGACATTCCCTTCCATGTCAACTCTCCAAATATCATGCCGAGGCTGTTTGTGAAACTCAGAAAGCTCCAAGTGGTAAATGAAAGGAACAAAGGAAACATCACCATTTGCTTCTATGCCACGCTCCGGGCCAGTTAATCTGAAGAAGCCCTGATGATATGAAAGAGGAAATTTAATGTCTAGAGAAATGAGAGGATAAAAGATAACACATTAAAAGTTAGCTGCAATGGTAGTCTTTAGTCTCTGTATATCAGGGGTGAAAATAGTGCACATGTGAAGAATACAGAGTCAGACTTGAACTAAATAATCAAACCAATATAGACACAAGTTATAATATAAAGGCACAATTTTCCATGTATACCCTTCTAAAACTGCAAGATCACATTTATTCTTCATAAATTAAAATATCATATTCAAACTGCAGGATCACACATTTATTCTTCCTGAATCGGGTTCGAATTCATTAGCTAGTCGGATACAAGATAAAAAATAATGCTCCGACTTATAATTTCTAATGCTCCAATTTATAATTTTCAATGCTCTAACTTCTAATCCAAATTATCAATCAGAATTAATAATTTATTCTAATTTTAATCCAAAAATTAATCCGAATTACAAATCAGGATTTCAGAGGAGGGCAAAAAAAATTTCAAAGGAGGAGCAAACTCGGTCCGGGCCTATATAAAAATCAAAATCCATGGGGGGCAACTGCCCCCCCCCCCCCCCCCCCCCCCTGCCGCCCACCACCACCACTACTAATAAGATTTGGTTGAAAAATTTATGTGAATGATAAGATGCTCGTGTTCTCAAGAGTAAGATGCATGTTATTTGGAATAAAATTTTAAATTTGACTCACGGCTAACGGTTTGGACCAATTTGATGTTTTTGTAAGTTCTGGATTGGAAAACTTCTGATTTTTTTTGCATTTTGAAAGGGTACATATATAGTTTTTTTAGTTTTTAAATGGTAAACATGCTATTTGAATATTTCAAGAGGATGAAGATACTAGCCCAAATCTACTGCTATCCGTTAGCAGCGACCAAAACAAATCTCTTAAGTGTCTTAATATAACATCAAAGCATAACAGATATGCTATCACCATAGCTTGCCTACAGTTAACACTCTTTAACCTCTAAAAACATGAATCCAAAGGGAACCGTTCTTTAAAAGGAAAATCAAGTAACAAAAATTCTCTTACGTCTTGATCAATGAATTGGGGATGATCAATGTTGCGTTTAGCAAGCGTGCAAGGGCCAGTTGATGTCTGAATTAGGATAGTACCATGGATCGAACGAATACTCACTTCATCCAAATCAAGGAACTGAATTGAGAACACCTCCAGTAGTCTTCTCTTGATCCTCTGACATGGCTCGCAGTATTGCCCAATTGTTGTACGATCCGTTGTCCCAAAGCATCTGACATCAGTAGATCTGCACAGTGTTCCTGGAGCTTCCATCCGACCGCCTTATTTATTTGCCTAAGATTTTATTTATTAATTAATTTACCTGATTAAACTAGAAGGCAAAGCGACCCGAGGCTTTTAGAGGTTTCTTCGAAGCTGGAGTCCTCTTTCGATCCCTTCTTAGTCGGTTATCTCACCTTGCGAGATTGGTGCTATTTTAAGATGAAGTATCAGCAGCAAATTTGGGAAGAGACAAATATATATCCGGCAATTATTGGGAAATATCAAATTGCAAGAACATCGCTATTTGAAGCTGAGGTGCTTGCTAGTTGCTACCGTGCTAGTCGTAAATTTGATACGAGAGAAATCTAACCATAACAATGAATTGGAAATTTCTTCCGTTTTCTACATGACATACAATCTGTCAATTATTTATTACTTGGTTGTTTTTTATTGTTATTTTTTGGTGAAAAAGTCTATGGATCGTTTCCAATTATTAACAAGTAAATTTCTATATTTTTGCTCGGCAAGGCCCACGGTCCAAATTTGGAGAAAACAACCATCCAACAAATCTAGTTGATGATTTTTTTTTCTTTTTCCGTTTACTTTTTATAGACATGTACCAAAATAAATATATTTTTAGAATCAATGAAATATAGCCGAGTAATTCCGATATAAATGAGCTAAATCAAGCTAAACAAAAACAGTAAAAACTGAAATATGTAATTAAAAAATGAGAGGTCATTAGAAGTTCTGTAAATAAGAAGAGTTTTGCAAAAACATATACCATTAAAATAGAAAATAGACAAAAAAAAAAAAATTACTGAACAGTTGAAATTAAAAATAAAGACAAAAATTAATTACATCAACAAAACAGTACAAGATCAACCAACTTAAACGTCCAACAAAATATTCTATAGAACCCATATCATATCAGTTGAGCAAACAGAATTCATTTCCACTTTCTTTTATCGCTATTCCTTCTATCGATTGATTCCTTACCTGACTTTGTAAATGAGGTGAGGGATTGAGTTGTCACGGAGATACCGGTTAGGCGGTTAGATACTCTCTAGCTTGTAAATAGCTTGATTTTTATTCATTTTGCAGAATGTGAACAACTTTGCAGAATGCTGGCGCTTCAATAATGATTCTTTATTTGATTGCTTTGGGACGATTTGGTGTTATTGATCGATTCAATAACAAGAAGTACGTAATAATAATTTTTTTAAAAACAAAATGTGGTTGCTACGCAGTCGCATGCATAGCAAACTCCTACTTTCGCCCCAACCACTCATAAAACTACCTTATAAGTACCTCTCTTAATTACTCATTTCAAATTTTTTTCTTTTGATAAAAACTAATGAGTAGAACTAGGATCTTCTTAAGTTCACTAAGCTCCTTTGTAAATTCAACTCTAAAATATATAAGAGAGGCTTCAAAAGACAAATCTGAATCATTGAAACTCATTTAACTTACGGGTGATGTGTATACATGCGGAAGTTTTAAACTTTCGAATTAATTTAGATACAATTAATCAAGCGTTCAAAATTAAAAGATTTATAAATTAATTTAAATGCATTAATTTTTAGAACATTTTTTTGACCACTTGACTCTATACAAAATTAATTTGAAAATTAAAATTTTTTGCATGTAGATGTATCACCATTCACTAGTAAGATAGATCAATGAATTTCAATGGTTGAGATTTATCATTTGAAGCAAATCTAATAAATTTTAAAGTTAAGTTTACACCTTATTTCCACTCAAAACTCATTTCTAATTTGTAGAGAGAGGAAAAAAAAACATCGGAAAAAAAGAGAAAAATAAAAGAAAAAAGTAAAAATTAAAAGTAAATTTCGTAATTTCAATTGTAATTTTGATGCCACGTGTGTTTGTAATTCTGAACGGTTGATTGCAATTTAATTTTAGTTTTCTAGAATATCTCACTATCGTAACCGAACTTCTCTAATATTTGATTTGTATAATTTTAGTTGGAAATATAAATGGAAGTTAGAATTTTTATCTTGCTGTGTTTCGAAATTTTATTTTTTAATGCTACAAAAGAAAAAATCCGGACCAGGCGTAATGTAAAACAATGGGCCTAGAAAGCCCGGCACGGTAATACTCGAGTGACAACTCCTACACGAATCCAATTAAGGGGCATGGTCTCTCTCTCTCGCGCGCGAATTCACAACCTCGCTCGCTGTATCGGTCGCCCGTCTGTTTGACCTGGGTGGAAACCCCGCAGGAAGAAAGCCGTCCGATGGACATCCTCGGAAATGCATTCTTTGATGATGATTCCGACGACGATGACAGCTCATCAATGGCAGTCAAAGGGCGCGTTGCTGTTGGAGGAAGCAGCTCTTCCGGGTCTCGTCTCTCTCTCTCTCGTGAACACACACATACACATACATACTTACACAAGCATATATACGCTCAGACGCACACATGCCCAACAAAGTAACCACTTTTGAAAGAGATCTATTTGTATGGATTTGTGTATCCAATCAGGACTCTCTTTGAGTTTTTTTATTAACGTTTGTTTTGATGACAATGTAACTCATCCTGGTAGATTTTACTAGTTCTCAGTTTGTGGAGAGAGAAGATAGAGGCGACACTACAGGTTCCAATGTAGAGGTGGAAAATGGGTTTATTTCTACTGCTTGGTTACTTTTTTTCTTAGGTCAGAAAGCCAATTATTAAATTTAGATGGAAACAACTCTTTTTAATGTATTATTTTAATTAACAACTGGGGGTGCCTTAAACCTATTACTTTTCATTCCCAAACACAACATCAGAGTACAATAATTCCCAATGGAACTCATTTTATTGAAATTAGTTTTTATTTAGAAATCAGAAGCTGTCTGAGCTAGCAATTTTATGAGTTGAAGACAAAGAGAATACCCAAAATTTAATCAGTAACTTTTCTTCACTCAATTATGCATTTATGTTCTCCTTTTGTGTGGAAACAGAAAGTTGCCTATGAAGCTGAAAGGATCCCTTGGAGATGGCCCGAACAAGGCGCAATATACGGTTTGGCGAGAACTGGCAGAAATATTTTCTGTTCGATTCCTTGAATTTGAAAAGCTGGATTTCGAAGATATATATGGAGTCATCTTAGCAGCCGGCCAATATTCTTATGTTATCTTTGAACGGTATTTTGGAGATCCTCTTCCATGCATTGATTCAGAGGTTAGCCTACCGATATTCCTGCTCTTGTTCTCGTTTATTAAGAACACAAACATACAGCATGTGGTGCATAGAGGTAGGGGGAGGGGGGAGCGAGAGCCAAGGTTTTCAGAGAGAGAGAGAGAGAGAGAGAGATGCGACGACTGCCCGGTCGAATGAGGATTACACCTTTTCTTCCTCTGCCTGTATGCTGTAACGGTCTGGAACAAAATATCAGTCACATTTCGTTGCCAGATCATGGTGCCAGAGTTCAATTCAGCAGGTTTGGTTCGCTTGTTGGGATAGGGTGCGTAGGCAAGGGACTGTACAGGGGACAAGAGACCGGGCGTCAAGTTTCTTATGTACATGCTGGCACATTTGGAAGCATCGCAATGTCAGAGTGTTTGGTGGAAGTCGTGCACAGGCTGTGTCACTGGTTTATAAAATCCTAGAGGAAATTGCGCTATGGTACATTACTGCCGACGCAGGGGATCAGGGACAAGGTTAGGAATTTTGGAATGGATGCGCTAGGCTAGAATATAACTGCACACAGATGGTTGCTCAGCATACATCAGTATACAGTCAGGGGAAGTAAACATCGCATGTAGGTAAAGCTTGTAATGGGACGCTGTAATTGGTAGGGTAGAGAATTGAGAATTGGGTGTAATACTGGTAATGTGTATAGGTAGCTACACAGCTAGATTGGATGTATTCTAAACTGTTTTTATTTTTAACTACAATCTTGGCAGCCACTACCTTTGTTATTTTATTTTTTATTCACCTTTTCCTCACCTTGAAATGTAAGTGTATTTTTTCTTTGCATTTAGGGTTACATCAGATTGACTGGACCAAGACGGGCAGTTGTGGCATCATCTGGTCTTACATTGAGGTCATTACTGTTCAACTCAAGAATGATGGAGCACCCCTGCTGTCAACGTGGTGTTATGTGGACATCAATGCATACATCCTTTGATCAGTTCATGTGTGAGGAGATTGAAAGTGATTTCGGCCCTATTGAGGTTCAGTATGCTGTTTATGAAAATAGTGCAGAGGCTATTCTGGAAGTTACTCTCATTGACTGGGAAGGGAAAGGAGAGTGTGCCAAAGTTGAAATATTTGGGACTGTCACTGCACGGAACAATAAGGTTACAGAAGGGTAAGGCGCCGGTCGCAGAAGGGTTGTCCTAGTCGCAGATGGCCGAAATCGGTCGCAGAAGGGTCGGTCGTCGCAGTTGCTCCGTCGTTGATGCCCTCCCCACTGACATCACCGGTCGCTGAAGGGTAAGGCGCCAGTCGCAGATTACCCTTTAGCTATCGATGAGATCGGTTGCTGATGCTATATGCTGACGTGGCTGAAGCCCATCAGAGACCGATTGGGCGATCGCTGATGGGTCCAAAATCGGTCGCAGAAGGTTAATTTTTTTTTTTGGTATTTTTTGTTATTTTTTTTCCCAATTGGTATGAAATGTATCAAACAAATATAACAAACTATTCTGTTCATTTATTTTTCTCCAGTCCCAAACAAATATAACAACCCACAAATTGAACCACAAATGACACATAATTGAACCACAAATTACAACACAAAAGCCACCAAATTATCCAACTTAATTGCCATCAAAAATCTATTTACTTGACTTAAATAAAAAATGTTTCTCTTTCTTGCAACCTATAACTAATATAAATGATAGTACCACCCGAGAAGAGATGACATTCAATTGACGAGGCCTATTCAACGTAATCAACCTCACATTGCCACTTCACCTAGTACAACCTACGGATTGAAACTTGTCATTACAAACAGTTCACGGTATATTAAAAAAAAGAGTAATGAACCATGTAAAAAACAATTAACCATGGAAAATACAGTGTTTGAGGCTTAGAAAAAGAACATGTAAAGTTCCTTGTATGAAGGGCACACTTCAATTTCAGCTGTCACAAATTTTAAGTACTCATCCTAAATTTCAGATGTTGGATATTAAATGCAAGTATCTCAAAAGAGGTTGGTTGTAAAAATATAGATGCCACAATGCCAGCCGACATTTTTAAAAATACCCTAAGTTAATCACAAATTATTAAATATGCCCACGGTCCGCTTTTTTTATTAAAAATGCCCAAACCGGCCAATAATTGGCCGGTCCCGATTAAAATTCGATTAATGGCGGGACCGGCCAATAATTGGCCGGTTCCGTGATTTTTTTTTTTTTTTTTTTAGAGAGAAAAATAGCTAAAATGCTGAAATGAAATCTAACACAAAAAAATCGAATTGTTTTTTTAAATATTTGTTAGATTACTTTTTTTGATAGCATATTTATACTAAAATACGCTAAATTACTTGAAATTATGTTAATTTATGTTGATTGACACTAGATTACTTTAAATTATGTTAACTTTTTTTAAGAGACAAATAGCTAAAATGCTGAAATATAACACTAAAAAATCGAATTTATTTTTAAATATTTGCTAGATTACATTTTTTATATATAATTACCATATTTATACTAAAACACGCTAAATTACTTGATTTATGCTGAATTACAGTAAATTACAATAATTATGTAGAATTATGCTAGAATACGGTAAAGTACGCTAAATTACGTACGAATAGGGATGATATCTTTACTGAGAAGGGGAAAAACGACGACGAAACTTCAAACGGTCATAAAACGGCGCTCGAGTGTCCGATTTTAGCAAATGACCACTTTTCGGAAAGCTTGCGAAAATGCGCATGCGTCCGAACTAGCTTTGCCAAATTTTCAAATTCAGAATCGCCAAATAACAAACGGAAGAGCATCAAAACTTCAGTTGAAGTTTCCGATTAAGATTTTCATTTTTATTCTCCAATCTACGTAGCTCAGTAAATTAGTTATATAATGAACTTGTAGAATACCAATTTTTTGAATTTTTTGAATTTTTTTACTATTTTTATGATTTATGAAAGATGGCACAAAATCAGCCCTATTCATACGTAATTTAGCGTAATTTACCGTATTTTAGCATAATTCTACATAATTATTGTAATTTCAGCATTTTAGTAAATTTACCGTATTTTAGCACAAAATCGGCCCTATTCGTAGCGTATTTTCTAACAAATATTTAAAAAAACAATTCGATTTTTTTGTGTTAGATTTCATTTCAGCATTTTAGCTATTTTTCTCTAAAAAAAAAAAAAAAATCACGGGACCGGCCAATTATTGGCCGGTTCCGCCATTAATCGAATTTTAATCGAATTTTGACATCCGATTAATGGCATAATCGAATTAGATTTCATTTCAGCATAATTATTGGCCGGTTTGGGCATTTTTAATAAAAAAAGCGGACCGTGGGCATATTTAATAATTTGTAATTAACTTAGGGTATTTTTAAAAATGTCGTAATGCCAGTCACAAGTACTTTTAAACATCACATTTTTTTTATTACCAATCATTAATACTTACAAGGTTTGCGTTGGCCTGGTAACCAAAGAAATGGCATATCGCATTGAACTTCTTTCCTATGTGCCTTCCTTCTACAATTATCACAAAATAAAAAAAGAACACATGATCAGTGATCTTGATTTTTACCCAGGAGTATACAAAAATAATATATAAAAAAAAAAAGGTGTGAAGAAAACTAACGAAGCGCCTATTGATCTCTGATTCAACCAACTGTGCAAGAAGCAAGAAGCTTCTGTCTTAATCTAAAAAGAAATATTCTAAACTATTATATGAGGCACCACCTTTCACCAAAAAACAAATTATAAGATGAAACTTTTTCTTCGAAAGATTGGGACAAAAACTTAATTGAAATTTAAACAGACCTAAACAGTTTTGCCAAGATAATCTCCTCTTCTTTCCTTGTCTATGACATGCTGCAGATAAGTAAATCAATGTAAAATTAGTCAATTTTTTTCTCAAATTGGATTGAATTCATTAGCATACTAGAACATTTGTCATGCCTACAAAGCTAATTATTACCTGGGTCTTTCAGCTTTGAATTACATTAGTAGGAGGAAAGTTGATATGGAGTAAAAAAAATCTAAAAAAATGGTAGCTATACATAGTCAAGGTAAATATCTTTATAGTAAGAATGTGTAAGGCTATATTTGACTATTTAATACTCTTGAGGATGCTATACAAATTGTTCCGCATGAATATTATTCTCATACATAACAATCTAATCAATTTAGATAATTTTGAGAAAACAAACATAACATGATTTGAATAACTTTGAGAAACAAACCTCACCAATATCAGCCCATGCCTGACCTGCATCACAGCCCATGCCTAATACTGTTACAGACTACACAATTCATTAATCAATTTCTGAAAATTCATTAATCGATTTCAGATTTTTCGTAAGGTTCTCGATTCAACAATTCATAGCATAAAAATTAAGGATGACCAAGAAGTCAGGGTTCATCCCACATACCATTAACAACCACATAAACAAGGAACTCAAACACAAAGGGCTAAACCCTAAATTTCTTCAACAATTCATAACCTAAATTTCAAGGTCATCAAGCAATTCGAGCCCCAATCAAGCAAAATCAACAAGCAATTCGCAAAGGCGTAGATTTAACTCAACACGAGTTCAGATTTCATGCCTTACAAGGCACCACAGAGAAGAAAAAAGAAATAAGGAGACGTAGAGGGATTTACCTAAGAAAAACTTCAATTCACGAAAAGGGGCGAGGGTCTGTGTGGGGGTGAAGCTGACGGCGCGCGTCTGTGCTGGGGTCGGGGTATGAGGCAATAGAGCGAGAGCGGAGGCGAAGGGGTTAGGGTCAACGAAGCGGGGGCGGAGAGGTCGGGCGAGTCAGGGGCGGCGGTGTTTTTTTTTTTTTGGCTAAACCTAAAACGCAGGAGGAGACAGAGAGAAGAAAAACTCGCACGGGTTTTTTTAGGAGGCACCCTTCTGCGACCGGCCAAATCGGTCACAGAAGGGTAAGGCGCCAGTCGCAGAAGAGTTCGTCTCCGATGCATTTAATTTTTTTTAATGCAGACAATGATAGCGTGTAAATTTGTTTAATGTCAAAATGGTTTATGCTCAGCAAAATAAAACCAATTTTTATCACATGTTGCAAATTTTTCGACAGTAAACTTTAATGTGGAATGAGAACTGAGAACCTTGATATATTTCATACAAAAATAAACTCTCATACAAAATGATAAATAACATTTCATAAAAATAAACTCTCATACAAAATGATATATTTCATAAAAAAAAATATCAATGAAAAAAATAATTATTCAACAATACTCATGAATGATATTAAATGATAAATAACATTTCTAAAATAATATAAAAAAATTAAATAAATAAAGACATGATCAATTAATTATTAATCAACCTAATGGATTTATCATCTCTATTTTTTGATGGTGGAAGAAGAAGAGAAGGCACACAGAGCTGTGTTTTTCCAAAGAGAAAAATGTATGTCCAGTTTCTGTGGTTTTCTATGTTATTTTGTGCATTGGGGACCAATCTTTATATATAGTAAGCTATCTGGTTATCTGTCAACTTGAAAAAGTTATTTTGTAAGACTGCATCAAAAACTGTGCTGTCACATCAAAATCTGTGCAGACGCATTAATATTCGTGTGGCCCACACAATCCTCTTAAATGGCTGTTTTCTAAATTGTAAATCTTAGAATCAGTCCATCAATGATTTGATTTTTGGCTAAATTGTTCTACACATTTATGGGCCACATCCTAATAAATATATTGATTGTTTATTACCTTATTTGATCACTTTAATTGACAACCATATATGACAGTAAACAATCCATAATTATATTACATATATGCTCAATGTTGGTATTAAATCCAACAAGGTTGGCAATAAATCCACCAGTCTCATCATTTAAACGATGAACACTCTTTTCGCATCCCGCAAACGTTCTTTTGTTCCTCTACCGCCACAACATCCACACTCCCGCTACCCACGTTGTTGTTGGGTTTTTAGGCTACCCAAAGCCATTAGGCTTAAGCTGCGGAAAGACCGTAAAACAAAATTTTTACTTCTAACTTAAGCCAAAAAGGATTGAAGTGGTATGTCGGATAATCTACCGAGAGTTACATACTTGTTCAATCCTTTTCTTAGATTAAAAACTGTAAGTAAAACTTAACTCATTCAGATCATAGATTAAGTAGTATGTCGGATAATAACCGAGAGTTACATACCAGATTAATCATGTATATACCCAAAGTAGTAAAACCGTATTTACTTGTATTTTAATCAGTTTATAGATCTACTCCTTTGATTGATTTCTAAAAGATTAAATCTATTTAACAATTAAATAGATTAATATAACATTTATTTACCTTGCTTCCAAATTCAAATTGGAATGCAGTCTGACCCGGTTGTCTGACCCGGTTAAGCAAGCACCAAAAATATAGTGCCTCTATCGGTTATCCACCAGGAACTACCAGAGAGTTGGTATTTCTTTTGCCAGAAATACTATACCAACGGTATTCGAAAAGTCACAGTTTTCGATAAATCACTATTCACCGAAAGTACGAAATTTCTGACAAAACACTATTCACAAGAATAACTTTTATTCTCGCAAAAATATATATATGGATAATCAGATTTTCTGCAAATCACTATTTGGGAGAGAAAATTAGATACGAATTGAATCGGATTCTGATTCGTACTTGGGTCGGATTAATCTGATTTTCTCTCCACCCCTCCACCCCTATTTATAGCC
Organism: Carex kokanica; assembly: GCA_025461125.1. Lineage (NCBI taxonomy): Eukaryota > Viridiplantae > Streptophyta > Magnoliopsida > Poales > Cyperaceae > Carex > Carex kokanica. The sequence goes on along the minus strand of JAJGRX010001047.1, from coordinate 349,148 downwards.
TTTTAGGGATGAATAGTAAGGAGGTGTGAATAGTAAGGAGGTTTCAAGGTGAAAAGACAAAAATGCCCTTGGTCAAGTTTGGTATTTACCAAAATGCCATTGTCAAATTCAATTTGCCTTTGTCAAGAAAAATAAATATTAATTCATAATTAATATTCTAATCCATACAATATATATACAATTATTCTGAATAATTATATTTCTTGCGTTTGCGGTTGCGATTAAATTTATACGACGTGTCATACACGTTTATAAATTTAATTCGGTTTAAGCATGTCATCTCCATGACATATATGTTTTATTCTTAATTATAACACTTTATAATTAATCATAAAATTTCTCTGATTACTTTCCTATTGGTGTGACCCTATAGGATCTGTGTTATGTTAGCAAATAGAATTAGAACTGTTCTAACTTCTATAATCATAGGTGGCACCTGGCAAGTACATTATGACACCAATTACACAGATGATGCTGTACCGTACAATATCACGATCCAGTAAACGATTTACTTCGTGTTAATTCTTTTGTCTTATAGCTATCAGATCAGTTTCAAGGTAGGTGTGTGTCATCCTTGCAAACTTAATCTTTTCTTGATCCTGAATAGATTATCAAATATGTTTACTCTTGTAATCATACTGGATCCAGATAATCATATTCTATCAAGGGGCCCAGTGATACTATATCTCGTATTGAGATACGAGGGACAATAGTATTTTTGATAAGCCATCTTTTCCTCCGCATAAGCTATGTATACCGAAGAACTACCCTTATAGTTACTTTTTACGGATAACGTTAGATAGCAATCACACATATACATCTCTTATGTAGGAAAAATGAATATCTCATACTTTAGAACTTAACACTAAAATGAAAACATTAATGACACAAACACAATTCCATTTAATGTTTCATTTGGGGTCTGTCAAATATCATGTTCTCTAACATGTATCTGTGTGATTAAAATGACAACTCTTTGTCTATGATTTGTAAAACTTAACCATCATTTAATCCACACACTAACCTTATCGCGGTAATTAGTGTTCCTGCTAATTACCTTGGTTAGAGACTTTTAAGAGTATTATCATCTATATTATGAAGTTTCACAATTCCAGTCATGAACTCGAAATAATTCATAAATTCAATAATACTCAAGGTAACAAAATGATTAAACACAAAATGATTAAACATTCAATTCATGAACAAAGCTTTATATAACAAATTTATCGTATTATTGACTTCTAGATTATTACAAACTAACAGTTGCTTCCCACCTAACACATGCCTCCTTATTCCCCAGCTGCCTATGGGATACCCAGAATTTCACCACCGTTGAGATAGGTCCCATGATCCTTGTAATGTTCATGTCCTAATGGACTATCAATTCAATTTTTATAACAATAAATGCAATGCTTAATTGACGTCAAACGATAATCAATAGAAATATCATTAATGAAAATCAAATAACTATAATCAGGAATATTTGTTGCAAATACTAGATCGGATAACGCGAACAAATACCATCGTGCTTGCCTATACAAACGCCCACCATCAATCCACATCTGCCTTTACACATACCCGTATCTTTCGTGTACTTTGGCTTATATCATTCTATTCAGTCTGGTTCATAGTCATACACTTAAATTCAACAGTTTGATTCAACGATGGTGTATTTCAATAGTATAATGAATATTTGTCACCCCTTGTAGATAGTGACTAGCAACATACATTTACCACAATGTATCTATTCCTACAATCATAATTTACAATATTCTCTATCCAATCGATATTGTGTTCAAAGGCTATTCACCATATGCGCATAAAGAGTCTTGGGTCAAAGTCTAGTCATGACCTAGATTTTGTAGTAATTAATAAATTCAATAAAATTTGGTTAAAGTGGAATCACTTAGTTATTTAAAACAAGGAACATACAGTTGATAAGCCGTACAAAAATGACTAGTCATCAGACATATTAGTAATTTGGTTTCATTTTAATTGTGTGTTGTGCATATGATGTAACAGTTCAAATAATGCAGTCAATCAGATATTCAACATGCAAAAATAATAGCAATTTAATTCTCAAAAATGAATATCAAAACAAAGCAAGTGAACCCCCGCAACTGATAACGTAGACAAATAGAGCGATCAATCATTGCATATTAGTTGTTCCGGACAATCCCGTCAAGTCCCGTCCAACAGTATCTATATATGCCTATAGCAGAATAACACTGTTGGTTATTACTTATAAAATTATTGTTTATAAAACCCTTTACATATACTAGTCATTAATGCATTGTTAATAAATGATATTATGCATTAATTATTTTGTCATTTCCTTAATTCTTTAATTTGTATCAATTTTCAGTCCAATCAGTCTAAATTTAATAGAGGATACAATAACGTGAAGTAATATGCTCAAAAGGCAAAAAAATAATAATTTAGGGGCATTTGGGGCCACCTCTCTTGGTCTTCCAGTTCGTTGATGTAGGGGCACTCTCCCTTGTTGCCATAGAAATCAGACTGAACACGAAGGCATGCCTGGCAACACTTATAGAAAAAAATGCATGTTTTTTGTACTGATTCCGGGAGCACCTCTTTTGGCATTGCGTGGGCATTATGTTCAAAATTTAATACATTAGCATGTGAAAAGTTTGGAAATAGCTTGTGATTTTTATGAATTTTTTTGAATAAAACAGGGGTCAAGCCCCTACATGATTGATGAATGAATTGTTACATAGGTCATGTTACAAAACATATCTCAAAAAGAAAATAAAAGTGAAATGTAAATCCTAAATTGGATCGAGTGAGAGCTTGAGAGAAGTTCTCACCTGATTCCCGTACAGTAAACAAAAGATAATAATAAAACTAGAAATTAGTAAAAAGAAAGAAGATGCAAATGCCAGTAAGATAAGAAATGCATGTCACAGTATGTGCCAGCTGTGTATCATGTATTCTCATCTTGTTCCCCTCACGCTATAGCTCCATTGTTCTTGTATCTGGTCCATGAGATCCGCCACCCTGCACTCCAAGTCCTTGAAAATTCGTGCGCATCTCTCTTCCCATATGACGAAGCTTGTTATCAAGAACAGTGATCTTTCTCTCTTTGAGAAATGTGTGTTTATTGTGTTCAGCAATTTGTTTAATGAATGAAAATTGAAAGCTAACATTGATGGGTTAAAGTCTAATGAATTGTAGTGTTAAATTTGTTTACGGACGAATTGTGAATGAAAATTGAAAGCTAACATTGATGGGTTAAGAAATCAATTTGTGCTGCTACTGTTCCACTAATACACCAAATCAGGTCTGGAACAAGATCTGAGATTGGAACCTTTGGTATGCTGTACAAGCAGAGTCCATGTCCTCTGAGATATCTAAAATTTTCAGTTAATCTAAAACCGGACCAAATATTTTTCGGTGTCTATTCGGAATGCATGGGGCCAGTATTATTACGCTTTGAGATTGGTGCAGAAAGGAACTGAACAGTCCAGATTTTCCACATATCAACTCAAATTTTGAGATATCTCAGGGGATGCGAATTCGTACAAGCAGAGGAGTGGTGGCAATTGAAATTGTTTCCTTCAAAGCCCATATGTTTACTGTGAATACTTGGGATACTCTTTTATTGAGTCCACAAGCACATTGATTTCTGAAATGGCCCATATCTGTGTTGACATGCATATAGCCGAATCCAGCTAATTATTTCAATTTTGATTTTTGGCCTGTGAGTTACATCTTTGGTTTAATAGTTTAATACTTAATTAACCAAACTTGTTTCAAATAATTACACACAAAAGGATGACTTTGACAATTAAAATAAAATTACAAAAAAAAATACGGACTCCATTTATTTTATATAATTTATAGTTTTCAAAAATGGACAATTAAGTGAATGATGTATTTGTATCATTAATATGAATACAAGAAAATTTCAATTCTGTGACAAGTGAATTTGGGTATCATACCTCATCACACTATGGTTGTATGGTTGATCTATTGGATAGAGCTAGAAAACGGGAAAAGGAGCAAAATAGTTTATTGAGAAGATGCCAATAAATCCTGATTCTAGTGTCTGGGGATCATTATTTGATAAATATATAATTCATGGCTGCAAAATAAATTATTTAGGCTCGACCCAAAAAAATATATAATTCATGTTCTCTAAGAAAGGCGAAGGAAGCTGGCAAGTCCAAAGATAAATGATGTTGTTAATTTCGGTTATAGAAGTTTAAAATAAGGTGTACAACTGTACAAGTTATTTGTAGGGATTGGTTCTAAAAAAAAAAAGTTCTTTGTAGGGAACAAGCCCACGCTGCAATCAGGTCATGTATACTCATGTTATGAAAAGTTAGAGAAATTAATGATTAAGGGTGTTTTGTGCCTGCTACAGTGATACCAATTTTGCATTGTATGATGTGGAGAAAGTGACGAAGGAAAGCTCGTTGTGATTTTCATAATGCAACATGTGGTGTGATTACTCATGAACAGAGACACCCCCAGGTTTCACCATTTTGGGTGTGGTTTATGTTGAAGGGGGAATAGTGAGCATTTGTTCATATTTTCAGTAATTTATCTACATTTTAATCGCACATGAAACAACAAAAGGAATATTATATCTTGTTGCTCAATTCAACTTATTACTAGTCTGGCACACCCTCTCCCACACACTTACAAAGAAAGTACAATTTAGGTTTTACTGTGATCTAAATTTATCGATTAACAACTGAGGATTGTCAAGGAGAAAAGACAATCCTTCATCTCAAATTGATTAGAAAATTCCTAGCAATTGTCGTGTGTAGATTTTTTTACATCAGTAATAACTAGTTCATAGATTCAATCAAAAGATTCAGTAAAACACAACATATCTTACTATAATAGTGCGGCACGTCGCTCCAATCCTAAACTCAATTCGAGTTTGATTGGACAACTCAATAACAATGCAAGGCGCTTCATACAAAATTAGTAGAGGATACAATAATGTAAAGTAATATGCTCCAACGGCAAAATAATCTAAAAATCATGAGAAATAATTTAGGGGCATTTGGGGCCACCTCTCTTGGTCTTCCAGTTGTTATAGCAGGGGCACTCTCCCTTGTTGCCATAGTAACCAGTCGGGACACAAAGGCATGCCTGACAACATTTGTTGCAGAAGAAAATGCATGGCTTTTTGTACTGAGTCTGGGAGCACCTCCGTTCGCATTGCCCTGAGCATTCTGTTCAAATTGTGATACATTAGCATGTGAAATGTTTGGAAATAGCTTGTGATTTTATGAGTTGTACAGTGTGAAATTGGTTTAAGGACGGATTGAATGAAAATTGAAAGCTAACATTGATGGGTTAAGATCAGTTTGTGCTTCCCACTACTATACCATATGTTTGGTATGCTGTACAAGTAGGGGAGGAGTCCTGATCCTCTAAGGTAACTCAAATTTTGAGTTTGGATCCGAATTGTCTCATCATAATCTGGGTCAATCCAGCCCAAGGTGAAATACATGGGGCCCCTTTAATATTTGTGCCAAAGCAGATCAGACGGTCTGGATCTAATCTCAAAATTTTAGTTATCTTTAGGTGATATGAATTCTAGGGGAGTAGTGACAATTAAAACTGTTTCCTTTTTAAAGGCCAGATGTTTCCTGTGAATACTTGGGATACTCTTTTATTGGGTCCACATGCACATTGATTCCAAAGATGGCCCATATATGTGTTAAGTTTGGTGGCCTTAATTATAAAACGAAATTCCATGCTACAATTGGAACTAGCCTCTAAAATATGTTGAATTAGGCAATATTTTGAGCCATTTTCTGGTTTCTTAAAATATCTTTGAAATTAGTTTTTACTTATACCCAGAGAAATCTAGAGAGACTTACGGAAGCTTTGCAGATTTCCTCCTCCACTAACCTGAGATTAAAAATAAAATAAAAGAGTTGAAAATAAGTAAAATTATAAAATTACAAATTTACTTGGATCCTTATGCCAACAAATGGAATAAGATTGAATAGATTTTTAGAAGATCAATTTCATACCTTCTCCAATTGATACTGCACTTCGGCATCATCTGTCAGCGTTATCTACAATAGATAAATCAATGAAATGTAAGAAACAATTATATTGATAAACAAGAAAGGTTAATTCAACTGGTTGGCTTATTCAGTTATTCTGTGCCACTCGGTTTATACTTGTACTGGAACTGTTATGGATTGTCAAACTTGTGTTTACTCCTTACTGTTTTCAGTGAAATATTGGGCTTAATTAGCCAGAAATTAACTGATAAACTCCGAACATCACACAAAGTATGAGAGAAATCGGTTAAAAAAGGGAATTCTGCTGGTATATCCTACATGACCTACAATTGCAGTAGACAGGTACGCCCTGGTACCAGTACCAAACTGTCAACAAGGATCCACACAATGTTGCTACTCTTTCTTCTAGAGGGCTAGGAAACCTTGATCGGTACATTATCTAAGCTTTGATTGAACTACAATTGCATAATATATAGTAGGAGGTGGTGGATACTAAGTATCCACATGGAACATGGTGTTATATAACTTGAGACCAAATAAGCCACATTGCTCAAAAATAGTAATCAGACCTTGGATTCAGCCATGGAAAGGGCTAGGATGGCAACTGCCAGGAGAATAAACAACTTAGCCATGGCCACCATTGTCAAGCCGAAGCAGTATTAAGTGTTCACGCAGGAGAAGGAGAAAGGAGTTTAGATTTGGTTTGGAGGGAAAGGCCTGAGGTATCCAAATATATAGACTTGCTGTGGAGCATGTGATTGGGGTACATAGGGAGGCCAACAAAGGTCAATTAAAGATTCTTTTAAGGTGAATAAAAGTATCCTCCTAACATGCCTCAGGAAAAAAGTTTCTTTCAAACGGGAATAAAAAAAATGTGCCCTTGTCTTTGCAACACAACTACAAATAGGTCCTCTCTCTGATCTCGGTTGAGTGGTAACTTTGAAAATTTCAGGTATGGCTGAGGGTATATTAGGTAATATAACGAAGCTTGATAAATTGATGTGGGACCCACACGGGAGAGGGTGTAAAATCTTCTGGCGCCTTTCACGGAGGTGGGGAGTTGGAGAGATAGGATTGGATGCATGTGGAGGTTCTGAAACATCACGTGAAGAGCCAACCATGACAGGGAACATGTGCCTGACCCAGCGGTGCTTTTTTAATTTCTTTTTTCTTTTTTTGCCATTAGATTAGACACAGTACATATTACATACCAGCGTTCTAAATAGCGCGCTATAGCGGCGCTATAGCGTTTTTGGACTCCAAACGCTACGCTACGACATCAAAATGCGCTATTTGCGCTACGGCCGCTATAACGGTCCGCTACAGCGCTATTTGCGCTATACAATATGAGTTTTTTATTTTTTTTATTTTTAAGCAATTTATATGGGTTTTAAATAAAGATAAAAAAAATCTCAAACCGAAATTGAATTTGTTGCTACTTGCTACAAATAAATCAATTTGAAATTGGGAATAGAAATTGAAATTTGAATAGAAAAAAAGTCCAAACCGGAATTAAAATTTGAATAGAAAAAAAAATAGATTATATCATGAATCATGATACTTAAGATATTTTTAATAGGAAAAATCGATAGTTTATGATATTACTATGGATATTTTGAACCGCAATTTGGACTTTGTACGGGTTCAATATGAATATTATAATTTCTTAATTACTTTGGTGTTATTTATTGTTCTATGAGACCTTAGATAATGTTGATATTTAGTACAAATATTGAATATACGAAATGTAAAAAAAAAAAAACGCTATTTGGAATAGCTTCCGCTATAACGACACTATTCGCTATAGCTTTTTTTTTAACCTTCCCGCTACGACGCTATAAATGCTATTTAGAACCTTGTTACATACACTTTGATTACTCATTTTACTCGTCGAAAGATTAGTTGGGTTATCTGCTAATGGTTTTTTATGGTCCAAAATAGAATTATAGATGCAGATGGAAAACCGAATTAAAGAGGAGAGAGAATATAGAATACCGGTCTACCGGACTTCCATTATATGGTACTGGTCGTGGTCGGTCACTATATATCATAACTGCTCTTGGAAAGAACGCCATATTTAACTAACTGTTCGCTCTATGCCTCTATCCCACAAGTTGCACGGATCTTGATAAGTCACAATTTCACGTTACTGGTGTCTGTGAATGCAATTGAGTGTGTTTTATCTCCTCCTTTGGGCTTTAGGTTTTAGTTTTTTTTTTTTTTTATTTCTTTCGGATATTATTGTACCAACCGATCTATTATATTTCTTTGATGAATGTTTGCTCTTGTGCTTCACAGATGTTGAATTCCTCGAATCCAACGATTTACGCTGTTTAGATCACAGGTACGAGTACGGATATTATATCGGATATAATACAAATACGGATGCAGTGATATGGTAAATTTCAAAGCAAAACGGATATACCGACATTTTTAAAAATACCCTAAGTTCAATAAAGATTAATAAAAATGCCCACATGCCTCTACTTTTATTAAAAATATCCAAACCGGTCATTAAATGGAAGGTCCCGCAACTTTTTTTTTTATTAAAGAGGGGAACCGGCCATTAAATGGTCGGTCCCCATTTAAATTTTTTTTTTTTAGAGACAAATATCTAAAATGCTGAAATCTAACACTAAAAAATCGAATTATTTTTTTAAATATTTGTTAAATTACTTTTTTGATATCATATTTATACTAAAATACACTATGAATAGGGCCGATTTTGTGCTAAAATACGGTAAATTACAATAATTATGCTAAAATACGATAAATTTACTAAAATGCTGAAATTACATTAATTATGTAGAATTATGCTAAAATACGGTAAATTACGCTAAATTACGTATGAATTACGCTGATTTTGTGCCATCCTTCATAAATCATAAAAAATAGTAAAAAAAATTCCAAAAATAATAAAAATTGGTATTCTACAAGTTCATTATATAACTAATTTACAGAGCTATGTAGATTGGAGAATATAAATGAAAATCTTAATCGGAAACTTCAACTGAAGTTTTGAGGCTCTTCTCTTTGTTTTTTGGCAATTCTGAATTTTGAAATCTAGCTTTGCTAGTTCGGACGCATACGTATTTTCACAAGCTTTTCGAAAAGTTGTCATTTGCTGAAATCAGACACTCGAGCACCGTTTTATGGCCGTTTGAAATTTCGTCGTCGTTTTTCGCCTTCTCAGTAAAGATATCATCCCTATTCATACGTAATTTTGCATAATTTACCGTATTTTAGCATAATTCTACATAATTATTGTAATTTCAAGTAATTTAGTGTAATTCAGCATAAATTAACATAATTTCAAGTTATTTAGCGTGTTTTAGTATAAATATGCTAATTATATATAAAAAATGTAATCTAGCAAATATTTAAAAATAAATTCGATTTTTAGTGTTATATTTCAGCATTTTAGCTATTTGTCTCTTAAAAAAAAGTTAACATAATTTAAAATAATCTAGTGTCAATAAGCATAAATTAACATAATTTCAAGTAATTTAGCGTATTTTAGTATAAATATGCTATCAAAAAAGTAATCTAACAAATATTTAAAAAAACAATTCGATTTTTTAGTGTTAGATTTCAGCATTTTAGCTATTTGTCTCTAAAAAAAAATTAAATGAGGGACCGGCCATTTAATGGCCGGTTCCCCTCTTTAATAAAAAAAAAAAAATTGCGGGACCGGTCATTTAATGGCCAGTTTGGGCATTTTTAATAAAAGTTGGGGCATGTCGGCATTTTTATTAATCTTTATTGAACTTAGGGTATTTTTAAAAATGTCGGCGGATATAGCGATATGAATATCGATTCGACAACACGATACAGGATTATATATAAAATATAGGAATAACATAGTTTGGGGTATCTTGTGCTGATTTTTTTTTAAAATAGTATTCCTTTAAATTATTTCAACGGAACAAGCTTTGGTTGGGCGGAAGTTAGAAAACTAGCCTCCCCCGATCCTACGGACTGGTGTAGCAAGAAAAACACAACCCACACCGATTCTAGGGATCGGTGGAGCTTCAAAAATGCCTCCACCGGTCCTGTGGATCGGTGTAGGTTTAGGGTTTATCATCCAGTCAGCCGCACCATTCTTCTTCTCTCTTCTTCTCTTCCCAACCTCCATTCTTCTTTCTTCTTTCTTCTTTCTTCTTTCTTTCATTATTTCGTTTTTTTCAAATTCAATAGAGGAGTTGCCATATGAACAGATCGTCAGAAATTTTAAAACAATTGGATGGAGAAATGATTGAGTAAATTGAGAGGATAAAAAAAAAACTGATGAGTTCGGAAGAGGAAAAACGATGAAGGAGAGGAAAGGGAGAGACAGAGATGGAGCCGTCGGGCTTCAAATTTGGAAATCAAGGCTCCACCGGTCCTAGGGATCGGTGGAGATATAGATGAGGGATTTTCTGTGGCGAGGGTATCGGCTGGTGCAAAACAGTCTCCACCGGTCTCTAGGACCGGTGTAGATTGGGTTTTTTTTGCTCCACCGATCCTAGGAATCGGTGGAGGCTAGTTTTCGAAAATCAACCCAACGAAGGCTTGTTCCGTTCAAATAATTTAAAGTAATTCTATTTAAAAAAAAAATCTCTTGTGCCGAGTGATATCAACAATATCCTTTTTTGCTAGATCTTTTGATTCATGGCTCGATTGACAAAAGCAATTTAAAAAAATTAAATTAAATTCGATTAACAATTTAAACGGATATTATACCTCTGCAATTAAATTTCTGAGAAAAATTAATTTGACAGGTTAAGTGCCGAAAAGAACATTAAAACATGTTTTATTTAGCAGCCACTAGTCGTTGATAATTAAACTTTTGGTGAAAATGTACCAAATATGTATCAGATCTAAATGTAGCTAATTATAAGACAAAAATGTCATAAATGTTGGTCTAAAACTGGTTTGGATTGAGCTTTTTAGCTAGAATCAAATCTTAACCTGTTTTGGAACACTATTTTTGAGCGAATTATGATTTTTGAGCAAATATAAGAGTTACATTTTCCCGAGTTCTATTTTTTTTTCCTTTATTGGGTCCTGTAGTATAAGACTAGTTTATTCCGGAGATTTTTATTAATACCCTAAAAAAAAATATATATTAAAAATGTCCTCATTTTGGAAAAAAATTTAAAAATGCCCTAACCGCCCGTTCACTGGGCGGTTCACCCGACCCACCAAACTGCCCTATCACTGGGCGGCTCCCTTGCTCTATCCAACCGCCCAGTGGGTGGGCGGTCCACCGAATTTTTTTTTTTTTTTTAAAGCTGCTGGTTCCCCCTCCCCCCCTCTAACCCTACCCGCCCCCCCCCACCCTTCCTCCTACCCGACCCGAGCAGCACCCTAGCGCCCCCCCCCCCCCAACCACCCCCCTACCCGAACTAGCCCCCCCTCACCGACCACCCTCTCTCCCTCTCTCGGCCACCCCCTCTCTCTCTCTCTCGACCAACTTTCTCTCGATCGGATTTTTTCAGGTACGTTTACGTAAATTATTAATTTATTTTTTGTAGAATTAAGAGGGTTTAGTTTGGAAATTGAATTGCCGTGTGCGGGTTGTTGATTTTCCCGACGCGAGTAAGTTGATAAAAATTAGAGTTTAGGGTTCAGTTTGGTAATTGAATTGTCGTGTGCGGGTTGTTGATTTTCCCGACGCGAGTAAGTTGATAAAAATTAGAGTTTAGGGTTATGTTTGGAAATTGAATTGCCGTGTGCGGGTTGTTGATTTTCTCGACGCGAGTAAGTTGATAAAAATTAGGGTTTAGGGTTCTGTTTGGAAATTGAATTGCCGTGTGCAGGTTGTTGATTTTCCCGACGCGAGTAAGTTGATAAAAATTAGAGTTTAGGGTTCTGTTTGGAAATTGAATTGCCGTGTGCGGGTTGTTGATTTTCCCGACGCGAGTAAGTTGATAAAAATTAGAGTTTAGGGTTCTGTTTGGAAATAAAATTATTTAATTGCGGCCTAATTTAGAGGGTCTAGTTTATAAATTAAATTACGGTTTAATTAGGGTTTAGGGTTTAATTTGTGAAATTTAAGTTATTTGAAAATTGTGCACTGCAGATACTATGGAGAGGAGTGGTAGTTCGTCCAGCACAGAGGCTCCCAGTGCATCCGGTGCAGAGGCTCTCGGTGTAGACCACGCTACACATGCAGCTGATACATTCAGCCCTCTTCTGTGGATTCCACACGTTCAGCACAGGGTCCCGCTCGCATCTACTATGGGTGCTGAATAATAATGCGTGGAGAGCTTACTACAATGAGCATGGAGTTCCGGTGCAGGTTGGACAGGTAGCAAAAATTTATTATTTATTCAACTTACTATTTATTTATATGTAGCAAAGCTAACATTGTTTTCATTAAGGATGGAGCTCCCCCACGACATGCCACTCCGGAGTTCACTATGGCTGACCTTACCGGAGATTATGCCGGGGATGAGGGACCGAGCCTCCACATACCACGATATTCGAAGGCTAGACAGCACGATGATGAGGCCAGTGGGAGTGGAGCACAGCATGCAGATGTCTATGCATCTGTTATATTTGGCACACCGCCTCCTCCGCCTACGTATCCATCGACATGGGAGCCATGGGAGGTGCCTACTATGCCGCCCATCCCCCCACTGGTGGAGGATCCATGGGCCGAGGCGGATATAGCCGCACAGGAGGAGGAGGTTCACGTCAGGTGTGTACAGCCGTCCAGGGACCGTCATCCACCTCGTAGGTTGGATCTCTCTGGTCGTCGCCCTCGTCCTCGTCATTAGGTTTTTTTATGTTTTGTAGTTTGATAGGTTTCTACTATTGTGTATTCGGTCTGGACTGTTTTGCATGAGTTGTGGACATTTATCTGGACTGTTTCTACTATTGTGTATTCGGTCTGGACTGTTTTGTAATTGAGATTTTTATTTTTGTGGACTTACGATTTATATTACATATTTTTCACAGTTTATCACGTTAGCCAAATCGACAATCAGTACTACAGCCGTATAACTGCATCAAAACTCAACTCAGTTTTATTGAAAATTACAATAAAAGAAATTAAGCACTTTCCTTCATTTTATATAAAATCTACAATAAACAAAATATATCAATATATATTTCCTTACAATAATATATATCTTAATAAACCAAAATATATCTTAAACAATATATACATCTTAAAAAAATATATACCAATATATATTTCCTTATAAATATATATATCTTAAAAAATAAAAATATATCTTACCAATATATACATTTACTTATAAATATATATATATATCTTAAAAAATAAAAATATATCTTAACAATATATACATCATAAAAATATATATATATCAATATACATTTCCTTATAAAAATATACACCTTATTTACAAACAACAATACATCTTAAAAATATATAAAATTTGAATAAAAAAAAAATAAACAATGAACCGCCCCACCTCTGGGCGGTTGGCTAGAGGGAGTGGACCGCCCAGAGAGAGGGCGGTTTTCTGGCATAAGCAGACCGCCCCACAATGGGGCGGTTAGAGCATTTTTTTTTTAAATTTCAAAATGAGGGCATTTTTAATATTTTTTTTTTTAGGGTATTAATAAAAATCTCGGAGTTTATTCTATTATGATGTTTGAATTTTCTTTTAATTTTTGTAAACCTAAATAATTCAGTAAATGTTAATATATTCATTTAACAATATTTTTATCTCACTCAATATGTCAAGTCATTATGAACACTCCATTGTTAAATTATTTGCGAACATGTACAACACATAAATCAATAAATATTGAATAACTTTGAAAAAAGCTACTAAGGTGGGCTATCATTCTTGGAGAAATAAAGTGTTTGTTTTACTTTTTGCACATATTTTCATATTCAAAGTTCAAAAATTCAACTCTGAAATGTTCAACATAATATTTATATTAGAATTGAATGTGTTTGAAGATCACATTTCAAATTTTTGGAACTTTTTACTTTTTTTTAGATTTTTTTTAAATAATTGTTTTAAGGGATAGGCTATCATGCTTTGGGAAGTAAAGAGGGTGTTTTACTTCCCGCTCATATCTTTATTTTTAAAGTTCAAACCGTCAATTCGAATATCTCAATATGATCTTCATACTGATATGTACTTGGAGACCAAATTTTACATTTTTTGAAAATTTTTTACTATTTTTTTAGAATTTTTGAAAATCACATCTTTTCATTAAATAAACAAATAATAATAAATTTAAGAAAAACACTCATTTTCAAAAATTCAATAAAATAGTAAAAAATTTCCAAAAAAATGTAAAATTTGGTCTCCAAGCACATTTCAATATGAAGATCATGTTGAGAAGTTCGGATCAACTATTTGAACATTAAAAATAAAGATATGAGCGGGAAGAAAACACCATCTTTACTTCCCAAAGCATAGTAGTATGACCCTTGTTTTAATATGGCAAAACAATAAATAAAAGTTCTTAAAAACAATGATTTTCAAACAAATTTAGGAAAGAGTAAATTTTTTTTTGAAAAATGTATAGTTTGCTCTCAAGTAATTTTAATATATTTAAATTTTGGACATGAAGATATAAACGGAAAGTAAAATATACACTTTATTCTCAAATCATGATATACAACCCACCTCGGAAGCCACTAGATAGTACTTAGCAGTCAGGGCACGTTGCCGTGGAAATTTGCAGAAAATATGACTCTTTTCCTGTGAAGCGTTCCAATGTCCATTTTTGTTACCTATTACTTACCTTGTTGTTCATGGGAAAAATAAAATAGACTCCAAGCTCACTTTCTTCTTCCCGAATGCTAGAACTCGCTGGCCCCTATTATTATTTTTCCTTTATTTGTCCAAAAAACAGAGTTTCTCAACGATTGTCATTGATATGGGTCTATCTCTCCTCGTTGTTATGTTGTTTCTAGAAAATGTTTAAATAGTTTCTATCGCATTATAGCGAAACAGCTGAAAAAACAGCGCTATGTCCAAATAACGCCGCTATAGTGCTAATAGCGCCATAGCTTTTATGATCCGAAAACGTTATAGCGCCACAATAGCGTGCTATTTAGAACCTTGGTTTCTAGTGCTTACTTTCAGTTTTATAGTTAAGTTAACAAGAGTTAAGTCATTAAATTAACTACATTAAATGCACGCCAATTGACTTTTTACATCATATATTCTGACTTATTTTGATTTCATATATTCTTAATTAGGATCCTTTTTTACATATTTCCCTGAAAATTGTATAGTTTTACTCTTTTAAGTTTTTTTAACCAAAAATTTTCTTTAAAATTTTGATTTCAGGTAAAATTGGGTGTTTGCCAATTTCCAAGTTAAATTCACTGAGCAAATAGATTTTGAGTTGTCAGAAATTGTGAATGTAACTAAATATTTTGAGAAGGTAATAGAAAAAGGTGAAAGCTAAAAATTGAGATTGCATACCAGTTTATTTTAACAATTATTGGTTCAATAATTTTGGTCACAGTAGGGTATGGTATAGGAATCTGATTGGTTCAATGAAGTAACCTTCACACTTCTACTGGATCTGGTTGGAGCTTGATTAATGATTTCGGTCAACTAAATTAAATGTAATAGAGTAAATTGTTATCAAAATGCACCATAAGCTGGTGAAAATTTTAGGAAAGAACTGTGGTAAAAAAAAGGGCAGCTTGCTCCCTTCCAAGCTCAGGGTTCCTTACAATTACATACTTTATTTAGTTTTGCCATAAAATGTTTGATGGCAATTAGACTTAATTTACTCTTTGCTTTGATGCTAAACTTCATTCTTGCTGTTCATGGCCAACTGTACCTTGATTTAGCTTTTTTTCAGCATTGTTTACAGAATGGGAATTAAACAATACAGTAATTGATTAAATATTCAAAACTTAACAACTTTTTTTTAAAAAAAAAAAATCATGTATTTGTCAAACGTCTATGTTCTAAATTTTTTCATTCATTTTTTTTTCAACTTAAAAAATTAACAAATCGATATTCCCATTCTCATATCTAAAAATTTTTATTCACGTGAAAATTCTCATTTCTGAACATGCTCTTACTCATTATTTAATTCATATTGTAAGGCTGGAATAAATTAGAAACAACTAATTTATTGGCTAAGTACAGATAAGAATTTTTTTATTAATTTATTGTGTAACGGTGTGGATAAAAATTATACATCCAGTATTCTATAAAATATATGATAAATACAAAATCAAATATGCTAATTCTTTTATTTATACATTGGACTATTTAAATATTTATTATCATGAAAAGATTAATTTATATAATAATTATGTACTTTTATTTAATTATTAATTTATATTTTATAAATGATAAGATCAATAATTATAATTTCTTAACAGATAAGATTAATATTTAATAATTAAAAATATAATTAATTCAAGATTAATTTTAGTGGATAAATTTACGAAACCGTACCACCACCGACACCCTGCAACCCGGCTACAGGGGATATGATTTATGACACGAATCTCAATGCATACACCTCCTGATATTTAATTTCCGACCGCTTCGTTCGGTGCTGCTCTGAACACGGGCAATTTTATTTTTTATTATTTTTGTTTCCATAAGATGGCATGGACATTGGACAGTGCCAGTTATTTGCTTGCCTGAATAGGAAATGGACACAATATATATATGCACTCTACAAAATATCTAACAATAGAATAGACTGAGTTGACATTTGCCCCATGTAAAATGGCGCATATATATCTAGGTATTGTTCTTCTGTCATGCGTAAACCATACTTTATTACGCTACTCCTACAGTCCTACATTAAGACTAGATATCTAGATCCAAGTGCTTCGTTAAGTGAACTAACAGTTAATAAAAAAAAAATTTCGGTTCCAAAACCAAAAGGGTATTAATTAATCATATCTAATCAGTAACTACCGATGTTGGATTCATACATAGATCAAGGTGTGGTGGGGCCCAGTAAGTTGGATGCAAACTAATACATCAATACTTCATTGACACACCCATCAGACCCATGTTCTACACAAAGAGCAGAGCACATGGGGGGCAGTGCCGTTGTGCCAGAACATGAACAAAGTGCCCCTCTTCCTAATCTAGTGATGCAATAAGTATACCTGCCTGCCTCTCTCCTTTTAGTTTTCACGGTGTTAAATACACCTTCACGGCTTCACCGAAGGATGTGTTCGTGCTGCTGGACCCCCCTATAGCTATGAGTTGCTGGTATTATCATTATCCGGACCGGTACGCTAACCCTTTTGCGTTGTCGGCATGAAATTGGGCAATCAATATATACCCAACAGCCGTACACTACTTGCCACCTTTTAATTAGATTTTTTATCTGGTGCTTTTTCATAGTTCTTTAAATAGTTAGACATGGATTTTGATCTGATGGACCAGCAGATGGGTTCACATTGACGGTTTAGATGATGCAAAACCCCTTTTGATTTCCTCCTCTAATCTCTCATTGGTTGCGAACACTGTGTGAATAGAGCGGAATCAGTCGGTGGAGCTATCAGATAGATCTGAATCAATCGTTTTTAGATTGAACATTTTTGAATTATGACGTGAAGCGTGATCTTAAATGAGGTTGTTTCCCTACATAATTGCCGGATCGTTTCAGCAAGATAATATATATAAGGATTAACGTTCTCAACTTATTCCAGTGTAAACAATAGATTTTGAATTCTCCGGGTAGAACTAGTGTGTTCTTACTTACGTCTCTTGGTGAGCATAATATTAATTAAAACTTATCATATTAGCTTTAAAGATAGGCCGTATGGGAAGAGTTATATGTTTGGGCTTGTCCCGCTTCGAGAAGACATGCCGAGATTAAGAAGGTAGAATTTCAGTTCCCGGAGTGGAAAGTGGTGGAGGCATTCGGACTCTATCATGTGTAATACCTCACCTGGTAGGAAAAGTCCGTTATTGTCCCATAGGGCTTTTTGTCTTAAATAACCCGTTCCTTAACCGTCATTCCGCTGACAACGCTAGAACAATCATATATTGTATTGGAGATAATAGTAGGTGTGAATTGTAGGAGTTGATTAGTATTGTAATAGTGGTAGGTATGAGATGCTTAGTGAAGTTGTTTATGATTGTATCTTAATCAAGTCTATGTCATGTCATTGTACTCAAATATACAAGATTAATACAAATTCTCTCTTTTCTTAAATCCTATTAATTAGTCTTACACAATTACCCTAGACGTGGTTTTCAATGCGAAATACTTGAGTTAAATCATATTTTGTTCTCTATATTTATTTATTCTAAGAAACAATTTTTTGTGTTGAATAGGCTTTTGCATTGCCAAGATGGGGTTTGTAATAACATTTGGTGAGGTATCGACAATTGTTGCCTTGCCCGGCACCTATTTTCATCTCATGGTCTATTCTCCTCTCATTTATTTTTATTCAATAAAGAAAAAAAATAAGAAAAAAAGATGAAACCGGAATTAGACCAACACTTAGTCCGGCACAACCTTGAAATAAAGTTACTATGTTTTATGCCCTTCCGTTTTGCTCTGTATGTTGAATCACTCTTTCTACACTATTTATTTAATTTTAATATAAATATGAGAGCTAGGCTTTTATTTTTGCACAGAAAACAATTTGTTTACACGTCCCAAAAAAAAAAAAATTAAAGCTACAGCATTTACAGACACTAGAAGGCTTTTAGTTACGGAACACTTTTCCAGGAATTTATGAGTCCGGCCTGGAAATCTCCATTTAATTCAAATTTAAAATTTGTTTATGAATGTGGATCGAGATTCGAAAATTGAGCTTATTCTAATCTTAAGCCCAAATAAGCCCTCCATTTGTCCCTTGAACAATCAAGAAATCTCTCCAAGAAGTTACAACTCAGGCCCAAAATAAGTTTGATATTTGGGCCCATATTTATTTCACAGGCCTACTTGAGCTTGTTTGATAGGGTACCCCATTCACAGACAAAAGGGATAACTGTAATCTGTTAGCTAGTTAACAAAATAGGTGCTTTGAGTAGTGGGAAAAAATAAGAGACGAAAACGATAAGAATTAGTCGTTTCTCAGCATAGAATTGCGTGCTTGTATTAATTTTTATCTTTGGATATGTTGAACTTAAAATTTTACTTTATAACATAGGAAACTAATAGAAGAATCCAGAGAAATTGAAAATGGAAAAAAGTAATTAAGAAAAATTTGAAACGAGTCGCTGACATCTGAAATGCTTCCTGTTAACGACCTTCCACACCATATCAGTCTAGAGCCGCCACAGACAACCTGCTTCCTATATCTTTATATCAGTTCATGTGATGCTGCACCCGTTTGATCGGATTATCATCAATTATTCCATTGTACAACCGACCGAGATTCCAATCGCCAAACGCCCAATTCAAAATCGCCAACCTCATTAAATTCCAATCCACATTTTCTCAACCGCTTCCAACTCGTTCTACGGCGGGTCAATTTTCATTGTCTTTCACCCGTTATATAATTGTCTACACAACAAAGGATACACTGTCTTGGTACCCACGAGTTACGGTCCCAACAACCACAGTAACTCCGCCAGTAGTTGAACACTAATTAACCCCCATTTATTACCCTTTCCTCATTCGGAACAGACCTCACCTTCCCTCCCTTCCCCTCCTAAAAAGACAAACAGTAAATCAGGAATTAATTACCAGTATTTGCTTGTTCCGGGAGCACTACAAATAATAAATGCCTCCAATAACACTAGAGGCTGGGCCTAAATAAAGCCCCACGTGTCAGGTTTTAAAAGAACACTTGCAAGGTGGCGCACTGTGAGCAGTGCACATTCGCTCTAATCTGTTCCAGCGTTGCCCCGTTCTAATGCCTTTATTAAAACGTGGCTTTGATCTAACGACACTTGTTATCAGGTTTGACTTTTAGCGGTCAAAATAATTCATTTAGTGGAGATGTTTAATGGAATTTGGCTTTTTTCAGTAATTTGATATGCTGTTTCAGTAGGTGCGCTTTTTAATTTTTTTTGAAAATTAATTAATTTAAATTGGTTAAGTGCATATTTCTCATTAGCCTATTCCCTGGTCAACCATAACACCCCCATCTAACTTTTTTTTTTCCGCTGCATTTAATTATCTTCTGTAGCACAATTGCACAATCTTCAAAAATCATATTTTAAACTCAGAGCTTTGTTATTTTAATAATATATTTGAGCTGGGTTATGATTCGCTGTCAATACTTCTATTTTTCTTAAAAGCAGGTCTGAAGTTTTGAACCTGGTCAGATATTCTTTTTCATATCAAGATTTGAACTTAATGATTGTGAGAATTTGTCTCATTCACTTTAACTGCTAAAAAATATTAGCCATGATTTTTTTAAGTAACTTTTATTTATAATTTTTTTTTTTTGCAATTTCTTAAAATGTTCTCTTGTGTTTAATCTGAAAAGTAATGTCAATTTATATTGGCAGAATAATGCATCCTCAACAGATTCCTAACTAAGTTGGATCTTTTACAAAATAAATTCACGATATTTATTTCATTTTTGAAGTGAAAAAAAGCTTGCTTTCAAAATGATATACTGGAAGAAAAAGTTGATTCTTGTACAAATTTAGAAATTCCCAGATCTCGTCTCTCAAAGTGATATACTGGCTGGAAGTATGAAAAATAATCAAGGAGTTTGGAAAGATTCCTGGCATATGATTATAATTTTATAATTTATAGGCATTCTAGAGGAGATCGGACCCAAATCCCTAACCCCTCTCTCTCTCCCTCTTGTTATTACATCACACTATCATAAATCAGCTTATCTTTATCCTTTATTTTTCTCTCCCTCTCCTTTTTATTCTTATCTCCTCCCTCTCTTCCTCAGCTAACCTAATCACCTCTCTCTCCTGTTCCTTCCCCCCCTTCACCCACCTTACTCTGCGCTCCATTTTCATTACCCCCTCTCTAACCTCTAAAACCCTAACCCTAAATCCCCACTAACCAAATCTCACTAACAAGTAACAACCCCTTTTCTCTCCCCACTCTCCCAACCCCATGGAAACACCCCCTGTTCAGAAGCTTCTAGATCCAGACTCCAAAACCAAACACTTCCCCTCCTTCCCCAACGGCGCCCTCAAAAAGCATCACTCCCACCACCTCCACCACCGCTCACCGGCGGTGGCCCCATCGCCTGAGTCTCTCTACCGAGAATGCTTAAAGAATCATGCTGCTAGCCTAGGCGGTCATGCACTTGACGGGTGTGGCGAGTTCATGCCCGTTTCAGGTTCGAACCCGTCCGACCCGACCTCGCTCAAGTGTGCCGCATGTGGGTGCCACCGCAACTTCCACCGTCGCCTACCCGATCCACCACCTGATGAGCTCGATGGGCATGATGATGATGCAGCCACTGACCGCCACATGTCCGATGATGACATCAGTGATGATGACGTGGATGAAAACGACCATGATGGCGGTACGACCGATCGCACAACCTCTTCCCCTCCTCCTGCCTATTTCTCCTCTGCCCCGCATATGTTATTGGCCCTCAGCACTGGCGGGCCTGCTTCGCAGGGACCCTTTACCGGGCCAGGGCCTGGACCTGTGCCGATACCTGGTCCCGGTCCTGTGCGGAGTATAAATCCAGTTATAGGCTCTGTTGGGTCGATGCCGGTTTCTAGTTTTTCACCCGGCACGGGCCCGCTTCAGCCGAGAAAACGGTTCAGGACTAAGTTCAGCCCAGATCAGAAACAAAGGATGCATGAGCTGTCCGAGAAGCTAGGATGGCGGCTACAGAAGAGAGACGAGGCTTTGGTTGAGGAATGGTGCCGTGAAATTGGGGTAGGGAAAGGTGTGTTTAAGGTGTGGATGCATAACAATAAGCATGTGTTTCTGGGGACCGGGAAGAGGGGCGAGAGTCGTGAGAGTCGTGAACGGGAGCCCGTGGTTGCTGTTGCAGCTGATGTGGCAGGTGTTGGGTTGGGAATCGGAGGCGGTAATGGTGCCGTTGAGGCCGGTACCGATGGCCGTGGCGGTATGGGTCATGTGGTTGATGGGAGCAGTGGGGCAGCTTCTTCCTCTTGATATGTTAATTTGAGTTTCCTTTTTTAGAAGTTTAGTTGGCAGTCTCTGCAGGAGGCCTTAATCTTTGTTTTCATTGGCTTAAATGAGCTGTTTCTTTAACCTTGTTTAATTAGTTATAGATTTTACCTTTTATTCTCCTTTTGGTTTGTGCATTATTAGAAATTCATGAATTAGAAATACCATGCGATATCGTTTGACCTTTTTTCTTCTTGGGAGGAATGTACAAGTCGTGGTCAAATCTGTCGGGAAAAATAGGGATCAGTTTATTTGTTTTAAAAAAAATATATATATATAAAGACAGGATTTTATTATATTAAAAAAGACTGGGATTAAATAATTTGGTCCTGAAGGGGCTTACATTTAGAAAATAAACATATATGTTTAGATCATGCACAACAGTGATGTCTCGTTTCCTTGGCTGTTTGGTTTACATTCCATCAATTTAATTACTTAAATTGATATTTGGTATACATATAATTCTCCCTCAACTCCATTTAATAAAACAACATAATTTCCAATTTGTTAAAAAAGGAAATAAACTAATTTTTCCATAAATCACTTTTTAAGCAATTCATCAATATGAAATAACGAGATGTATTGATTTAATATATAGTTCATAAAATAAGAAAGCTAAGAAATAATTATGAACCAAGTAATATTCATTCATTATAAAAAGTCTTCATATTATCAGGAATATTAAAAATATCAAATCATAAGGAAGAATTAATTAAAAAGATAATCCATTTCAAAATTTGTAATAGAATATATGTACACACATCTATAAATCATACAAAAATTAGAATCATACGGACATTTTTAATTACTAAACTTGACAGGTCAAACTCATGCTACTGATTTTTGTGTAGCGCGGTGAAACGTGTTGAATTGAATACAAATTCATCATCTATCAAAAATAACAAGTTCATTCTATAGTATTCTGTAATATAATATAAACGAATTGATGGGCTATATGAAACAATTTTGGGATCCCCAAAATGATGTACATCATGTTATCAAACGATTCAGGTGAATTTTGATATACAGAAACAAAAAATTATGATTAGGATATTTGACATTAAGGACTGGGTTTGTTGTGGGTTCAGTGCTGATTGAACAATGCCGTACGATCATGGATGCCACAAATGATTAATTAGCTGTATGATTTGTTTCGACGATAAATCAGGAAAACTATAAAGTGTATTGGGTTTAGGTTTTGTTTTACCATTTTGTTGGAGTCTTAAACCTGACTTTACACCACAAAAAAGCTACTTTATCCTACTTACGGTCATCAACTAGGTGTCTCAAGTTAACCTTTATAAAAACCACATTTTTGTGTGGTGGGGAAAGATCTAAGAACTGGTAGGAGACGAGGGAGCTTTTTGTTCTTCGTTTTACTGTTTGGGAGATTTTGGTGCAAGTAATGATGTCAAGAGGCCAAAGCATTGTCATGTCCATCAGATCATCATTCTTCAACTTTGCTTTATTACTTGCAAACAAATTCAAATTTCCGAGGTTGGCATCTTCTGTGTTTTGCATCCGAATATTAACAAATTTTGTATTTTCTTCTTCTATTGGTTTTTTGAGGCTGTCAAAACAATGTCAAGATTTCTGAGGTAAACTTTGATTTCCATGTGATAATTTAGAAAGGCTTTCACATGGATCGAAATTGCCAGGGTTAAAAGCGTGCAGCATTTAACAGGGAACGTGGCCTTGGGATCCTGTTGTAACTTGTAAGCAACCAATAAACTTGCTTTATATGCAAGATTTTTTCTCTGACGATTTCCACTGGATCAACAAAATTTAATATTTGGCATAGATTAATATTTTCTGTCTTGCTGTTATAATGAAGCGGCAATGTAGAATTTTTTTTATAAACCATAATTAAAAAATTGATTTTTAGAAAACCAACATGATTATTTTTTGTTTTTACAAAAATCATCACAACCGAAATGCCATTTCGGTCCCGAAATTTTTTTATTTGGGACTGAAATGACATTTTGGTCCCGACTAGTTTCATAGCTTTTCACAGCCTTTTTTTTTTAACTAGTCGGGAACGAAATGCCATTTCGGTCCTAAAAAAAAAAAAATTTCGAGACCGCAATGACATTTCAGTTCTTATGGTTTTTGTAAAAAAAAAAGTAATCATGTTAGTTTCCTAAAAATCAATTTTTTAATTATGGTTTATAAAAAAAAATTCGGCAATGTATTTATATGATATGAATGCTTACCGTTAAATTTTGAGTGGGTATTGTAATTGTTCTCTTTTTTTATGTAAAGACAGTGAAATCTTTTAATTTTAAATATCTATACAAAAATTATTTGAATTTTGAACGTGAAATATTTCAGATATAAAAGATTGGTTCTCAGACAATTGCAATAGCTATTAAGACTATTCGGATTAAGTGTTTGCTAGTTTGATAAAAAAAAATGTATAGCTAGAACCACCCATTCGTATGTAATATATCAAATGACATCAATTTTTGTGATTAGAGTGGAAATTATTTAAGCTAATAAAAATTATGTGCACAAATCTGTACTATTTCTGAATTCATCGCAATTAATTATGCCAATATATAATATTTTAATTTTAATTTGAACATAATCAAACAAATGTTATTAAACTAATATGAAACATTATGCAATATAGTCTAGAACATTGTTAATTACAATGGTTAAGATTGTGCACAACTTTATAACTAAATTCATAGTTGAAAACAAAATATTTTTAACTAACAGAATACGTCATTCAAATTAATAATTCTAAATTAATTATATAGCATCTGTAATTTAATTTGGAAATGAAAATGAATATGCAAAAGGTAGTACCGAAATTTTTTTAGTTACCACACGAAATTTTTTTGGTTACCACCTCATTAATTTGAAATTAATCCATCACCACCCAAATCCATAGAATTTCAAAGTTACAACCCACGCGTACTCAGGAGGAGGGCACCAGTTTCCGAAATTTTTATTAATACCCTAAAAAAAAGAAAAAAAATAGCAAATCTACCATCGGTATGAAAATAATTTCAAAAACAACCTGACCGCCCCATGTTTGGGAGGTCCACAGTGAGGCGGTCACCTCTTTACACCAGACCACCCCACGTTTGGGCGATATCCCCTAGACTTTTATCTATTTGAATAAAAAAACTCCTTTTATTTGTTTAATTTAAATTGCTTTGTTTAAATTCAACTCTCAATCCGGTATTGAACCCACAAAACCAATTTTACAACAAACCCTCTCATTTACTTTATTTGCACATTTTTAGAATTAATTAATTTAGTAAGAAGTAATATTTCCCGTTATCTTTGAATCGATATCTAATTTATTACAATGATAGGTTGTATGCTTACAATCGACCTATCATTGTGTATTGAGGTTTTATAAATTTAAAAGTGAAAAAATGTATCAAATTGACCCATAATTCAATACCAAAAATACACAACAATAATCCACAGGGATAATGTATTATATTTTAAATACTTTTCACTAATCTAGGTTATCAGGGATTTTTTGAAAGTTTGATTGGGTGGCGCTAATTGTGCTAAGGTTAGAATTAAATAGCAAATAGAGGGTCTCTAGGGTTCAGGTTCTCTCCTTCTTAATTATGCAAGGTACAAATTTTGACGTATCTCTACGTCGCATGCGGCACTGTCTCGCATGAGGCCTAAATTGTCCCACAGCTACACCGCATGCGGCACTGTCATTAACCCGCAGAGCTTACTGGGTTTTTTTTATGCGATTTGAAAGGTTTTCCGATCTTACGATCAGCTTTTGGGCTACCAAGGCTAAAGTGTTTTAGGTACGAGTATATTATTTCCTTATATTACCCCACAGTTGAAATATCACAAAGATCCTATCCAATCTAGGTGTTTTATAATATAATATAAATGTACAATTTACGCTATCCTGCCAAGGGAGCCCACTGGGTTCTAACCCTAGTCTTTGAACCGCTGCCAAGCCACGTTAGCCGAAGTGCATATAATAATTACATGCATTATTCCACTCACACCGGGATGCAACAACTAAGCACTAATTGGTATGTGGAGGGTCATGGACATATAGTAGACATAACTTTGTATGCAAGGATTTAATAAAAAAAAATTCAAATAATAAAGCAAACTCAAATCACATAAACAAAATATAAATTTATACTAAAACATAATTAAGAATTCGAGTACAACTCTCACCCTAGAGATGAGAAGTTTAGCTTCTCATGGCATTGGAAAAATAAAATGAATAAAATAAAGAGAACATAAATTACAACTCAATTGAAGATGGATGAATACCTGTCTACTTAGATAACACATTCTTCTCCTACTTGGCTTTTGATGGCTATCATTTTCTTTCTAAGTACTCTCTAACCTAACTTAGCAATGAGAATTGCTAATCTCGATTCTATGGACTTAACACAATTAAACACGCACCTAGATCCTATTACAAGAGGGGTATTTATAGCCTTCCTAATTAAGAGGTGAAGTAGTGGAGGTAGTGGAACTTGGAGTGCACTCAAAGTTTGGATAGATAAAGCCAAAAATAACTATGATAGCTTGCCGTTGAAGCAATCGCGTCCTCCAGAGGAATTCTGCCGAAAATAGTATCAACGGTGGATGATATGATCCCAAGAAAACAGTCCACGGATTGAGTCCACATATTGTGCAGCATAGGAGAAGGCCGCACGGCTTCCTGATTTAGCGGATTTTCTTGTAACTTCGTCATTTTGCATGTTGTGCATTTCGTATGAGGTGTTTCATGCTCTATATGATGCCCTATTTTGGTAATATTTCCAGAAATCGCCTAAATATGACACTTCTTCTATGTATTTGGCCTAAATGCGCAACTTTCTCAAAAACCTGCCAAAAGGACATAAAAACACGTTTGCGGTAAATAAATAAAAAACAATGGCTACTTTGCATTCGCTTTTCGCCAATTTTCAGAAGAAAAGATAGTAATTTTCGCTATATGTTTTGGCTTCATCAGGTTCCTAGAGTGATACGGTAGATAATAAAAGCACAACATATGTAAGTCCCTAATATCCAAATAATATCATAAAAGTTGAACATATATAATAAAAGTCTATCACAACATAACAACTGAATAACAGTCCCAAAAACATAACAACTAATGAAATAGCAAGTAAAACATCTCCAACTAATGACTCGGTGGTGTGTACAACACCTTGCATTTCCTCCTTCTCTTGGGACGCTCCTCCATCCGCTCCATTTGGACTATTTAGGTACAATTTAATAAAATTCTAGTTTATTTTGGTCACCTGTACCCAAATAACTAATTACAATACAATAAAATTAATTAATTAATTTAAAAAAAAACAAAAAATTACCTTTTACAGACCCTTGGTGCGCGAATCCAATTTATAGGCCCAAACTCTTGGTGCTCTTTCTCAGGGTGTGCATCAAGTGGTGCGCCTCCTCAGTACGCGCACCAAGTGGTGCCCTACCCCAGTGCACGTATCATATTGGTGCCCTCTCCCAAGTTGCGCACTAGCCAAATTTGGTGCGCATCCTGGAGGAGCGCAAGTGGTAACTTTGCAATTCCTAACAATTTAGTGGTGGTTGTTTAATTTTGAATTATTTAAGTGGTAACTAAAAAATTTCGGAAAGTAGTACTGCCATTCCTTGTGTCAATACAGCTATAATAGTCATTTTTCATACCAAGTGTATATTGGTACAAATCTTTGACAGTGTTGGAACACGTTCAGTACGTGCATTTCTGCACTGGAACTTTTTTTTTTTTAACCCTTTGGCAGGGGCTGCCAGGGTTCTGCATTGGAACTTAAGAGGGTCCTAATAATGGTACCAATTTTTTATAAAATGTGAAAAGTCAATGAAATATCATCTATTTGATTTAAGTTGATGCGTTTTTGTAAACAGGTTGAATTGACCCTTTTTTTTTTTGTTAAATCCAGTTTTATGTTAGATGGCCAGAGCTTGCGAATTCGGAGGGTTTTATTTGGGAAAAAAATATGATAAAAACTTGAGTTACAATAAAATAAAATTGAATAAAGAGCACAAATAAAAAACTAATGCACTCTAACTAACAATAATATATCAAAAGTTTTAATTAAAAATATTTAAATATAGCACATTAATTCTATAACAATAGTACTGTAAGTGCTGTATGTAAATACTGTTTCTTCAAATATAATGTATGGCAGTCGGGTCGAGTTTTACTAGTTATATTTTACAAGAAATTCAATCGAGTTTATTAAAATGCAATCCATGCTTAAATAACCACATGCTAAATCTCTAATATCTCTGATTGAATTTAGTGGAGCCACATAGAGTCCGAGAACATAATTTTTTAGTTACCACCTCAAACTTTCATAATTCGCACTTTATCACTTTTTCCTTGCCTCTTCTATTTTGTTCTATTAAAAAAATAGTGCGCAGATCCCAGTAAGTTCTGAATTTTTTTTAAAACAGTGATAAAGTGCGAATTATGAAAGTTTGAGATGGTAACTAAATTTTTTTTTATATATCTGCATGGCTTAAAAAAATTTAAAAATATGCTTCACTGTTGATGCTTTCCTCGAAAGCAATTTATAAAATAGACTTACAATTAAAAAAAAATTATGGTTTATCCTAAATATTTTCCCAAACTATATTACTAATGCTATACTTTTCTTAAAAAAAATATACAATTACATTTTGATTTAAAATAATTGTAAGATTGTGGCTCATACTATAAAGTTTGTTCCATCTTACTAAATATTTTGACTCCATCCTTGCCCGAACCTGTTAATCAGTCAAATTAATCGAATTAAATTTACACTTCTACTTTTGGGTGTTGCCGTGGAAATTAGAGTAGAACTAGGGTGTGATGTGCTCACCAAACTCTTTGGTGAGCACAACTCTACATAAACTATCGGATTCACTTCAAACGAGATTAATCCAACCGTTGAAACCGATGTGCTTTACGAGTGATGCGCGTACATGCAAAATTTTGAATATTTTGAGTTCATTTAGTCTCAAGTCAAGTGGTCAAAATTGATGATTTTTTGAATGCATTAAAACATTTCATTTTGGATCATTCATTTTTCATCAATTTTGACCACTTGACTTGAGACTAAATGAATTCAAAAAATTCAAAATTTTGCATGTACGCGCATACGAGTATATCGGTTTCAACGGTTGAATTTATCTCGTTTGAAGTGAATCTAATAATTTATGTAGAGTTGTGCTCACCAAAGAATTTAGTGAGCACATCACACCCTAGTTCTACTCTTCAATGAATACGATATCTGCCCTCCCGTTGATCAAGGGCATGTTCAAATTAGACCTGTGCAGCCAAAATTTTAATCATGTGAATTACAAAGAGTAGATACCAAATAATGTTGTGTTGGGTCCCAAGATCTGTTACAAAAAGAGAGCGTGCAAAAGATCACGGGCTGTCCATCTGTTTTAGATCAAAACATTTTTACTAGGACATCATAATATCGTATACACATTTTGTTTTCTTTTTTCTTCATTTTTTTTCAATGACATCGTGAAGTTTTCATTTAGTAAAAATTGTTTTGCATGTCTTTGTTTGTTATGAATTTTTTTTTTTTTTGATGGTTGATGGTAATTTAACCATCAATAGATATATTAATAAAAAAATATTTACAAAAAGAGCTGTTTATGTTGCAAAAATGTTCTCCCACACTATTCACCTTTACATGGAGTAACATACTGCAAAAACCGCTGTTCGTAACTCCCTACTAAAAGTAAATAAATGAACAAGCATCTAATAATTTGGGCAAGACCCATATGTTTTTTCAATTTGGGCAAGCATCTGATATCTCTACCAATTTGGGCAAGACCCATATGTTTTTTCAAAAATAAATAAATGAACAAGCATCTAATATTTTTATAACATAAGTAGATGTCTAGATGATTTTTACATTGTTTTACTGCATGCATGCTTATATGGTTTTCCACTAGATCTTTTTTTATGAACATAGTAAAAAGTGAAAAAAATTACAAACAATTTAAAAGTTTGGAATTTATGGGACTAAAATAAAGTATATTATATATTTAATAACCAAAAAAGATATACTATGTTCAAAACACCAAATCTTATACTATTTTTTCTTCTAGATTGATCTAATTTCATCTTTATCTACACCCAACCCATATTATGTTTATCTGCTCCGTTTTCGATTCCACTATTTCACCATTGCCTTTCACATTTTCATCTATTTTAAAAGTCATGAGCATTAATTTTTAAAATTTCTCCTGAAAATTCATGTTTCTGTGCTGTACGCCATGCAAACAAGGTGAATTCATATCACCTAAAGAGGTCTCGTGCATTTCACTTCATACCAAATTCAGATCTAAACTCCAAATTTGAGTTAATTGAGAAAATCCGGACTCAATTCATATCATATGAGGTAACATAATATTTGAGTTTAGATCCGGACCGTTGGATATGCTTTGACACGAATATTAAAAGTTCTGTACAGTTGACTTCGAACAGGATTAGTTTGGATTCTAATCGGACGGTCCGGATCTAAACTCAAATATTCTGTTAAGTCATAGGATATGTATCCATGCAATGCTGCGCCACAGAAAATAGAACTCTTATTGAGGTGCCTATAACGGGACGGTTTGCATGATAATAATCATTCCATGCTTCCCATGGGCACTAGGACTCCATTTTGTGTCTTGAATGATCAAAAGCTGTTACAGGATAAATCTTTTGGAAATGGACCCTTGAGCTTAGCTGGCTCGAGCTGTCATTTAGATAATTCAGAGATCTCCTGAGCCCTGGAGGTTGCACCAAATTGTGCGGCAACTGCCATTCTCAGTTTCCCACAATAAGGAAGGAGAGTAAAAATTGGTTACGGTTTTAAAGATTGACTCACCACACAAGTATATCACCAATTATGGACTAAGGTTGAGATGGTAATGATTCAAGACTTATGTAGATGGTGTTTGAGGGTTACAACTTAGAAGATGTCTCTGCTGGGTTGGTAGGGTTCATGTGATCTCAAATCCAATTATTTTCACCTAAGCTCATCATTTCCCTTCTCCTCCTATTCATCCCCATTTTTAATTATATGCTACGACATAGATCCTTAGATCCCCACATCAATTGTATGGATTGATTCTCTGCATCTCTGCATCCTACATGCACGTATGTGAGAATAATTAATGTATTGGAATGAATATTAGATGGGTATTTTCTAATTACATAAGATGCCACATGGGATGCCATAGTATGGCGCCACATGTGACCAAATTCCCATTGTTTATAATATTTAATCTTTTAACCCCGAGAAAGATATCATTAACAAAAGAGGGGGAGTTACTATAATTAGAAAAGTCTTCTGGTGATGTCACAGTCACATGAGGAGATAAAATATTAAGAGTTTGTTATGGATATTTGTCTCCTCTTAGCATCACCGCTTAAATGAAATCTCAGGCATGGTCAAGGTTTGTTTAAGTTATTTGGCTTTAGTGCCTGGCTCCGTACCGTGTCCTAAAATTGTTTTGTTTTATAACCCAGAGAACCTTTGTCCTTTTTCTATTTTAAAATCTGTATTTGTACGAGCAGGAAGCCAGGAACAAGTTTCCTCATTAGGGTTTTTGCTATCTTTGGGATTTGAGATTTTAGAGGGAAAAGGACTGAAAGATGCCAAGTTTTTTCTATTATATTATTTTGTTAGTTTGTTTTTTACTCTTTTCTGTTTTCACATTGGATCCTCTTTTCACACAGACTTTTTCTTCTTCTGTGGGTCCAAGTATTAATTTCGTTAATGAAATTATTGGCCGTTACTTTATTGATATCGTAGTTTGTAATTATTAAATTTAATAGGTGTATTATAAATTATTTAACTGAATTATAAATGTATTAAAAGAACTTTAAAGGATGTCTATCGTTTGATCCGATCTAAATTAGTTTTAATATATTTATTATTATTATTATGAGGAGGGATCCAATTACACTCTTTTTTTTGACACATCATGACATTGTTTTTTTATAGGCTAATTTTGCGATTTCAAAATTCAAACAGTCGATCTGAACCGTTCAACATGATCACCATATTAAAATGTGCTTGGAGATCAAATTTTACATTTTTTTGAATTTTTTTACTATTTATTAAGATGGTTAAAAAATCGTTGTTTTTTAATGGTCTGAAAACAACGATTTTGTAACCATCTTAATAAATAGTAAAAAAATTCAAAAAAATGTAAAATTTGATCTCCAAGCACATTTTAATATATCCATCATGTTGAACGGTTTGGATCAACTATTTGGACTTTGAAAATGGTAGGTGTCAAAGTGTGTCAAAAAAAAGGTGTAATCGGATCCCTCCTCTATTATTATTTTTATTGTTATATTTTTATCTAAATCTTATTTCATTAAACTGTATATCTTGGAAATTTGTTGAAGTCTTAAGTTGTTGAAGTCTAAAGCTTATATTTTTATCTAAAGCTTATATTTTTATCTAAAGCTTAGTTAGGGCAAGAATCATGCAAATTTGTTGAAGTCTCAAGTTATTTAACTAAATCTTATTTCATTAAACTGTATATCTTGAAAATAATAGCGGTGATAATATCAATAAAGACATTAATATAATATCAAATTATTAGTATTATAACTTCGCTGAATAAAATTTTCATTTGTACGAAATGAGAATAAAAGTCTGCACCAGCATCCCTTACTTGATTTGAGTTTTGAATTTGTGTCTTGGATGTGAAAGACATAATATATTTGTATCAATATCAGATTATGTTCTTATAAAAAATAAATTTTTATTAGACATTTCATGTATTGCTAAAATGAATCTTAGATTCAATGTTTGTGGTTCCTATCAAAATACTGCGAAAATGTTAGCAGTACAATAATATATATTTTTTTAACTCGGTATAATCATAGGATAGAAAATGTGATTTTAATACATGCAATTTTTTTTAAAAGAAAGTAATTATGTACTGTAAGAAGATTAAATACATTTTTTTTACCTGCAATCTGCAATCAATGATCCAACGATTTTAATATTTGATTTCATCATATATGACGTAAAAATTTTAAGAGTTTGTTCGGTGATACTTAATCTTATGGGTTGTATGGTATGTTCGGCAATCAATATTTCCAACACTCAATGTGGGAACTCACTTTGTTATTTAACTGACATGTTTGTGCTGAGGGCAATCTGAGTATGAATAACTACAAGTTATTTGTTTCTGTTTTTTTTCCTTGCTTACTTATGTAATAGAGGGTCTAGTTATATGAACTGGTAAGAACAAATGGGTGGGTTTAGATACATACTGAATTTTTTTTCATGTGCATGCATACTTCTATTGATATTATAGCTCTCCTGTAATATACTTTCACGTTCAATGATATGTTTACGGACTTTTTACAAAGATGTCATTCTTCATTAGCTATTAACTTTGAGTGAGGCTATGGTGCTATGCATAGCACCAATGGCTAGTGTACTACGGCTCAATATGGTACTTTTTAAAATCCTAACGGTCGATCCGACCGTTCAATGTAATATCCATATGAATATGTACTTGCAAACTAAATTTTATATTTTTTCGAATTTTTTTACTATTTTTTCAGATAGGTAGAAAAATCAGTGTTTTTTGAAAATTCTGGACCATCAAAATTCTACCTATTTGAAAAAATAGTAAAAAAATTCAAAAAAATATAAAATTTAGTTTGCAAGTACATATTCATATGGTTATCACATTGAACGGTCGGATCGACCATTAGGATTTTAAAAAGTACCATATTGAGCCGTAGTACACTAGCCATCCGTGCTATGCATAGCACCATAGCCTCACTCATTAACTTTTGTCTTCTCTCTTTATTATTTTGTTAATCTATAATGATATTAACAAAACAATTTAGTTTTTTTTCCATGTCTTTTTATTCCCCGTGCCTTTTTTTTTTTCTTCTCTCTTTAATTGACTTTTATTTTTTCACCGTCACCCGTCCATTTTCTTTTTTACAATCTTCTTTTATTTTACTAAATTTTATTATATGTTAAATATTAAACTTTAGATTATAAGAATTGATAAAAAATATTAACTACTATTAATTCTAAAATTAGCATGGATGGTTTAAAAAGAAAATATAATTTTTCATTAATTTTTGTCTCAAATTAAAATTTTCCACAATTATTTCTACAATATAAATATTCATTTTAACACATTTCTAGAAAAAAAAAAGTCAGTAATTTGACCTATTTTTACTTCAAAAATTAAACCCGTTAGCAATACCATGACGCCTCCATGTGACTAAAATCTAGCACCTGTCCGTTCTTTTATGTTCCAACTAATTTTTAATTTCCAACATTCAAGATATCTGCTTTGCCACATGTGAAATGTTGAAAATAAGAAATTAGTTGGGACATAAAAGAACGCATAGATGGATGCTAGATTTTAACGGGCATCGGTTCATTAAAATTAGTATTGGCAACCGAGGATTTAGGATTTGGTTTTAATTTATTGGCGAGACAGGAACACACCAGTCAGTCTAAATCATACTCAAATTCAAATTAGACATTTTCTTTTTTGAAAGCAAGACATTTTATTAGAAAGAAAAGTGTTAACTGCATTTTTTTTTATTTGTATTCTTTATTTGTATCTTAAATGTTTCTATATATCTTTCTGAAAGCGTTTGTACTTGACAGTAAAAGTGTTTATATCTTTCGTTATTAAGATCAAACATTCCGAAAACAATATTTTTTTACTCCTTCAGTAAAATCGTCAACTTAATTTTTTATTATAATAATTCAAAAAAAAAATTTCTTTTAGAAAATTCGGACATCTTATCATCATTTCAAAATAAGATTTCGTTAGTTTTGACAAAATTTTAAATATATTTTATAAGAATCAAGCACGCTAGTCTTTTTTATAATAAAATAATATATAGACGAATTTCAACTGTTAAATTTTTTAATATATATTTTGAATTTATAACTTGACCCAATGTAAACAAATTTTGGGTAAAATCTGATGGATTCATGGAATCTAAACGTACAATGTGTTTGATCAGAAAATAAATAGTCATATACTTTCCGTGCTACCAGAGACCAGCCATAGTTGTTGACCAAACCTTCACTTCACTGTTCAGTGTTCACGGAAATTAGTACCGTATTAATTAATAATGTAAAATATGATATAGAAAATGTAAAGAAAATGGTGCATGATTATTATGCATTACCGTTTGCTTGTATCAATAGCGTGACAGCCTGACAGGAGGAGGAGGGTATGGGTGAGTCTTTAATTCATTTGTCTGCTTCATTTATTGTTTCACCTCTTCTCAAATTGAATCCCATGCTTGTTTATCTCTTTAACAAAATTGTAACAATTGTAACAGTAATTAGAATTGTTTATTCAAATCACTATTTAATGTGTTTGACAACAACAACAAAAATATATTGGAAGAGTATGCATTCTTATCTGTTCTATTACGTTATTACAATTTTTTTTTAGAATAGTAGAAGAGTTATTGTTTTATATTTTTTTGAATAGAACTGTGGACTCAGTGCAGTTTCACGAGCTCTTGTATCTCTGAAGAAGCGCATATTCAATTCACACCCTTTAATAATAAAAAAATTATTATTTTGAAATAATATATTCGTATTTGGAAAAACTTTAATTGAAATAATAATTGAATAGGGGATTGGCAGATTGCCAACATATTAAAGACTAAAAATAGAAATAAATCATTTGTTGCCTAGTTGAGGTTACAGTTGAATACTTGAATGAATGATAATGATGTTTCATGTAGTTGTGTACACTAACACTGTACTGTCTGTACACCAGCATGTGCAAAGATCAAACCTGCAGCCGGTCCGAGCAAAATAAACTGTGGTTCAGATCCTAACCCGGTTCGATCCTAATAAAAGTCAGATAACCAATTCATCAATCAAAGGCTGACAGTAAGCCCGTCTCTCTCTGTTTTTTTTTTTTTTAAGTCTAACGAATTCTTTTCATTTCTTTCTTGGTTTTTATTTTCTCTTGCCCCTGCAATTTTGAGGTTTTTATTGGGATATTATTGAGCAAATTGCTGCTGTTCATTGAATCCCCAGCAAGCAATGAAGTTGGCTCACATAAACAATCAATTCTCTTTATTTATTTTTTAATTTTAGAAGAATCTATGTTTATGAAATTGTAAAAGACGATTTCTTTTAATCATCGCCATCCTCCAATGAATTTTAATATAGTTATGGTATACTTATTCTGCTTTAGATTATATCTTAGACAGTTGCCAATTGTAAATTGATGTAACAATTCATGCAAAATAGACAATTATTATTATTCTTATTGTCCTCTAGTTTTTAAGTATGTGACATGATGTGATTTGTCGTGACTCGTCATGTAATGTAATAGAATATGATATTGTTTTCATGTTATGTGACCTATTATGCAAAAAAGGCCGAAATTTTTATTAATATCCAAAAAAATATTAAATTTTACAATCTACACTATGTTTGACAAGATTTCAAAAACTGTTCAAATCGCAGATTTATTTTCCGGTTTTGAAATTCCAAAATCGCAAATTTAATTTGCATTGTAATTTTTTTTTTAAACAGAAAATGTTATAATTTATTTATTTTTTGTATTGAAATATTAGAAATATACTATATATTTCTTTGAAAATAGAGGAATATAATATAATTTGATTTATTAGAAAGACTACGACAAATAACCCGGATCAATATTTTTCAAGCCGGATTTTTCGTGGCTGTAAGAAAAATTAAAATATTTTTTTGTGTATTATTGAAAAAAAATACAAATGTTTTGAATCTGAGTTATTGATCCCAGTTCAAAACTCACTTCTAGTTAATATATAAAATATTGTGATCCCTTTTATTTTTGAAAAAAAATAATCTCTAACATTCTCTGACAAAGGATACTTAAATAACAAAAAAGTTTTTGTTTTTTTTCAAAAATAAAAGGATCACAGTATTTTCTGTATTTATCTTGAAGTGACTTTTGAACCGGGATCAATAACTCAGATTCAAACCATTTTTATTTTTTTTCCATAACACACAAATAAATATTTTAATTTTTGTTACAGCTGCGAAAAATCCGAGTTATTTGTCGCAGCCTTTCTAATAAATCAAATTATATAGTATTCCATCTATTTTCAAAAAATATATAAAATATTTCTAATATTTCCATAAAAAAATAAATAAATTATAACATTTTCTGTTTAAAAAAAAACTTAAAACCGCAAATAAATTTGCGGTTTTAGAATTCAAAAACCAAAACTGCAAATTAAATTTGCGGTTTTGGAATTCCAAAATCGGGAAATAAATCTGCGGTTTGGATAGTTTTCAAAATCTTGTCAAACAGGATCTAGATTTTGAAATTTAATATTTTTTTTGGATATTACTAAAAATTTCGGCAAAAAATGACCGGAGAAAATACGTCACATTTGAGGGCTTGATATGTTTAATATCGCTGTGACGTGTAACGGCGTGTTAAACGTGATTTGACGTAATAGTCATGTTTATTTTTTTGGTTAGAATTTGGAATTGTTCATTTAAAAAATTGGACAAAATGAAAAAAAAATACGGAAAACCTTGAAAAATATTATAAAATGAAAACAAAATAATGGAATTTCTTTTTGATATTTTAATTATTTCATCCGGATTTTAATTGTTAATCGTAAAAAAAATGAAAAAAAAGTCTAAATTTATGGAAAATTTGAACAATTAGTTTATAATGAATGAAAAAAAGACTCCTGAGTAGAACACATGTCATGATGCGACTCTATCATGACATGCCATCTCATTATCTGTGACGGCATGTTATTTTTTAATTCCATATTATCCTCTATAAGTGACATTTTTAATTCTCTAATTCTGATTAACTTTGATGATTTTAATGATTTTATAGAGACATTTTTTATTCTCTAATTCTCTAATTCTGGTTAACTTTGATGATTTTCAAATTCAAACTTAGGATAACGTCATCATAATAAATTGCCTTCTCAAAGAACTTTATGCGCCTTTAAACTTGACTTTATTCTTGAGACTTATTATTAATTTATGAACTTTTTTAGTTCATTAAAATATTATTAGTTAGTAACCGTCAGGTAACTTAAAAAACTAAAAACAATTTTCTCATCTACTCAATTTACAAGAAGTAATGTAGGGGTAAAAAACGCTCACAGTATACTTAAAATGATTAATCACAGCACTTGAAAATAAATATGAACAAGGAAATGCATTTATATAAAAATAATATAAGTATAGTAAATAGAATATGAGCCACAACCCACAACCACCATAAGATGAATTTTCGTTTCCTATCACATCAAATTCATTAAGCACTAATTAATCCATGTCAACTTGCTGGCACATCAAATTTAAAGTTTCCTACAACACCCAAGTGCTCTGGTCATTCCCGTTTGGAACACAGAAAAAAAAAAAGGAACAGAAAATGGACATAATTTTTTATTTATAGAAATTATTTTTAAAAAATAGGAATCGGATGGAGTGCAGAGAAATTTTAATCATCTATGGAATCAAATTATGATTCGGTTCCTTCAACTATTCAGTTTTTCTATGACAAATT
This sequence comes from Carex kokanica, assembly GCA_025461125.1. NCBI lineage: Eukaryota > Viridiplantae > Streptophyta > Magnoliopsida > Poales > Cyperaceae > Carex > Carex kokanica. Next base: position 310,593 of record JAJGRX010001047.1, on the reverse strand, counting down.
GACAACAATTCACATATCAACATAAAATTAAAGAATTTATGAGCCGATTTTGTTATGTAGTCTTCTATGTACTCGTGTGATATGGTGTAGAAATTAAAGGACTGGATCAATGATTCGGTTCTTTTTACAAGAACAAAATATCTCTGAAATCCATCTATTTCCTTATAATATTTTAAATAAGAAGAGGGATCCGATTACTACAATTTTGAGTTACCACAACTATTTTTTATATTTTCAAAGTTCAAATCGTCGATCCAAACCGTTCAACATGACCTTCACAATAAAATATGTTTCCAAATCAAATTTTACATTTTTTTGAATTTTTTTTACTATTTATTAAGTATTTTACAAAAACTAGTCAAATTCAGACCATTGAATTTTGTACCCATCTTAATAAATAGTAAAAAAATTCAAAAAAATGTAAAATTTGATTTGGAAGCATATTTTATTGTGGAGATCATGTTGAACGGTTTGGATTGATGATTTGGACTTTGAAAATGTAAAAAATAGTTATGGTAACTCAAAATTGTGGTAATCGGATCTCCTCTTTTAATAATTTATATTTTGAAAATTCTAGAAGATGGACGCTTAAAGCGACTTTTCGCAATTTGTTTTCTTTTTATTTCAGAAAATGAGAAAATGGTAAACAAAGAAGTAATTAAGATGAAAAATTACTGTCCTGTATACTTGAACTATAGATAAGATAACTAGATACTAATGTTATTTTCCGGTATATACTCTAGAAAGAAAAGTATTTATTAAAAGCATCTGATATTTTTAAATAAGTTAATCTTATAATATTTTATCAGTAAAATTTTAGACACGAATAAATTTAATGAATTTCGTGACCCTCTTAAAACTTATTAATTTGGAATATGGCCCCCAAACTTGTTATTTATTGGCAATTACTCCCTTTTTGTATTTATTAGCCCAAACTAACACCTTTTAAACTCTTTGATGGGTATTCATTGGATAATGCTCCAATTTCTTCAAATAGTTCTATAGCCTACAATAGGGGTGAAAACAGAGCCGATGATATCCGATTCTTATTCGAAAATTAGATATGGATATTCAAATATAATATCCATACGAACACAAAAATATACTTTAAATTTTAATTATTCATATTCAAATGGTTTATATATAAATACCATATAGTTCAATATATATTATCAAAAAAATGATATTAGTTACCATTATAATTAGATAATATTATAGACTGTGGTATTTTTTTTTAATAAATATTCAATCCGATTCAATCCGTATTCATATTTGTATATATCTAATATCCAACCCATATAAACAAAAGGGAGGGCCTAGCTTTCCTCCATCATTCATCCTCCATTTTTCTCCCAACTGAAAATAAGTAGGGGACCACAATATTACAGTTAATAACTGCTGGAATTAGTAGAGGACCACAACTACCTTCACAACATTACCGGCGGACATATTGCGCAAAAGTATTCACACTTGACACAGGTAGTATTCATCCATGTAAATAAAAGTACTCATCTTTGAGAAATAATTATATAAGGAAACATTACCACTCATCTTTTACACGTTTTTAGGAGTGGTTTTTTTTCCTACATTCACTCTAACTAATATTTTTGTCGATCTGTGCGGAATTTTTCAAATCTAAAATCACGAAAGTCTTCTACACAATTTTCTCTTTCAAATGAGATCCATGATGACATACTTTCGAGGTGTCCGTTACGCAAGTATTCACACCTCGTACGCAAGTATTCATCTCTCATTGAACAAGTATTCATCCTCGTCGTGTAAGTGTAAATAGTACATGAAGGTATGGTGGGACCGCACAACCGCGACTTCAGATAAGTAGGGGACCACAGTAATATGCGGAGATAAGTGGTGGAATTAGTAGGGGACGATTTGCGAAAAAGTATTCACACTTAACACGAGTTGTATTCATCCATATAAATAAAAGTACTCATCTTTGAGAAAGAATTATATATGAAAATATTACGATATTAAGAGCATTAATTACGCGGAGATAGTATGGTACCACAACTGCCGTCCGCTAAAAACAAAAGAAAACGCGTAATTAAGTGGGGGCACCGCACAACCGCCATCACTAACTATCGTGGGGACCGCAAGTGGAAATAACATCAAGTATTCATCTATAATACAAATACATCAAGTATTCACCCTGATATATCAAGTATTTTTAAAAAAAACTGGACATATCACAACCATCTTTTACACGTTTTTAGAGGTGGTTTTTTTTTTCTCCGTTCAATCTAACTAATATTTCTGACGATCTGTGAGGAATTTTGCAAATCTAAAACTACGAACATCTTCTACATAATTTTCTCTTTAAAATGAGATCCATGATGACATACTTTCGAGTTATCCGTTGCACAAGTATTCACCCTCGTTATGCAAGTATTCATCTATCATTGAACAAGTATTCATCCTCGTCGTGTAAGGCGGAGGCGGAGGTGGGAGGCAAGTATTCATCTATAATACATGAAGTATTCACCGTAGTATTCACATCTCGTACGCAAGTATTCATCCTCGTCGTGTAAGTGTAAATAGTACATGAATGTATGGTGAAACCGCACAACCGCGACTTCAGATAAGTAGGGGACCACAATAATATGCGGAGATAAGTGGTGGAATTAGTAGGGGACGATTTGCGAAAAAGTATTCACACTTAACACGAGTTGTATTCATCCATATAAATAAAAGTACTCATCTTTGAGAAAGAATTATATATGGAAATATTACGATATTAAGAGCATTAATTACGCGGAGATAGTATAGTACCACAACTGCCGTCCGCTAAAAACAAAAGAAAACACGTAATTAAGTGGAGGGACCGCACAACCGCCATCACTAACTACCGTGGGGACCGCATAACCGACCGCAAGTGAAAATAACACCAAGTATTCATCTATAATACATGAAGTATTCACATGTAATACATCAAGTATTCACCCTGATATATCAAGTATTTTAAAAAAAAACTGGACATATCACAACCATCTTTTACACGTTTTTAGAGGTGTTTTTTTTTTCTCCGTTCAATCTAACTAATATTTCTGACGATCTGTGAGGAATTTTGCAAATCTAAAACCACGAACGTCTTCTACATAATTTTCTCTTTAAAATGAGATCCATGATGACATACTTTTGAGTTATCCGTTGCACAAGTGTTCACCCTCGTAATGCAAGTATTCATCTATCATTGAACAAGTATTCATCCTCGTCGTGTGAGGTGGAGGCGGAGAAGGAGAGGCGGAGGTGGGAGGCGGAGGCGGAGAGGGAGAGGCGAAGGTGGGAGAGGTGGGCGGAGGCGGAGGTGGAAGAGGGAGAGGGAAGGAGAGAGGAAAGAAATAGAATGATAAAATCTACTAATTAATTTGTAGGGACCACTAGTTAGTTAGAATTGATTATTATAGTTAGAAAATGAAGTTAGTTAGTTGGAGGAAAAATAAAGGAAGGAATCAAGGGATAACATATAATTACCCTAAACAAAAACAAATCCAAATACCAAATTACCACTATCCGCTTCTTATCCAATTCGTTTTCACCTCTAGCCACTAGCCTACAGGCATCTAAAAAAAAGGAAAAAAAACACTTCTATAATTTTATTTATCTAATGCAAGTATGCAAGGGGTCAGACCCAATTGTTCTATAGAAACAACTGTTCACACACAAGTAAAGTCTATTGGATCAATCACTGATTCAGAAGCTAAGTCTCCGTAAAATTCATAATACTCAAATAATCAGTATTAAACTACGTACCCAGAACCTAAATCTCCTGAAACAATTGGTACCAGTACCAACATATACAGATAACCTATTTAGTTGACATCACACAAACTTAAAATTAATTAAAAAGCATTATGATAATGATGAAAACTCTATCGGATTGCTTCAAACAACAAATTCAAACTGTTAAAACCGATCTACTTCACGAGTGGTGCGTATACATGCAAAATTTTGAAATATAATGAAAAATAAATGCATTAAAATAACTTATAAAACTTTATTTTTTTAACCGCTTGACTTTATAATAAATAAACTCGAAAATTTTAAAAATTTGCATTTATACGTATCACTCTGAAAGTAGATAGGTTTCAACAGTTTAGATTAATTGTTTGAAACCAATTTAATAGATAGTAAAATTATACTCATCAACCCTCTTAATGAGTATAATTCACACTAACTTTACTCATCATAATCTAACAGTAAATGGGCTGATGACTCATCCTCTCTTGCAGTCCCAAGATTGTCATCTAACTGAATTTCCTCTACCGCCTGAATTTTTAAATTTGCTCTGAAGTTATCTGCACTTCAGATTTTCCATATCACAAAATAACTTCTGCAAAATTTTAATGACAAAACTAATTCTACTTAAAATTGAGCTCGGATTGGCATGCTCACTCGCTGAAATCATGTCAATATGGATGCTTGTGTCCAATCCTATCGGATATTCCATGTTTGGTTGTAAAACAAGAATAGCTAGAATAGTCAAATAAAAAATAGCTATTGTTTGTCTTATTAGAATAGTCAAATCTCAAAATTCTTAGAAATAACATATTCTAATAAGACCAAAAATTTGAATTCACTATTCTAACTATTATAACCCAACCAAACACCGAATAAGTTATTCTGAATAGTCTAATCTCAAGAATAACTTATTCAGATTCTAACCAAACATAAGACTCGCTTGAAAACATGGCTCGTCTTTATAATATTGTATATACTGGTTGTACTTATCCCAATGTTTACTTTTGTTTAATTGCTTGTTTAGCTTCACAAATTCTGTTTGATACTTTCAGGATTTTAGCCTAAGATGGGATGTGTAGGTTCCGTTCAGGTTACAGGTTTTATGAGAACATAGTGTATGCTCTCTGTCTATGTAATAGGCTATATTTGGTGACCGCCTGACTGGTCATGCACGCTGCATCTGGTACAGCAGCAAACGTAATATGGTTGTGGTTGTAATATACTGCCTACGGGCTTCCTCTAAAAAATAAAAAATAATAAAAAATTGAGATTCTATTTTTAACTTTATCTTCTTCTTTTTTATTCTACTCTAAACACTAGAATTCTCCAGTAGAAACTAATGTTTTGGCCAACAACTAAAGTCCCAATTCTACCTAAAACCACTATGTTCTGAAGGTCCAAGCAATCCGGATTGTATATATAGTAATTACTAATAAGGGATGTACTTGGATTTTGTTTTTAAGAAGAAAAAAATATTTAAGAATTTCTTTTAAAATAAAATATTCTTTTATGAAAATTTTACACAAATAAGTAAAAGGAGAAAAACACCAGACCGCATCTGACTGGAGAGCATCACCTGCTCTAGTAGAGGAGAATCAGAGAGGAAATGGAGAGGAGCTTTTACTGTGCACCATATTGATTTTTACTTTTTTAGCGAAATTTTTCATCTTCAAATCAGAATGTAAGATTAATGTTTGAAGGGGAGCGAACACATATCATCGCCTTCCACCTCTTTTCTTTTTCTTCCTCTATGCCACTACTTCTGTAGCACAACCTAAAGAGATACTTATATTTTACTAGAAAGTTTCTTGATTACACATAGTTTATTTTTCTAAAGAGTTTTTCGAAGTAAATTTGCATGAATCTTAGCATAACTCTATCCAACTTCCAGCGGCACCATAAGTTTGTAGATATGAGTAGAATTGTAGTCAGAATTTTCATAAGGAATAACAAAAAAATATTTACAACGAAAATTGTCTTTCAAAAGAAATAAAAAATCAACTTTAACTAAGATTTAACTGTTGATTCCTAAATTGATCAAAAATCAAACACAAATTAAATCGCATTATATTAATGATTCATGTACAAATGAGTAGGATTAAAATGCACAATTAGTTTTGTGCTCCAACTATACCCCACATATTTATCTCTGTTTTTAAAATTCAAATAGTAGATTCGAACCGCTCAACATGATCTCCATACTAAAAATATGCTTATAAACCAAATTTTATATTTTTTTTGAAAATTTTTTAGTATTTTTTTAGATAGGTGCAAAACCACTTCTTCTTAATCAAGAGGAGGGATCAGATGACACTCTTTTTTGGTGATCAATCAAGTTTCCATGAAATCAAATCGTTATTTTTTAATTTTAAATAATTGCTAGATGGATGACTAGGGGTGAAAACGGTATGGATAATATCCGATCCGTATTCAAAAAATTAGATGTGGATATCCGATATCCGAATATCCGTGTGGATATAAATACTGATATGGTTTTACGTTTCAATTATCCGTATCCGAATAGCAGATATATATCATATATTTTAATATATGAGGAAGGATCAGATGACATCTTTTTTTGGTAACATTGGATGACACCGTACATTTTCAAAGTTTTCAAAGTTCAAACAGTCGATCCAAACCGTTCAATATGATGGATATATTAAAATGTGCTTGCAGATCAAATTTTACATTTTTTTTGAATTTTTTTACTATTTATTAAGTATTTTACAAAATCGTTGTTTTCAGATCATTGAATTTTTGTACTCATCTTAATAAATAGTAAAAAAAATTCCAAAAAATGTAAAATTTGATCTGCAAGCACATTTTAATATATCCATCATATTGAACGGTTTAGATCGACTGTTTAGACTTTGAAAATGTAGGGTGTCATCCGATGTCACCAAAAAAGAGTGTCATCCGATCCCTCCTCTTAATATATATTATGAAAAAATATTGTTATTCACCATTAAAATTAGATAAATATTATGAACTTTGGTATTTTTTAATATTATTTTAATAAATATCCAATCCGATCCGTATCTGTATCTGTATCCGGTTGATATCTGATCCGTATTCATATCCAGAAAATTTAAAAAAAAATATATGGATATGGTTTTACACTATCCGCTCCGTATTTGCTCCGTTTTCACTCCCAGGATGACCCATTATTTTTCAAATCATACCAAATTCAATACAAAATTTATTTAACTTAAACAAAGATATCTGTAAGTTTGTTATCGATATAACACATATTTTAAGTACTGTTTGATCGGTTGATCTCGATTATCAAATTAGTTTGTTATTGATATAATCTATCCGATCTATATTCACATTCTTTATACAATTTCATAGAATGGACTCTGCTGCTTTTCTGTATCCAACCATTCAAAATTTTTCATTTCACACATCTCGATACAAAAACTTTTTCATACACAAATCTCGACAAATTTAAATAGTTGAATCTGAAAAAGCTGGTTGCTGCTTTTCTATCAGAAAAGCAGCAGAGTCGGACCCCATTCATAACGTATAAGGGTTTACAAAAGTTGTACAGCACAATGGAGAGTCACGTGATTTTATTGATGACAATATTAATTGCAATGTACGTACTAAATTAAGTTGAATAAGTGGATATACAATAAAACAACAGTAATGAATTATTGCTGCAGTATTTTCCAAGGTAGGGTTGGGTTAGGTTGGGGGGAGCATGGGCAGAACATGTTAATTAGGAGCGGCTTAATTATTCTTATAAATTAAACTTTAATTCTTTATATTTTATAATTTTTACAAATATTAGTATCTTTTATATAAGTTTTTTCGTCGTTAGTGGCAGAACTACCAGGTTACAATCTTGAAATGTAATAATTAAAGCAAGGAAATGACATATTTTTCCTTCAAGTTGTCTCGACACAACTTTATTGTCATTTGTGCCAATTTAACGTTTGAAATTAAATTCAAGTGCATGCATGTATGACTATGAGGCTGAATGATCGATATTCTGATAGAAGATTCCTGTTAGACAATAATAGAAGAGAGACATTGGGAGTGTAAAAAAATTAGGGGTTGGCAGATGAGATGAGGATCTTATCTTAGCAAGTATCCAATCAAGGAAAGCCGAAAGTGCTTGTGACTTATTTGTAAGTTGTGGCTATGGCCTCACCTTTCTATCCTTTTCCCTTCTTTATTCCACTAATAATTTGTCAAAATAGTAAAAACTTTGAATGTCAATCTAATTATCAATGTTCAAATGACAATAGCTTAAGTAAAGAGGTACACATTCACACCAAACTAAATACATGATGATAGGTTTTCGTCACTTTACATTAGAGATGCATGCTTAATTCCTGTATGATATATTTAAAAATAAATTTATATTATTAACGTTTAACGAGCCTTTATTAAAAAAATATTAAAGAAAAAATATACAAAATATTCTTTTGACAGAAATAAAGGAAATTGAAGTTCAGTTAGTGGGTTTTGCATTGATGTGTTCACCGCAACTCTGAGTTGCTTGGGCTATGAGGTCCTATATGATTTTGTTCCGTATGACATCGACATCTATGATGAACTTGTCAACAAAGTTTATTCAAGGGTACTCTTCTTAACACTATTTGAGTATTTTCTGATTTATTAATAGTTAATTACTAACTGAAAAATAATTGCGGGCTTTGCAAAATTTTAGATAGGATTCATTCTTGGCCAATAGCTGTTTTGAGCATAAAATCTTGTACGGTAGTTAATTTGTGATTGAAATTAAGAAAATCAATCTCAATTTTTTTTTTTAGAGAAATCACAAAACTATTTAGTCTACGACTCTTAAAGTGCCCAGAACCTGAAATTAAAAAAAAAATGAATTGGAATAATTAAGTATTTAATTCATGTGAAATCAAACTAGGGATTTTGATTCTGTCTAGTTTATGTATGTGCATATTTAATCTTCCCTAATTAATAATTATACTCAATAGGCATTTGGCATTGTTTGTAAATGATGGATTGATTTAATATGGCGCCAGTAAATTGCACTTTGTCACTATCAGTGGGTCAATTATAGAATTCCATGCCACTATTTAGAAGTCATGTGGTAATGGTGCTAATTGGTGACTATGTATAGAGACTAGACAGGTAACATCCCTTTCACAAATACATTTTCTTATCATACTTTAATCATACAATATGTGTGTTTTATTTGACCACAAATGTCTTACCCTGCTTAATTTCAATTGAAATAGTCCATTTCAAATTTATTTAGCAAATCGGCTTGTTTGTTAATTCTGATAAGTGTCATTGAAATAGTCATCATCAAATTTATTTAGCAAATTGGCTTTTAATTACGGAATGTTATCGGACTTTTTTTAACAATCCGAAATTGGAAAGATTTGGAAAGTAGAAATTATATGCACATATGGGATTCAATCCCCTTTGGTGTCATCCATTATATGCTACCCAATCTTTATTTTTGAGAATCAATATGCTACCCAATCTTGAATCATTATTCTTCACGTTTGGGAGAGAAAAAAAGGGTAAATTGGCAGCAATTGGATTTGACCCTCGATGGTTCACATTCATTGGATGCAATCCAATCTCTTCCATCTATTTTTAAAATTTCAAAAAGATGGGGGAAAACAAAGTTAAAAAGCAATAGACCCCAAGTCTCATCTCATTTAGTGATCTTAAACTGTTCCTTCTTGAACCTTTTGAGTTCATACAAATGAACTTTCAATAATCTGTATATGGTGAGGCTGGTATTTTGCAATGCGCTGATTCGTGTTATGAATTCATATTTTTGATTTTCAAAGTTCAAACATTAATCGAACTGCTTGATATGATCTTCATATGAAAAATCTACTTACATACCAAATTTTACATTTTATTTAATTTTATACTATTTTATAGATAAGTAGAAAATCACTATTTTCGGATGGTCCATTATCTTTCGATCTATTGATTTTCTTATCTTAGAAAATAGTGAACAAATTATAAAAAATATAAAATATGATCTCCGCAAATATATTTTTATATGAAAATATGTTGAAAGGTTAATAATTAATTGTTTAAATTTTAAAAACGAAGATGTCAAATCATAGCACGAACCTATTGCGTTGCAAAGTACCCTAGCCTAACTCTCTCTCTCTCTCTCTCTCTCTCATATATATATATATGAGGAGGGATCCACTTACACTGATTTTTTGTGACACCGGATTACACTCTATATTTTCACAGTCCAAACAGTCGATCAAAACCGTTCAACATGATGGATATATTAAAATGTAATTGCAGATCAAATTTTACATTTTTTTTATTTTTTTTACTATTTATTAAGATGGGTACAAAAATTCAATGGTCTGAAAACAATGATTTTGTAAAATACTTAATAAATAGTAAAAAAATTCAAAAAAATGTAAAATTTGATCTGCAAGTACATTTTAATATATCCATCATGTTGAACGAGTTGGATCGACTGTTTGGACTTTGAAAACTTTGAAAATATAGAGTGTAATTGGGTGTCACCAAAAACGGTGTAAGTGGATCCCTCCTCTCTCTCTCTCTCTCTCTCTCTTTGTCATCAGAACGTTTGTTCCTAGCCCCCGGGTGCTATCAAGTGATTTTCTGATTTCCAAAGTTCAAACAGTCGATCCAAACCGTTAGATGTTCAATCTATATTAAAATGTGCTTGGAGACAAAATTTTACATTTTTTTGGAATTTTTTTACTATTTATTAAGATGGTTTGAAAATCGTTGTTTTCAATGGTGCTGAAAAAAACTTCAAAACAGCGATTTTCAAACCATCTTAATAAATAGTAAAAAAAATTTAAAAAATGTAAAATTTGGTCTCCAAGCACATTTTAATATAGATTGAACATGTAACGGTTTGGATTGACTGTTTGAACTTTAGAAATCGAAAAACCACTTGGTAGCACCGGAGGGCTAGAAATAAACGTTTTGATATTAGCCTTTCTCTCTATACATATAGAGGTTGGTTAAGATCAAAGTGGTATGACCAAGGCCTTGGTGCTACTAATTAGTTTTTGCAATTCTAAAGTTAAAATAGTTGATTTGAAGTCCTCAATGTGTTCTGCATATTAAAATGTACTTGGAAATCAAATTTTACATTTTTTTGAATTTTTTTACTATTTTTATGGATTTTTGAAAATCATTGTTTTCCATAATAAAAAAAAATGAAAAATAGTTATTTTTAAAAATCCATAAAAATAGTAAAAAAATTCAAAAAAATATAAAATTTGGTCTCCAAATATATTTTAATATGAAGAACACGTTGGGCACTTCAGATTGACTATTTGAACTTTGAAAATCGCAAAAACAAATTGGTAGTACCAAGGTCTTGGTCATACCACTTTGATATTAGTGAACCTCTCTATATATTTATATATTTGTGTGTGTGTGTGTGTGTGTATAGAGTCCGGCTAGCGTCCAAACGTTTGGATAGAGGCCTATATCCAAACGGTTCATTTTTGCGATTTCAAAGTCCCAAAAGTATATCTGAAGCGCTCAACATGTTTGGAATGTTAAAATGTGCTTGGAACCTAAATTTTACATTTTTTGGAATTTTTTTGCTATTTTTTTTAGAATTTTTGAAAATCGTTGTTTTGATATGAAAAAAATATAATAAAAAATTCATCAAAACAATGATTTTCAAAAATTCTAAAAAAATAGCAAAAAAATTCCAAAAAAATGTAAAATTTAGTTTGCAAGCACATTTTAATATTCCAAATATGTTGAGCACTTTGAATCGACTTTTGAGACTTTGAAATCGCAAAAATGAACCGTTTGAATATAGGCCTCTATCCAAACATTTGGACGCTAGCCGGACTCAATATATCAATATGAAACGATATACAACTATATATGTTTGGTCAGTTATACAAATACTTGTCTCTTATAATATAAAGATATAAAAAGATATTTTTCATTTGGGAATAACTGAGATATGGGTGCCAATGAATACAATATCAAGTAATGGTATTTTGCTAACATAGGTCCAATTTAAAAATTAAGTTTGGGCTTCTAAGCTATGAAAATAATTGATGCTACTTTTGCAATATTTTTATATGGGCATTGTCCCGGCCCAATCCATTATTAAATTGATAATGGGTCATAAATCATGATTTCTAATTTGAGTTTCCAAGTTATCCAAGCAAAATTCCTATATATATATATCGACGAAAATATTGGTACTGATTCATGGATCTAAACGTTGAGTAGTCCTTACTACAAAACAAAAAATGGTCGTAATATAAAGTTCTGCTAGCTTTTGCCATAGGTTTGGGTAAAGATATTGAAGGGCTGTTTTGACTTCATGCACGAGTCATGCATGTGTTTTTTTATTTGACTCTACTGTCCGTGCATGGTATAAAATTAATATAGTGTAGTCAATATATTTATCCCGTAAATTTACATAAGTTGCTAGTCTATTGTTTATTAAGTTTTGTTGAGCATACTGATCAACAGCTCGCGTTTGTGAAAATAAAAATTAATTGCAGGTTTAAATTTTGTGATCTTAGTTTTTTTTTTTTTTTTTCCCATCCAATATGTTTCTATCTTAATTCACATACCTCTAAACAAATTTTGCAAATCGATCTTTGAATTTTCCTTTTTTTTTTAAAGCATGGTAGCAGCTACAGCATACTTTTTTTTTTGTTTTTTAAAACTCTTGGCAGATGCAGCTACCGGCAGATACTTGATCTTTGAATTTTCATTCCGTCATGTCGCTAGCTCTAGCTAGGAGTAACCCTTGGTTATCCTGTCTCAGTTAATGTGTTGGCCCATTTCTAGCATTGAAAAGCTAGATGCACTACTGCCGAACATAAATCTAAGAGAGCACATATAGTAAAAGCAAATATCTATACTAATTGACAATAACGAAGAAATTATGCCAAAAAATACTTAAAAATGAAAAACGAAAGAAATTAATGCACATATATATTCTCAAAGCAAGAAATGCACAGTTTTCCTTTGGCTTTCTGTTGGCAAAAAAAATAAAAAAAAATTATGATCAGTTAATTTCAGAATAGGATCACTGTATCAGTAAGAAGTTGTGCACTTCTGGTATCACCTTGTATGCATTTAACTGAAACCAACTTAGTCATGCTCAAACCATAAAATTGAAGACCATATCTCACCAAATTAATTAATATGACACCATCAACAAATTAATCCTCCCATTAGCCTATTAACTGCACATTTGCCAATTCTTATAGATGGGAAATTAAAAGAAAAAGAAAAAGAAACCGTACATAAAAAAGAAAACAAAACACAGTTCAAGCATGATACAATACTAGACTTCTACCTGAAGACGCAAAGGAACCAATTCTTGAATAAAAATTCAATGTTACAAAGCAAAAGTAATTCTATTGGCTCGAGTACAGGCATTCGCAGCGGACATCATATTCTTGCACTCGGCGATGGAAGCTACGGTGACAGCCACATGCTGCACATATGAGGGCCTCATCCGTCCCCTCGTCTCCTTCGGGCATAAACTCTCTGCATCCATCAACTGCATAGCCGCCCGTTCTAGCAGCATGATTTTTCTGGCACTCGCTGTACCTCACAACTCTCATCCTTGTACAAGTCGAATCACATTGGACCCTTGTCACCGGTATGAAATGTCGTAGTATTAGAAATCTTTTTTTCATGGAGAATCTTTTTTTTTCTCTTTGGTGTTTCTTTTTATCTGTTGGGTTTTATGATGGATACGACATTGGATCGATGCATGTGTATATAAGTTGATGTTTGTTTCTTCTTCTTCACCTAATGGGTTGAGATTGTCATGGTAAGGTTCACATGACTCTTTTCATTCATGCCTTTGGTTTAGTAGAAGACCTAAAAGGGCAGGCTGAATTGATGGTCCAACCAATTTCCACCTCACAAGGGCAGAAGGAAACAACCATCTCTTTGGGCCATGTCAGTAACCCTAGTTTGAGTGGTGGTGGGGTGGGGGGGGCTTCCTTTTGCTCTTTCGTTCTACCTATTTCTTTGGTCTTTTGCTGTGGCATGCCCACTAGGGCACGCTTGAGACCTATTTGGGTGGTTTTGTTTGGTGATCACCAGAGTTGAACATAATTGACTTAATTATATACGTATTTGATCTGGCTTGATACAAATGCAATATTTAGTATAATTAATGATATTAATGTAAGAGCCAAGTGTAAGTTAAATCTACCGATTAATTAGTATATGATGAAATAAATTGATACACGTGCCGATACCTTCACTAATAATAACATTACCGATACTATCTTTAGGATTTAGCATAATCATAAAAAAGGTGTCACCTAATTTGAATACTTCTTAAACTATATATAACAGAGAGGGGGTTCAAAAACTAAAAAACTTATAGCTAAGGGGTTTTGAACGGGTGATTATACTAACACAATCAATGTTTTTATTAACACCAAATTAACCAAGCAATCATTGCTGGCAGAAAGAATCTTATTTTTTTAGTAGCTTTAGTCTTAATCATAATCATTTGTATGTGATTTCTTATTTTATTCTTATGTGCTTTCTTATTTGGACTAAAATTATTCTTAATCATTTGTATATGATATTAACTAATAATTTGTCTTGAATTTTAAAAATAAGACTCAAATAAATTATTAAATTACATAACAGAATATATGACCATAATAAAAAAAACAATGGATAGTTTTCGAAAAATAATCTAAACATAAATGTCACAAGATAATATAAAAATTATATCAAATCGACATAAATATGTTATGCTAGAAATAATTAATCTTTTATCTCAACATAATTAATTAATAAAAAGTCCATCCTCCGATTTCTTTCAACATTATTTTGAAATAAAAAAACTCCATTGCTATAATAATCTTAGAGCATCTACAACTCTGGTACTATGAGAGTTTTTAATCTGATGTGGCAGTTTCTAATCCAGTTTTAGGAATATGAGAGAGTTTCTTATTTATTAGAAACTATGCATGAAAGTTTCTTATTAATAAACTGTTTATAAACTCCACGCTGGCCAAATAATTGGCTCAAATTATTTCTTCTTTTTAATTTATTGCTGACGTGGCTTAATAGAAACTCTTAAATTAATTTCAGAAATGTGAGAGTTAGAAACTTTAGAGACCTCAATTTCTAAAAAGTAGTTAACAGTTATTTAGAAACCCATGTGAGTTGCTGGGATGTAGATGCTCTTATGCTTTTATTACAGTTTGTTTTTCAATTGGTGTTATTTTAAATTTGTCTATGCTAATAAGATAGTAAGAATAAACTAATCATGTTGAATTTGTTTTTGTTATTGATGTACATATATCCAAAGATACGTGGTTTATTTTTTCTTTTGTTGTCCTTTCAAATTAGATAAAAATCTAACAATGAAGAATATATAATAACTAATAAATGGTCTTTGTACTAGAAGATTGCAGCATCTCCCGAAAACAAAAATGGCAGTTAAAAGCTATATGTATGGAGGGGCAAAATTATCCATAAAATTTAAAATTTTGAAGTTGTTGTGTCAAAATAAAATATTATTGTGTTAATATCATCACCCGTTTTGAACTGGTTACTATCAAAATAATCAATATATGTTCATTGCGTTCAGCTGCTAATTAATAAAATTATAGTTCAGTTAACTTAAAGTATTCAATTAAATAAAATTATATGTTTTGGTTCAGTGTAGCAATAATGGTAATGAAAATTGCGCTTGAAATTTTTCCTATCATAATTAATATAGTACCTATGACACTGTATTTTGACATCTTAATTTGCTAGAAATAATGATCTTTATTCTAATGATTCCCG
Organism: Carex kokanica; assembly: GCA_025461125.1. NCBI lineage: Eukaryota > Viridiplantae > Streptophyta > Magnoliopsida > Poales > Cyperaceae > Carex > Carex kokanica. Next base: position 295,059 of record JAJGRX010001047.1, on the reverse strand, counting down.
CTAAATGTATGATAAGAATCATAAGATTGCACGATTATAGCTGGAGATAGAACTTTATTACTATACATTTTAATGATTTTTTAACAAGGTTGTACTAGTAACTAATAACAAAATCAATATTAATTACAAAGTAGGCACTTTTCGCGACGGGACTTCGTCGCGAAAAATACCGTCGCAAATAGAAAAAGCACGTTTATGACGGTACTCCGTCGCGAAAAAATCACTTTTTATCCTCGCGAAAAGTGCCTGTCTTTTGTAATTGTTCTTTTGAATGATTATTATATTTAATTTTAGATAACCCCAAATTAATAACTATATGTTTAAATATGTTGTCAAACATCTTCCAAGCTCTAAGGATCGATAAAGAGAGATAGATCTCATTCCGATTTCCGAGTGATGTTTTCCACAAACTTATATCGTTGCTACAAGGCTAATTAAAGAAAAGTTATAATAACATATATTTACATTTGATTTATACTTTGCAATGTTCAGGGACGGAATTAAAAAATTGAAATAGAGGTGGCTACATGAATAAATGTCATGTAATTTCATTTTAAAAGGGAGCTAATAGTAATAGTTTTTGTAATAAAAATTTTAAAGGACGAAATTGAAAATCCATAGAGCTAACTTAGCCACATTTTAATTCTACATAGTTCCATCCATGACAGTATTTATATGTACGTACGCATGTTCTTTTTATTTTTTCCTTCTTCTTGTTTTTATTTTATTTTATAAAACTTGCTTTATTGGCAAATATTTTCAATCGAACTTCATGACAAATTCAATTCTGATTTGTATCGATATATATACATGAAGTAATGTAGGCATCAAAGTAATACTTGACAGGATTAACTATATTCAAAATAATATTTGGTATTAGCTATCTTGTCAGGATTAACATTGGAATATTCTATCTTTTGTTTACGAGTGATGCATTTATATATACAAAATTTATAAATTTTCAAAACATTGATACTGATATATGTACTCTTCAAACTCAATACACGTCCCATTAGGACCATTAAACTGAGATTAAATTAATCCATATTTACACATGGTCATGTTTTCCTATTATATTATTTTAATTTATGACAGATGCGAATAAAGATATTGACAAAGTTAGTTGGCTTCACGCAACACAAGTCTAGTAGAGAGAAAATACAAAAAATATATATATATGACTAATACTTAATTTGCATGAAGCCAAGATAGCTTTGTCAAAATCTTTATCCCTAAAAACTGATAATTATGCTGCATGAAGTGGGAAAATGACACTATTTGACTGAGTACATATTTTGACAAGACAATTTTTATTTCATACAGAGATAATAGAGTCAAAACTGTCACATATATATATAGATAGGCTACGGTCAGGGGCGGATTGAAGAAGGCATAATGGGTCAAATTGACCCCATTATTTTAATTTTTTTTGTATTTATATATAATTTTCTATATAATTTTAGAGTAAAATGTCACGGTACTGTATAATTGATCTCCATTTTCTGCAGAAAAATGGTATATGATTGACCCCCATAATTTAAAAGTCTGACTCTGCTCCTGGCTACGGTACATTACAATGTATAGACCCTCTTGTACATTGGACTATAAAATGTTGGATTCAAAGTCCAAACAGCCGATCCAAACCGTTGAACATGATCTTCATATTAATATGTGTTTGAAGACCAAATTTTACATATTTTGAAAAAAATTTACAATTTTTTTAGATTTATTGAAAATCGCTGTTTTTCAGACAAATCTGGACCATAAAAAAACAACGATTTTCAATAAATCTATAAAAATAGTAAATTTTTTCCAAAAAATATAAAATTTGGTCTCCAAATACATTAATATGAAGATCATGTTCAATGGTTTGGATCGGTTGTTTGAATTTTGAGTCCAACGATTTATAGTCCAATGTACAAGAGAGCTTATACATTGCAATGTACCGTAGCCCATCTCCCTCTTTATACACACACACACACACCTTATGCTTTGAATGAATTAAATGTGTCATGTCAAAATGTGTACCCGGTTTTCCTGGGTTGAAGTTGGGGATAGGAAACAATCTAGAACCTAATTATCCAAAAAAAGGCGGGGTCCAGGAGAGAAGAGAACCAGCAATGCTTGTCCATAGTTATAAATAAGTGGACAAAGAGTTTGGTTTGCCAAATTGTAAGAAAGGACGACCTCCCTACTCACTCTTTTATTGGTCTGTCTCGTTTAATTTTTAGTGCAAGATTTTAAATGTTTTTAGTGCAAGAGATCTGTCTATATCACCTTTTATGAACGTAATTTATGTCGGTATGCATGTGTTTTGGATTTCCAGATCAATTTTGTAAATTGAACACTTTGCCAAAGTTAACAATAGTAATAATTCTTCTTGAAAAATCTTGTATGATATTTTCTTCTTTAATAATTAAGATTCCTTTTGGTTTATTTAATTAGGTGCCCTATACTCTCATTTGTACAAGTAAATTTGTTTGGCCCCGCCTTTAATGCGGTACTTGTTGGAGTAAGCAGCTGTACCAAATTGAGCTAATGTCTTGGTGCCAATATTTTAAAAAATATTAAACATCATTTAATGATGCATTGATCGAGCATTAATTGAGCATTAATTGAGGCTTAAATGGTGGAATTAGAGGTTTAGTTCTCGTTATTTCACCAAATGAGTATTAATTGAGCCGGACTAAGATGACATAAGTCGATCTTTAGGCCGGCCTAAATTGAACCACTTCACATGGTGGTTTAATTTTATTGCACGTCATGGCCTAACTCGAATGATTATAATAATATATTATTAGTATATAATTAGTATATGAGGAGGGATCGGATGACACTCTTTTTTGGTGATATCAGATGACACCGTGCATTTTCAAAGTTTTCAAAGTCCAAACAGTCGATCTATGATGGATATATTAAAATGTGCTTGCAGATCAAATTTTACATTTTTTTGAATTTTTTTACTATTTATTACAAAATCGTTGTTTTCAGACCATTGAATTTTTGTACCCATTTTAATAAATAGTAAAAAAATTCAAAAAAATGTAAAATTTGATCTGCAAGCACATTTTAATATATCCATCATATTGAACAGTTTAGATTGACTGTTTGGATTTTGAAAATATAGGGTGTCATCTGATCCCTCCTCTTAGTATATTATTATTAATAATTATATAATTAATATCTTATATTGTTAATATATAAAAAATTATTATAATAATAATATTATATAATTAGTATCTTTTGTTAATAATAATAATAATTATTAATATATAATTAGAGGTTGGCTAAGATCAAAGTGGTATGACCAAGGTCTTGGTACAACCAATTAGTTTTTGTAATTTTAAAGTTCAAATTGTCAATTTGAAGTGCTCAACGTGTTCTCCATATTAAAATGTGTTTGGAGACCAAATTTTACATTTTTATATTTTTTTTATTATTTTTATGGGTTTTTGAAAATCACTGTTTTTCATAATAAAAAAAAATCTCAACTCCGCTAGTGATGAGTTTTGAATTATTTAGTGAAATTATAAAGCTAGATAGCAAAGTAGAAAAGAAGAGAAATCGTTAAAGAAAATATATTTGATTCAACTACTTTTTATCTCATCATACAACATTCTTCTTATAAACATATTACATTCAACATTATGACATATTTGAAATATTTTTAAGTCAGTCCCATTTTTATTAACAGCCGCATGTTTTTCAAAACGAGTCCAAACTCGAATCCACTCAAGTTGATTCATGTAAAAAAATTCTCTTGATTCGATTTGATATATATATATAGAGATGGGCTATTGTGCTTTGCAAAGTAAAGTCATCGTTTTACTTCGGCTTACTTTTTAGATTTTCAAAGTCCAAAACGTCGATCCGACCGTTCAAGTTGATCTACATATTGAAATGTGCTTGCAGACCAAATTTTACATTTTTTGGAATTTTTTTACTATTTATTAAGCCACTTTGAAAATTGCTGATCACATGGTCCAGAAAAAATAGTGCAACAAAATTCTGGACCATGTGATCAGCAATTTTCAAAGTGGCTTAATAAATAGTAAAAAAATTCCAAAAAATGTAAAATTTGGTCTGCAAGCACATTTCAATATGTAGATCAACTTGAACGGTCGGATCGAAGTTTTGGACTTTGAAAATCCAAAAAGTAAGCCGAAGTAAAACGATGGCTTTACTTTGCAAAGCACAATAGCTCATCTCTCTATATATATATATATATATATAGAGATGGACTTAGCTACTTCATGAAGTAAAACGACTTTGTACTTCACGCCATATCTTCATTTTCAAAGTTCAAATAGTCGATTCGAACCTTCCAACATGTTCTTCATATTGAAATGTACTTGGAGACCAAATTTTACATTTTTTGGAATTTTTTTACTATTTATTAAGCCACTTTGAAAATCTGAAAATCCTTATGAACAGTAAAAAACAGTAAAAATTTCTGGACCGCCGGATCAGTGATTTTCAAAGTGGCTTAATAAATAGTAAAAAAATTTCAAAAAATGTAAAATTTGGTCTCCAAGCACACATCAATATGGAGAACAACTTGAGCGGTTCGGATCGGTCGTTTGGATTTTCAAAATGAAAATAATGAGGCGTGGAGCACCAAGTCGTTTTACTCCATGAAGTAGCTAAGCCCAGCACTATATATATATATATATATTTTTTTTGAGAATATCAAACTCATTTGAACTCAATTCGGTTTGATCCAATTCAATCTGTGGTCCAGTCATGATTCAAAGTTGGACAATAAATTTATTCAAATTAAATCCAATCTGATCCACTCAATTGCCTTTTCTAACTAATGTACTTAAAACTGATTGAAAAATTCAAATATACGACAACAAATTCTATCGTTTTCTCGCTAAATGCTCCTTTTCACAGTCACATAAGTACTACAACTCTCTTATATGAGAGTAGATAATTAACTATAATAATATGTGAGTATTTGCAAGAATAAAAATACTGACTGTATCGTTTTCCCGCTAAGTGCTCCTTTTCACAGTCACAGGAGTACGTACTACAACTCTCTTGTACGAGAGTAGATAATTAACTATAAGAATATGTGAATGTTTGCGAGGATAAAAATACACTGTTAATATCCTCGTGAATACTTCTGTCTGTAAAAAAAATATTCTTAAAAATAATAATTTTTATCGACTTATTTTCAGCAATAATCATTTTCTACCATTATGGATATTGACAAATTCTTATAGTTTGCACCATAAATTTAGCGGAGAGAATTTGTAAGTTGAGTTTGCACGTATTTAAAGCAAATAGACGAACTGAATTTACGTAAAAAAAATTCTCTACGGATATCGAATCTTAGCTCTTTTAAAAAAAATGCCATAAAATATCATTAAATTACATTGGGACAAGTAAAATAAAAGAGTAAATATAAACATATTAACAACATGGTATTATTTTGATGCGCGTCGCACAGATAATATATGACTCGTATTTTGTGTAAAGTCAAAATAGCGTGTCAATTAATATCTCTGTCCAAAAAAGACGTCCGTATACACACTGCTGCTTAGTACTAGTGTTTAAAACCGTATTTGGATCGGAGATTTTTTTATTGATAGAAATTAATAGAAAAGAAGATAGAAAAACAGAAAGAGTACTTCGGTTGTTATATTGGTAGAAAGATCGGTACAAATTTTACCGGTCCTAAAAATCTCAAATATTAGACCGGTATGAATTCCACCGGTCTTAACTCAAATTTCTAATTTAAACCAATTGTTTTGACTGGTAAAATTAAAACCAATACAAAACTTTCATTCCACTGTATTCAACCGGGCCCCACTTCAACCTACTTTCATTTTGAGCCGGACCCCACTTCCCAATCATTATAATATGTAAACTAAAAAATTAAACTATTAGTGGAATAAAAGTATGAAACTACTGGAAATTCAACGGGCCAAACTTCAACCGGTCAAAACATCCGGGCCCCACTACCAGTGAAATGAAACTACTGTAAAAATCGAAATTCAACCGGGCCCCACTTTCCAATCATGTAAATGCTACAGTGTAACGAAAGTTTTGTATCGGTTTCAATTTTACTGGTCAAAACAATTGGTGTAAATTAGAAATTTGAGTTAAGACCGGTAGAATTCATACCAGTTTAATATTTGAGATTTTTAGGACCAGTAAAATTTGTACCGATCTTTCTACCAATATAACAACCAAAGTACTCTTTCTGTTTCTCTATCTACTTTTCTATTAATTTCTATCAATAAAAAAATCCCTTCGTGATTTTACTTGAAGGTGCACGCGTGGAATAAGGTTACAGTGATCTAAAGTGCACAGGGCAAAAGGTTCTAGAAGCATTATTGATGCAATTATGTACTAGCTCAGTAGCTGTAGCCTGCAGGGCCTTAAAGTGCCGAATTGGTCTTCTTTTAATCTTTTTAATTTTATGAAATTCTGATCCCATGCATCTATCCTCTGGAGTCCGCTGCATCCGGCGCCCTCCATTCAATAAAATTTCTGTATTCTTCACCCATTTTCCGTTTTTTTTTTTTTTTTTTCGATTAAAGAACTTCAGCACATTCAATATCATTTAGATACTGTTTTCGTGAGTTGAACTTGTAAGTAGAGATACAAGATTCGTGTCCACTACACTAGGTTTGCAGTTCTCATTCTTAATTCTTTCATCTACAATATGTGTTTTTTCATTTTAAAATTAATGTTTGCTTTGTATGGACAAGGAACACTGATGGAGTGATGGGGCAGAAGTAGAATAGAAGAAGTGGATGCCTGAAGATACCAATCAAATTTCCTTGCAGGAGCTGATTCGCTTTGATCACTTTATGCTATTTTATAATAAATATACAACGAATAATACAAGTTTGAATTCTGTTAAGTTAAAAAATTTATATATTTAGGTATAGACACCATGATACTAACTGTAAACATCTTGTGTGCAATGTTGGCACTTCTTTTATCTTTTGAGACAGAGATAATGATCGACGTCTTTCGACTATTAATTAATATTGATTGAGAATTTTAGTCGAGCTTAAAATCTGCTATCTCACGTAAAAAATAATATTTTACTTGTGAGACTTTTTCTTAAAGATAAAGTGATAACTTGTCATCTTATAATTTTTATTGATAAGAAAATATATTTACATCAAAGTTTAAATACCTATTAACATCACAATAAAATAAAATAAAGATAAGACTTTATCCATAATTACACTTCTTCGTCAGATCCGCCTGATCTGGATCAACGACTCACCACCTGATTCGGTTCACACTTCTCCGTCAAACCCGCCTGATCATGTTAGATCTAGATCTAGATTGACGATCTGCCACTAAGGACCCTCTTGCAAGCAACTCTCGATATGACCTCAAGAGCAACCCTCTCACCATGCACATATGACACCCTCCCCTCTTGCCGTGCACCTAATACTCCTTTGGGCTAGGATTTTGCACGCCTAACCCTCTCCCTGTGCGTATGGGACCCCTTCGGTTAGAGTTTTGTATGCCCAATCTTCTCATTGAGCGCATCGTCTCTGTCGCGTGCCCAACCCTCTTGTCACGCTTACATCTCTTGTCACATCCAACCCTTTGGTCCGAGTGGTGAGCTGGGGATCGAGGGGGGTTTGGGCTGTGAAGGGGGCGTGGAGGAGGGGGATGGGAGAGAGAGGGGGGGAGGAGAAGGAAGTGCTGACAGCTATAATTTCCTCAAATTCTAAAAAGAAATTAGCAGTATATTATTCTTAGCTTTTAGATTTAGGACTTATTCTCACAATTTTTAGCACATGATAATATAATTTTAAACATTTTTACCATATATGTATAAATACTTTAGAGTCGAAACCTAGCTCATGTCCATATTTAAGATGCATCGCACAAACTGCTTGTAGAGTACACAATATGCACTAAGAGCGTGGTCTAGAAGAGCGTAAAGGATGAGAGGAGGGGGGTGATAAGACTTGATCGAATCCTGTTTATTTTCTTCAAAACATTAAATTTTGAAAGAAAGAGGAGGGGAGATGAATGGAGATGAGGTGAACTCTATATACAAATCAGGGACGGATGCAACATTTTCACTAGGATAGAGTAAGAAATTATCGAATCGAGTTTAAACTCATTAGACTGAAACTAACCCTCAAATTTTCTAATCAAATCACGATTAACAATCGAATCCATTTTAAATAACTAATCAAATCATGATTAAGCTTAAATTGAAACTAACGCTCAAATTGGTAATCAAGCCTGCACTAACGAAGGAGCTACCGAGCTGCACTGAGCAAATTGATTGAGCAGAGGAGGATCAGATCGAAATTTTTATTTGTACCATATTCACAAAAAAATAAACCAAAACACCACAGTTTTGTCAGAATTCGAAATTCACCCAGGCTGCCAAACCATTTAGCGGCCCCAAAGACTGCGGGCCGCCAATTGGCCCTGCGGCCCCTGTCTAGGAGCCTCCAAATGAAATAGCGGCCTTTTTTTTTTTACAGAAATTTTATTAACAAAACAATAAAAAATCATTTGGTTGAGTTGAAGTCAGGCCCGCTTGGGTTGAGAACAAAAACTAAAAAACAAAAACTTATTAAACCTTCTTTGTTCTCTGTGCCCAAAAAAAAAGGAGGGGCCGCTATTCCATTTGGAGGCCCCTAGGCTGGGGCCGCAGAGCCAATTGGTGGCCCCCAGTCTTTGGGGCCGCTAAATGGTTTGGCGGCCTGGGTAAAATTTGAATTCCCACCAAACGGGGGTGTTTTGGTTTATTTTTTTTATTATGGTATAAATAAAAATTTCAGAGGATCAGAGGAGCGCGGCCTGAGGTCCTGAGTGGTATAGCAGAAATTGGGACTACGAAGGAGGAGGAGATGCATCGCTAAGATGAATTTGCCATCGGAGCCAAGAGAAAGGAAATTATGAGCATAAGAGAAGAGAAAGAAAATCAAAATAGTGGGTTGCGCGAATTTTTTTTTAGCTGCACGAATTTAAAAAAAATGGGCTTTCCTATACTTAATTTCTAAACAAAATGGGTTGCGCTTGCACAATGTTTTTTTTTCCAGAGCTGCATTTGGAATTGAGTTGAGCCCAAGGTAGAGCAAACTGGTTTCCAGAATAGGGTAAGAGCCCAAAAAGACACATTTGTAAATTGAATTTCAAAATCCAGCACTACCCTATAGTATGCTACATCTGTCCCTAATACAAACTATTCAAATTTTATAACCTCGAATTAAAGTGTAGATGACGTTAACTTTATACACTACCCTTTTTTTTTTCTTCCCTTTCCCTCTTTCTTTCTAGAGCATAGTCTAAAGTATTAGAAGAGAAGAAGTGGATAGGATATCCGATCTAAAATAACTCAAAATTTGAGTTTGGATTCAGATCGTCTGATCAAAATCTAGACCAATTCGGTATGAACTAGAATTTATGAGACCATTTTAATATTTGTGCAGATTTTAATTGAATGGTCCGGATATATGCAAACTCAAATTTGTGTTATTTAGGGATCTGAATTCGGAAGAGGATATATACCACTATTTGTTGTAACAAAAGAATTATGTTTGGTTGGATTGATAATATGTTATTTTTTAGAACAAGTTATTCGGAATAAGCTATTTGGTATTTTGTTGGATTAAAATAGTTAGAATAGAGAACCAAACTTGTTTGTCTTATTAGAACAAGTTATTCTCACAAAAAAGACAAATGCCAATTGTTTCTAATAAGACAAATGTCAATTTTATTATTCTAACTTATTTTAAAATATAGAACCAAACTTGTTTCTAATAAAACAAATGCCAATTTTATTATTCTAACTTATTTTAAATTGCAACCAAACATACTTAAAAGAATAATAAGAAGCATTCTTGACAACCCCAACTGTCTTTCGGAGAAACAGAGCTAGCTATCTAGCCCACAAACCCCACTGACAAGACATCAAATGTTACAGAGGCAATCTTAAAGATTACATAATGCAGCTTTTACAAGCCGAAGCCTCAACTGCCTTTCTCAGAATTGACTCTCTCCTTGTGCTGATACCTAAGTCTGAGTGGTACAATGCCTCACTTCATTAAAAAAAAAAAAAAGTGGTACAATGCCCAATTCCTCTATCCAGCTGCTCTGACATGCCTTTCACATTATATGGTATAAGATTGATTAACCTACATGGTGGCTACATCCAAGAATCAGCTTTACCACCAAGCCAGTATTTGATTAGTGATTTTATACTTGAATTATACTAATTTTTTTTCGCCATTGATTGATTTTTTTCCATGAGCATTCTAAGAAAGTCGCCAGATCTTATTCAAATATTATTTCCAACTTATAAAAACATTATATGTATTATAAATAACCGAAATTTTCTTAAATCATGATATCCGTGTTATATTTGTTTTACGAACTATAAATCTTACCAAATTATATGAAACTAAAAATCTATTTTTTTTATTAGGATACCGAAACATTCCAGTATTTTTTAGATGCTATTCTCAAGAATTGAAATTTACGTTTCTCTGAAGAGAGACACGGGCTCGTGTCACTGTCCTAAGCCTGCGGTTCGAAATACTAAATCTGTTACTATGATTAGTTGAATGATACAAACTTGCCATATAGCTAAATTTTGGTGACATGATTTAAAATTGATTGTTTAATATCGTTCTTATTTTTTCTTTTTACATTTTTTTGTGAATTCATGTACCGAGAAAATCATTAGATAATACAAAGATGTTACATGTAGACCCGCCAAGGAAAACCCAAATGACGATTAATTTGCGTCCTTTACTCGAATTGATAAAAAAGAGCAAGCAGCCCACACTGTAACCAGCCTACCTTGTATAATAGATTCTGAATTCTCTGTCATATATTCTGTGGGGTAATCTTTGTAGCGAATTAGTAAACTTAATATTCTAAAATACTAATGGCGCCACATTATAGTTGCATGTTGCATGCTCTGCATTTTTGCCACTGAAATATTTGTCCTATCATCATGTGCCAACAATCCTGTTATATGAGGGAGATTTATGAGTCAATAATAGGCTATAAAATCTATAGTGGGAGGTTGTGACCTCTGCCAATATAAAGCAAGTGCATCAATGTGAGTCTAAGGTTAGTTGGGTTTTCATTGGCATGAGAGGAGGAAAAGTTATTAATGCTCTTGTTCCCTTGCCGACCTATATCAAATATCAAAATTGGTAATAGTACTGTAAAAACTTTCAATCAGTTTGGAACTAGCCCTACATTATGTTCTGTGCTCATATATATCACAATGATACTGTTACGAAACTGTTATATCCGTATCAGTTCTTTCTTCGTGCCATTTTGTTACTGGTATATATATATACATACACACTAGTTGCATCCAGTTCTTACCTAATGCCCTGGAAATAAGCTCATTTGTACCAGAACCTGGTATGATGTAATCAAAAGGGAAAAACCCAGAGGAAGAGAAGTTTATTTATATGGTAATGTACTCGGTGATTTTGGAATACATGACAACATGTATCTAAATTAAATTGATTTGATTTGGTGACCATGTTAAGCACTGGCACCTATACATCACTCTCACACATTTCTTCCAATGAATTTTCCTCATTCATTATAGCACGTTGATCCCATGTTCGTTCTGTAGAACATTTCTTTCTTCTTTTATTACTGTACTACTTGAAATATATTGATTATTCGGATGAAATTCCAATTAAGTTGGGGGGGGGGGGGGGGGGGGGGGGGGGGGAGTTCATCTCTTTCCCTTTTAGCAGTTTCTTTTTACTTCTTTTCTTTCTCCCCTAACCTTTCCTTTTTGGTTATTGAAAATCCAAAAACCTCACCAAATTTATCCGCTGTTCCAGATAAAATGATCCAAAGAAAAAATGCTTTAGATTGTCACTGTTGATTGGCTTAGACAGTTAGACCCTCCCTTTTCTGTTCATCCTCTCTGATCTAAAAACGACAGATCGAATCACACCATTAATGATGCTTATCTGGTCTTTCAACTGTTGTTCATCTGACAGAATAGACGTGAAAAAGTAAATGCTTTCACCCATGGCATGAATGACAATGGAAATAAATACCCAATATACCACCTCAATTTAGTACTAGAGCGGTAATTTTGTTATTACTGTAGTAAAATTTTGTCTGCGGATTTTCCAAATGCGTTGTAGCTCATGCGTAATATTTCATCCAAAATTTCAACTGGCAATTAAAATGAGAATTTCTTGGTAGGAATTCATTCTACTTACTCAGTTTGGGCTTTACATTGGGCCCAACTTGATTTATAGTAGGCCTACAATATATGCAGTAATATAATAAGCCTATAATTCCGGATGACCTAGGAAAAAAAAGACCGACATTTTTATTTATACCAAAGTTTACCCAACAACTTTTATTAAAAATACTCAAACCGGTCATTTAATGGCCGACCCTTATTAAAAAGTCTCCTGATTTAATTTTTTTTTTAAAGAGACAAATAGCTAAAATGCTGAAATATAACACTAAAAGATCGATTTTTTTTTTAAATATTTGTCAAATTAATTTTTTGATAGCATATTTATACTAAAATACGCTAAATTACTTGAAATTATGTTTATTTATGTTGAATTACACTAAATTACGCTAAATTACAATAATTATGTAGATTATGCTAAAATACGGTAAATTACGCTAAATTACGTATGAATAGGGCCGATTTTGTGCCATCTTTCATAAATTACGGTAATTATAATGAAATTACGCTAAATTAGGCTGATTATGTTAATTTGATTACATGATTCCTTGTTAAATTTGTTAATAAGCATCCAATCCATTGGGACTTATGCACATGCATCCAATCCATTGGGACTTAAACATTGTTGTTTTTGCAATGAAACATCAATGTTTCGTTAACCTTAGCATTGGCAATTAAGCAGGGTAGTGCTGAAAAAATATCGGTGCGTCGCTGATGTTTTTGTAATGAAACATCGATGTTTCATTAGCCTTAGCATTGGCAATTAAGCAGGGTAGTGCTGAAAAAAATATCGGTGCGTCGCTGATGTTTTTGTAATGAAACATCGATGCACTTCTGCCGTCGACAAGCCGTGCATAAAGCATTGGTGTATTATTGGTGTTTTTGCACAAAAACATCGTTGTTTTTTAAAAAACTTTAAACGGTCATAACTTTGGCTAGGAAACTCGGATTTGCGCGTACGACCCCAATTCGAAAAGCTTGGGACGAGATGGGGGCAATGGCGCCCTCAGGATCACCCTTAAGGGGCCGATGGAGTCAGAATTGCAAAAAAAACATCGTTTAGTGCCTCAAAAATTGAGTTAAAGTTTTTTATCATCGGTAGACACACAACGACCCGTTTGCGGCTAGTGACAGTGTCGTATGCAGCATGGTAAAAATCATAACTTTTATCAAAATTACTGATCTGATGTTTAGTGTTCGCATGCGGCTAGTGAATTTAATTTGACAATAACCAGCATCCTAATATTGAGTATCTTTCATTTTGTATGTTCAAACAAGAAACAGTTTGTGTGATATATTTAATAAAAAATCGGTAAATATGCTATCAAAAATTTAATTTGACAAATATTTTAAAAAAAATTCGATTTTTTAGTGTTATATTTCAGCATTTTAGCTATTTGTCTCTTAAAAAAAAAATCAGGGGGCCAGCCATTTAATGGCCGGTTTGGGTATTTTTAATAATAGTTGGCGGGTCTGGATTTTTTTATTAATCTGTAATTAACTTTGGGTATAAATAAAAATGTCAGAAAAAAGAATATATTAATTCATAGATGAGTGAGTCTATGGTACTATGCATAGCACGTATTGGTCCGTAATACGGATCATTATTTTTATTTGCAAAATCCTAACGATTCATTCGAACCGTTTAACATGATCCCCACATATATATAGGAGTTGGCTACGGTGCTATGTGTAGCATAGAGGGCCTCTGTGCTACGCTGAATATTTGAGTTTTCAAAATCCTAACGGTCGATCCGAACCGTTTAACATGATCTCCATATGAATATGCACTTGCAAACCAAATTTTACATTTTTTAGAATTTTTTTACTATTTTTTTAGATAGGTAGAAAATCACTTGATCTGAATGGTACACAATTTTTAGATCAAGTGATTTTCTACCTATCTAAAAAAATAGTAAAAAAAATTCTAAAAAATGTTAAAGTTGGTTTGCAAGTACATATTCATATGGAGATCATGTTGAACGGTTCGGATCGACCGTTAGGATTTTGAAAACTCAAATATTGAGCCATAGCACGGAGACCCTCTATGCTACGCGTAGTACCGTAGCCAACTCATATATATATAGGATTTTGAAAACTCAAATATTGAGCTGTAGCACGGAGACCCTCTATGCTACGCGTAGTACCGTAGCCAACTCATATATATATATATATATATATATATATATATATATATAGAGCGTGTAGGGCTATTGTGCTTTGCAAAGTAAAGCCATCGTTTTACTTCGGCTTACTTTTTGGATTTTCAAAGTCCAAAACGTCGATCCGACCGTTCAAGTTGATCTACATATTGAAATGTGCTTGCAGACCAAATTTTACATTTTTTGGAATTTTTTTACTATTTATTAAGCCACTTTGAAAATTGCTGATCACATGGTCCAGAAAAAACAGTGCAACAAAATTCTGGACCATGTGATCAGCAATTTTCAAAGTGGCTTAATAAATAGTAAAAAAATTCCAAAAAATGTAAAATTTGGTCTGCAAGCACATGTCAATATGTAGATCAACTTGAACGGTTGGATCGAAGTTTTGGACTTTGAAAATCCAAAAAGTAAGCCGAAGTAAAACGATAGCTTTACTTTGCAAAGCACAATAGCATAATTATATATATATATATATATATATATATATATATATATATAGAGAGAGAGAGAGAGAGAGAGAGAGAGAGAGATGAGCTATTGTGCTTTGCAAAGTAAAGCGAATGGTTTACTTCGGTCTACTTTTTGGATTTTCAAAGTCCAAAACGTCGATCCGACCGTTCAAGTTGATCTACATATTGAAATGTGCTTGCAGACCAAATTTTACATTTTTTGGAATTTTTTTACTATTTTTTAAGCCACTTTGAAATTGCTGATCACATGGTCCAGAATTTTGTTGCACTGTTTTTTCTAGACCATGTGATCAGCAATTTTCAAAGTGGCTTAATAAATAGTAAAAAAATTCCAAAAAATGTAAAATTTGGTCTGCAAGCACATTTCAATATGTAGATCAACTTGAACGGTCGGATCGACGTTTTGGACTTTGAAAATCCAAAAAGTAAGCCGAAGTAAAACGATGGCTTGACTTTGCAAAGCACAATAGCCCATCTCTCTCTCTCTCTATATATATATATATGTAATTGCAAACTGAATTTTATATTTTTTAGAATTCTTTTACTATTTTTTAAGATAGCAAGAAAATAAGTGATTTTGGATGGTCCACAATTTTTAGATCAGGTGATTTTTTACCTATCTTAAAAAATAGTAAAAAAATCTAAAAAATATAAAATTTGGTATGTCGTATGGTTTGGATCGACCATTAGGATTTTGAAAATAAAAATATAAATCTATATTACAGACTAATCTGTTTTATATATGCATAGTAACATAGACTAACTTTTAATTCATAATATTCTTTTAATGTCTTAATTCGTCTTATCCATGAAAATTGTAATTAACAGATCTGTCTTTATTTCAATGGATACTATAACACTTTTAAGTAACGACAATTCAAATGGAGTAATTATTTTTAAAAATGTTTTTATTCCTATCCTTTAATAATAGTAACAAAATTTCAAATACTATTTGTATTATATTGTGTCTTCTTCAGCTCTTGAACGAATTGATGGATTAAATGGAGGATCGCTAAACTCTATGAATAATATCCATATCATACCCGACTAATTCTCTCGAATTTTACTAATTTTAAGAAGAAGAAGAAAGAAAAAAATCCAATTTACACCAAAAAAAAGTTCGTAAAATTTATAATTTTTTATTTTCATTCTAACATATTAATATTTTACATTTATATTATAGAAGAACAAACTTTTTCCGAATTAAATCTGTAATATGTTCATTATGTAATTATTTTATGTATTCTCTAATTATGTTACGATTTGGGAGATGAAGTCAAACATTTCTTCTGTCGATCATTGCATTCCTTATATATCTTTTAAAATACATCTATTATAAATTCGATGGATCTACAGCGAAGCGGGGTCCCAACCCATTGTTCATCAGTTCGGTTTAAAACTGAATTAAGCCAGACAAATTACAACCTAACAGATTGAACCAAAATAAAAAATAACCATAAAATTAAATATTTTTTGTTAATTTTTTGAACTTTTTTAAGATAGATTTAAATTTTTGTTTAGTTTGGTCTAACCGGTTTTAAACCGAACAAAGCAATATACATTATGTCGTAATTTTTGAAACTTTTTTAATATTTGGTTCGGATTGGGGACATGTTTAAAATTTCGATCGGTTCGGCTAACCGGGTTTAAAAATTTATAAACCGAACCGAACAATTAAACTAGTTTTGAAAAATGAACCAAACCGATTAAGTTAATCGAAAAAACGACCTGTTTAATTTGAACTCTCTCGGTTCATTTTAAAACCGATTAAACCGGACCCGATGAACTCTCCTACCAACCCTAGTCTTTTTTTGTACTGCAAAGAGATTACAAGATTAAACAAAATATTATTCAAGATATTTTCTCAACTTATCACACCCTCTCCTCAATTTGTTCTAAAGTATTCCTACATGTCATGTTTGGTTGTGAAGTAAGAGGTGGAGTAAACCCCTTACTCCACACTTAAGTAGCCAAAAGAATAGTAAAATAAAAGGAGTACGATGGAGTAAGAAGTAAGTTAATCCGAAGCAACTTACTCCACAGTTACTGCACTTGTATGGTCCACTGTCATAAGCAAAAACACATTTTCCAACATCTTATTCCTCTAAATAAATTAATTTAAGCCATAAATTCATCTATCAAACAAGATGTAAAATATAAAAAAATAACATGACATAAGCAATTTAATTCTCATTAATTTTACTCCACAATCAAACATGACCACATAGTTGAAATATTTATCCCTCAACAATCCTGTTTTACAATTTAGAGAAACAATACTAACATTATGCAGGACTCAATGTTTATTTTTCTGGGCTGTAGAATTCGGCCCAAGTGCCCATGTAAGCTCGGGAATATTAAAAACGAACGATTGTTTATTTAACACCAAGTTTGGTCCCCGCAAAACTTAGTCTTGTTAAGCATCAATATTCCAAAATGGAGTTTTAACAGCGTATAAATATATTAAATACAATAAAATGGTTGAAACTGGTTTCTTAACGATATTAATCGATGTATGATGAATTGATAAAAGAGGAGGGATCAAATTACACCTTTTTTGGTGACACATCATGATACCGTTTTTTATATAAGTTAATTTTGCTATTTCAAAATCTAATCCGAACCGTTCAACATGATCACCATATTAAATGTACTTGGAGATCAAATTTATATTTTTTGAATTTTTTTACTATTTATTAAGATGGTTACAAAATCGCTGTTTTTCAATGGTATGAAAACAACGATTTTTGTAACCATCTTAATAAATAGCAAAAAAATTCAAAAAAATGTAAAATTTGATCTTCAAACACATTTTAATATATCCGTCATGTTGAATAGTTTGAATCGACTATTTGGACTTTGAAAATGGTAGGTGTCAAAGTGTGTCACCAAAAAAGATATAATCGGATCCCTCCTCTTGATAAAATTGACATTTCCATTACTGTATTATAGTTCGGACAGGTCAAAATTTATAGTTTATTAGAATGACTTGATAGAAAACTTATGATTAAATTTATTATATTTTGTTAGGTAGTGTTGAACTACTAAGTGTAATATTTTGGAATATTAAACAATTTTGTATATTTTGATTTAAGTATTGAGATCTTGTAATATCTAACTACTAGTTTGTGGCATTGTATTACTTTTTATTATAAAGAGATACATAATTTGATATTTGTAAAACAAAAAAAAAATATAACTTAATGGAAATGTTGAGCTCAAGATTTACGCAGTCACTTTATGCATCATATTTAAACATGCATTAAATTGTTAAAAAATCACTCCTCGTTAAATACATTTAAATATTAATTTTAGAAGCTTGAACTAAGCATAGAAAACAAAATAAATTTACTATTCGGAATTTTGAACATGAATTGAGATGGGGCAATAATACAGTTGGCTGGTAAAAAATGTCTTAAGATTGTGGTTATCCAAAGATCGAGAATTCGAACTATGCTAATAACTTGGCAGCCCCTACGAAGATTTTAAAAAAAAGAACATATTAAAGCATGAATTGTGAATTTAGGTGTAGACGGCACCATTCTCTACTTATTACATAGTAACATAAAATTTTCTTATTCACAATATATATAGTTGATATTAGTTTATAATTTGAAAAACACTTTTCTCTGAAGTATGTGAAGACACCATTTCATGTTCAATTAACATTAATTTTTTTTTAATTAAGGATATATAATTGCAAAAGGAAAAGACAAAAGACTTAGAGGACTTAGAGTCAACTACCCACGTGGAGCCCAAAGACCATTGCTGTACAATAACAGAAATATCAGCATGAAATCAGCATAGTAAAAGCTGGATATGTAGTCAAACACTAGTCTGAGAATAGCAGAAAATAAGGCCTAACCAGCCAAGCTAGATAATGCTCGGAGACAAAAAAAAATAAAACAGATTTCTCTCAAAGTTGCGTACTGTCTTTGTAAATATTTTCTTATTAATATATTTGTTAGCGGTATATTGCCGACTAACCCTCAAAAAAAAAAAATTGCGTACTGTCACTGACCAATTTATATGCAAGAGTTAAAAAGACACAGAAAAATGCAATGAATCAAGACTAGGAATCGTATCCAACTTCTTTTTCTCACGCATCAGGCTAGAACGAAATTCGAAAATTTAATTTGAAAACTAAAATGTCAAATACATAATACGTTATAGCTGAAATTTAAACTCGAACTTTTATAATCACAAAGTGAATTTCTAACTACTAAATTAAAACACACATTTAGTAAATTATAAAAGATCCTGAACTATATAAAAACTTTAAATAAAAAAAATTCAATTAAATTTCAATATACATACTATTTTTTTTAATATATGAATGTGACTAAACACTTGTATATGGTTTGACTATAGATCCGCTCCTACATCAGTTAATATAAATGGTAATGAAATCCATTTCTATTCAATATTACACCACATTACTTCTTAGTGTTCAATAATTAGTTCTTGGTTTTTTGGTAATAGTTCTCTAGTTGATTCTTGTAAGAAAGATCTGATCCTAACAGAAAGAAGTACTGGCTAGACCTCTGTTTTATTCAGAAAAAAAAAAAATAGAAAGAAGTACTTATTTATGTGAACACTAGAGTTCCAAAATTTCACCATTTTTCTACTCCTATGTTTTCGTCTTTATATGTTTTACTGAGAACTTTATGCTTATAAACTACAATTAGTTTACCATGGAGAACTAGCTTTTGGTCTAGTGGCAAAGACACATGGTCTCTATATGAGAGGTCATGAGTTCGAAACTCAGATGGAGAAAATCCTTTGTTGTAATAAACAGTGGTATTAAATAGTTGAGTGGCTTGACTTCTAACCTTTACTCAAAACAATTAGTTTACCCTGTGAACTCTTAAAATTGCCTACTGATTCCGACTAAATATCCAGTGAACATAGTTTACGGCGCTTTAATTGTTCAAAAAGTGCCGTGCCAACTTTTCTTTATAACTTTGCTCTGAAATGCGGTCATCACATTGTCATCCCATGCCGATTAAACTATTTTCTTAATTTAAATCCAACAGATTTAGCATGTGCTTGCGACATATATTTTCCTTTGGGAGACGAGTTTGGATTCACACCTTTTTACCTTTATTTTGGCGCTAAGCTATATCGATCATGTCCACATTCAAACTATCATGTGTAAGATCACATGATTCAAATTCAATTAAAATTGAAAAATTGAAATTCCATTATTATTTAAATAAATATGCAAACTACCAGTCAATTGCAATCTTCTTTGTAACATGTGTCTAAAGAGCTCTGAGACAAGATAAAGGCAAGGTGACGGATTCGCCGCTACTTTAGGGGGAAGAAGTCAAGTAGGGGTGAGCTAATTTGGATTGCTTCATAGAATCCAAGCACCAAATTATAGAAAACAAAAGAAAACTATTGACCAAATGCGTAATCATCAGAGAGTTTAAATATACACCGATGTCTGGATTGGATGAAGATGCGCAGTCATATATACACCAAATAACTTGCTAGCATGGCATGGAGTGTATCTTTTAATTTAGGATAAAGATTTATTTCCACCGGTGTCTTTCCTCCATTTATTTCTCAATTATTAATTATCTGGAGAACCACAACTTCAAGCACAAAAAAACAAAAGAAAATGCGTATCAATTATTAATTACGTAGAAGACCGCTAATTAATTGGGAGAATCGCTTATATTAAAAAAAAATTACAACTGACGCGCGCAAATATGTATACTTATGCATGTAAGTATTAACATCTAATATATCAAGTATTCATGTCTAAGATATCAAGTATTTTTTTTTTAAAATGGACATCAACTTTATTTTATCTCTCTCATCCTATACTCATCTTTTACACTTTTTTAGATGTGAGTTTTTTTCTTCGTTCAATGTCATCCATATTTCTGACAATCTATGAAGAATTGTGAATATAAAATCACAAACGTCTTCTACGAAATTTTCTCTTTCAAATGAGATCCATGATGAAGTACTTTTGAGTTATCCGTCGCCAATATTTCTGACGATGGTTGTGTGATGTGTCTAGTTTTTTTTTCTGAATATTTAATATCTTAGGTATGAATACTTGCTCGACGAGATATAAATACTTGTTCGACGTGGTATGAATACTTGCACGATAAGATATGAATACTTGCACTACGAGGTAGTCCACCTCTAAAAACGTGTAAAATATGGGTTTGTGATGCGTCCAACTTTTTTTTTCCGAAATACTTGATATCTTAGGTATGAATACTAGCTTGCTCGATGTGGTATGAATACTTGCACGACGAGATATAAATATTTGCATTGCGAGGTATGAATATTTGCGCAACGGAAAACCCTATTTTTAAGTGAAATGTTCTCAACTCAATATTATCCGAAATTTTTAAATATAGCACAGATCCAAAAAAAATAAACCAAAACGGCACCGTTTGGGCGGAATTCCAAATTTAGCACGGCCGCAGATCAGCTGAGCGGCCCCAGAAATGGGGCCGCATATTGGCTGAGCGGCCCCCTCCCTTCTTATTCCGATTCAGGAGAGAGAAAGTCATTTCACACTCTGATCCCCTCTCTCTCCTGGACAAGAGCTTCTTCTCCTGTAAGTTTTTTTCTCTCTTTTTTTTTAATTTTTTTTTAATTTTCAGTAGATTAATAATTAATTTAGTTAATTTTTAATTTTAGGTTTCTTGTGTATTGGATTCAAAATGGCTCTTATGGTATCAATTTATACTGGTGGTGATGTTCTAACAGGTCCTAATGGGGTTTATTATAGTATCGGACTTGTTACTGTGATTCCGGTTTTACCGGGTACTGATTATGTGGGGCTTAAATCGAGTATATGTCAGAACTTGGGATTGGATCAGGGCCAGTATGACCTTAAAATTGAGGCCAAGATTAGTATGCCGACTAGTTCAGCACAAACCTGGTTCCAACTCTTTCCAATCCAGAATGAGGGAGTCTGGCAGGTATTGTACAACCAAACTATGAGTTTTTCTGGGGGTACATACAAGATAATTGACCTATATGTGGAGGTTACTAGAGTCCGGCGTACCAACCCAGCTATGAGGTTAATTCAGGGTCGGGGTCGGGGTAACTCATCCGGCTCTAGTCCGTCCCCTGTCCAAATTGACCAACCGTCCAGTAGTCGAGCCCCAGTTCAGAGAGATCGACCGTCCAGTAGTCGGCCCCCCCGTCGGGCCCCCACCCGGACCGACCAGCCTTCATCTAGTCGGAGCGCTCATTGGGGTCAATCTTGTGATCCAGATGAAAGTGCTGAATCAGAGGATTCAGAATTACAAGAGGCAGAGGAAAATTGGGGTGATGAAAATCCTGAGGGTACGGGCGATCATAGTGACGAGGAAGATACTGGGCCTGTGCTTGGACGGCCGAGGACTTTCGTAATGGATAGCGGTTTTCGGATAATGGATCGCGGGTTTCAGCACCCGTGTTCGGCTTTCAATGACACATCAGGGTTTCAGCCCGCAAATTCGAGTTTGTTTGGAATGAGGGAAGTGTTTGAGAATGAACTATCTGAGGGTCAAATATATGACTCAAAAGATGCCATGAAGAGCGCAATTGCCAGGTTTCACATAGTTTGCAACAAAGAGATAAGGAATACGCACAGTAATACCACCAGAATGAGGTTCAAGTGCAGTGACAGTAGGTGTGGCTGGTACATACTCGCAAAGGCCACTGGTTACGGTACACAATGGCGTATTTCGAAGTGCCCAACACAACATTCATGTCACGCGGATGCGACAAGAATTGATCATGCACAGTTGTCGGCTAGTATGGTTGCCGATTGCATATCGGCTCACATGAGGAACGACGTTGATTTGAGTATCAACACAGTAAGGATCGCTGTTGCTGAAAGATACAACGGTCAGATACCGGCGTACAACAAACTGTGGCGTGGCCGTGAGTTGGCAATTGCCCGCCAGTTTGGTAGTTGGGAGGGGTCGTACTCTCTTATAGTTCCGTTGTTGGAGGCAATCAAGAGAAAGAACCCAGGTACTAAATTGGCACTTATTTTTTTACGTCATTGTAATAAAATCAAAAATTGAACTTATTTTTTAATTTATTGACAGAGACATTGTTTGAGGTGACCTCATTTCCCACCGGTGAACCAGGACCATGGAGGTATTTCCATAGGGCGGCTTGGGCATTTGGACCGTGCATTGCAGCTTTTCAACACATCAGACCAGTCATCACTGTTGATGCATGTTTTCTGTCAGGCCGGTACAAAGGTAACTTTTTTTTTTATCTTTACTTAATTTGATTTTTTTATCTTTACTTAATTTGATTATTTTAATACAGGCAAGTTGTTGATTGCAACCGGGTACGATGCAGAAAACCAGCTTCTCCCGTTGGCTTTTTCACTAGTAGAATCAGAGAGTTTCGAAGATTGTGCGTGGTTCATGAAATGGTTGCGCCGCAATGTAATTCGCTCCAGATTCATGTGTGTAATAACTGATAGGGGCAAAGGTATAAAGAAGGTGTTCAGACAAGATGATTTGGGGTGGAACGATGAGGATGAGGATCAATGTGTTCACCGTCTTTGTGCTACTCACATAGCCGAGAACATGAAGAAGAACGGTTGTAGTGAGGCGGCAATCAAGTTTTTTAGGATATGTGTGGCTAAGAGAAAGATGAGGAGATACGAGCAAGGAATGCAAGCAATGGGGGATGTATGTGACCGCGCTCTCAATTGGCTGGACGGTGTGGGTAAGTATTTGGATCAAGATGAGAACGAGTGTCCGAAACCATGGAAGATATTCCAAGCACTGGACGGCGGTTACCGTTGGGGAATTATGACTACAAACGGTTCCGAGTCGCTAAATAATGTTTTCAGGTCATCTCGTAGGTTACCGGTGGCAGCAATAATTGAAGACACATTTTACAAATGTCTCACATGGTTTGCGCAAAGAATGACCAAAGCGCTAAATGAAGCCAGTCTTGGTCAACAGTTCTCGTGTCGTGTGCATGAGGTACTTTTATTTATAGTTTTTTCTTCATAATTTTTTAGTAACTTTGTTAAAAAGATCTGACTTCTTCATTATTTTTTAATTTTTCTTAGCTTATTAACCACCGGTTCGAGAGGTCCAATACTATGAAGACGCTTGGGGGGTTTGGCCACAACAACGAGTTCGAGGTAACCTCTACACAAGAGAGAGTTCACTCTTACATACCTGACGATTCTGGCCGGTTTACCAAGGCTAATTTCAAATACACGGTTCACATCAGGGATGATCACACGGTGGAATGCACATGCCAAAAGCCTCAATTGGACAGAATATCGTATTCTCATGTTCTGTCTGTGTGCCGTCTCCGAGGCATCGACCCTGGCTGCTTTGTTAGTCACTACTACCACATTCGGACACTGATCAACACATGGAGTGCTGAATGGCATGTCTATGAAAATCAGTCGGAATGGCCTGCAAACGAGGGCCCTGTACTTGTTCCAGAAGATAAAAATATTGCTTTGGACAGAAGAAAACACAACAGGATTCCGATATGGATGGATGTACTACATCATAGGAGAAGAGGACACCAAGCCGGCCGAGATACAATGGAAAGACAGAACAGAGCTGCTCGAGATGCACGAGGTAGTTAATTATATTCGTAGGCTGAGAGCCGTACCAATGGACTGGATGTTTATTTAGTTTTAATTATATTCGTAGACTATGTCAGATACTGGACTTATTTGTTATATTATGTCTCTTATTTTTTTTTGTTAGTTTGTTATTTGTTTTGGTTATTTATTTATTTTGTTCATTATATCACTATCTCCTCGTACAAAAAAAATATTTGAACCACACGACATATATAAAATATTTCAAACGAACGACATTTCTAAAATAACTTGCAACAAAATACATAAATTTAAACAACATTTCAAACTACAACACAAATACAATTATTTTTATAACACAATCACCAAAAAAAAAAACACATTTTTTCGTAATTTAAAAAAAAAAGGGGGGCCGCTCAGCTGACTGCGGCCGTGCTAAATTTGGAATTCCGGCCAAACGGTGCCGTTTTGGTTTATTTTTTTTGGATCTGTGCTATATTTAAAAATTTCGGCAATATTATATTGCAACAAGAACAATCTTGGAAAGCTCTCTAGGCACTTTCCGACTTAACGTAAAAATATATTAGTAAAAAGTAACAATAATCTTCTTAATTTTCATAACTTAATTATGACGATGATATCTGAATTGTCCAAGAAGTGCATGTGCCCCATCAATAAGCTAATCTGTGAAATATCTTTAATTAACTGTAAGTTAAGATTAATATATTTACCGCGCGTTATGAGACTGATAATAAGAAAAGAAAAGAAAAATGTTTCACTTTATGTTAGGCTTTACTATTAGCTAAGCAAAAAAAAATATTTCCAAGCATGTTAAGATATATCAAAATGTAAATGAGAATTCTAACGCTCGATCATAGACGGCTTAGTTTCATTTGATGGGGATGGAATTGAATAAGAAGCAAACTGCTATCAACCTGTCAAAATTCTGAAGAAGTTCAACTATTATTTACTACAAAATTTAATTGTTTACCATTAATGGTCCGGAGTTAAAATTCTCAACTCACTTGAATATACTGTTTTGAAATACCACCTCCCACACTGTATATATGGCAATTATAAATTAGTTAGTGCATCTATATAATTAAAACAGTCATGAAGAATTGTGCTCTTTGATCTTAAACGTTAACCGGGGACTTAGTGCAATTGCACAAACATCTATATCTATATAGAGAGATACAAGTTTAATTTTTGAAAATAGTATCTAAAAGAAGCTAGAGTACTCTACCGGAACCTTTCTATATATATATGTTAAAAAAAATTGTGCTCTTCTTAATTAATTTGTTCAGGATTCTCAATATTTTTGGACTGTTAGACATAAAATCACCATTAATAATGAAAATGAAACTTGAATGTGATATGTGCAAAAGAAAAATTATAAAAGAGATCAAAATGTCTCCATTTTTTTTAGCTACCATCATGTGTCTAATAAAAAAATTAAAATTTTATATATCAAAATAAATTGTTAGATGGGATCTATATAATTTTTCTCTACATACAAATAAATAGTTATCATTTTTTAATTTTTCGTAATGTTTTTATATGAATTAGTAAGCTATAACATCAATATTCAAAAATCATTTACAAAATTGAAACATCGTAATTTTTTACATGTGCATAAAGATAATGATATACATAATATGTAACTAGCTAAGTTATTATACAAATTTAAATTTTAGTTTATTAAAGTTTTAGAAATAAAAATATAATTTAGAACTAAAAATGGAAGCATTTTCTGCGCACGCACACTCGTACAGTCGTACGTATCGCTTCCAAGTTGTAACCGGTATTTTCTGTTTTGAGTTTTAACTTTCGCATTTTAATTT
This sequence comes from Carex kokanica, assembly GCA_025461125.1. Taxonomy (NCBI): domain Eukaryota; kingdom Viridiplantae; phylum Streptophyta; class Magnoliopsida; order Poales; family Cyperaceae; genus Carex; species Carex kokanica. The sequence goes on along the minus strand of JAJGRX010001047.1, from coordinate 268,825 downwards.
AATTCGCAAGTAAAGAATGACGGACTAAATTATATAAATTCATTATTTTGAGTCTTTCCATTGTAACAAAACATGAGATCGACCTCAAGGTTATAAGATGCGGTTTTCATGCGGTATGCGGAAGGCCACCGCATACCGCATATACGGTATACGGCCGCATATGCGGATTTTTATGCGGACTTATATATGTAGATTTTTAAAATTTAATAATTCTTAAGAAGTTAAGAGTATGACTGAATTATCATGCTAGATATCATACTAAAATAATTATATGCGGACACACAAATCACTACATGAAAAATTTCACTTAAGAACACAAAGTAGCATGAGCTTTACATCTAAGTGGAGCCTTCCAGTCAAAATATATCACGGACATCTTTTACTAATTTGTTCATGAGCAATTGAAACTAGCTGTCTTAGTTAATAGGCCCAAAATCCTTCGGCTCAGTAACTGATGTCCGCTTATCCGATTTGTAAGTGCTCTTTTAGTCCCACAACTTTAAAATAAAAGAAGGAATTGCTCCTTGGAAACCTATAAAAAAACCATAGACTAAGGAGGAAACCACTCAACTGGATGGATGAGTCCCGATGGGTCTGGATCCAAATTAATTTGGAACTATTTTTGTTAATTAATAATTAATAAAATAATAATAAATAATAAATGTTTGGTGCAGGTAATATTATGCGGATTGCTGGACTACATATGCAGATATGCTGACCGCATACGCGGCCGCATATGCAAAACTGCATAAGAGGTACTGCATAGCATTTTCTATGCGGTTTCTAACTGCATACGCATATGCAGCCGCATGAACTGCATTTTATTACACTGCACAGAAGACATGCACTAGTACAATTGCATGGAGAAGAATGAACCATGGCTGGCATGCATGTCGCCGTTCTGTGACTTAGCCTTAAATAAAATGGTATTAGTTAATTATATATTGCAAGTACGAAATGCATTATTTGCATGGGCCTACTTATTCCGGTTTTTTTATTAATATCTTATAAAAAATACAAAATATCAAATCTGCCCTCAAATTTTTTTTTTAAATGCCTTGACCGCCCCCCGTGGGGGGTCCACTGTTCAACCAAACCGCCTCACAGGAGGGCAGTCAACTATGGATACTAAACCGCCCCATAATGGGGCGGTTTGGTTTTTTTTTTTTTTTGAGATTTTGAGAGACAAACTAATCAAACCAAACCGCCTCACAGGGGGCGGTCAACTATGCATACTGAACCGCTCCACTATGGGGCGGTTTGTTTTTTTTGTTTTTTTGAGATTTTGAGAGACAATATGAAGAGCAAGATGCCGAAATTTAACAATAAAAATTTGAATTTTGTTTTTAATATGTGTTAGAATACATCTTTTACTAAAATACGCTAAATTAAGGTAAATTATGCAAAATTATGCAAAATTAGGCTGATTTTGTTAATGAGATTGAGAAACATCGTTGTTTTTGCAATTAAATATCGTTGTTTTTGCAATGAAACATCGATGTTTCGTTAGCCTTAGCATTGGCAATTAAGGAGGGTAGTGTTGAAAAAACATCGGTGCGTCACTGATGTTTTTGTAATAAAACATCGATACACTTTTGCCGTTGACAAGCTGTGCATAAAGCATTGGTGCATCATTGTTGTTTTTGCAATGAAACATCGATGTTTTGTTAGCCTTAGCATTGGCAATTAAGCAGGGTAGTGCTGAAAAAACATCGGTGTGTCGCTGATTTTTTTGTAATGAAACATCGATGCATTTCTGCCGTCGACAAGCCGTGCATAAAGCATTGGTGCATCATCGGTGTTTTTGCACGAAATCATCGTTGTTTTTTAAAAAACTTTAAACGGCCATAACTTTCGTTAGGAAACTTGGATTTGCGCGTATGACCTCAATTCGAAAAGCTTGAAACGAGACGGGGGCAATGGCACACTAGGAGGTTGACGAAATTAGAATCACAAAAAAATATCGTTTAGTGCCTCAAAAATTGAGTTAAAGTTTTTATTATCGGTAGACACATAACGACCCGTTTGCGGCTAGTGACAGTGTCGTATTCAGCATGATAAAAGTCAGAACTTGTATCAAAATTACTGATATGATATTTAGTGTTCGCATGCGGTTAATGAATTTAATTTGACAATAACCAGCATCCTAATATTGAGTATCTTTCATTTTGTATGTTCAAACAAGAAACAGTCGTGTGATATGAAAAAATTTCAATTATATTCAATTTCATTCTAAAATTGAGAGAATTTGATTAGACAAGAACCAATATCCCAAATCTAGTTCCTTTCTAGATATGCTAATTAGCGTAATTTAATATAATTTCAATTAATTTAGCATATTTTAGTATAAATATGCTAATTATACATCAAAAGAAGTAATCTAACAAATATTAAAAACAAAATTCGAATTTTTATTGTTAAATTTCATTCATATTGTCTCTCAAAATCTTTTTAAAAAAAAAAAAAAACCAAACCGCCCCACTGTAGGGCGGTTCAATATGCATAGCTGACCGCCCTCCTGTGGGGAGGTTTGGTTGGCAAAGTGGACCGCCCCCCTAGGCGGTTAGGGCAGTTTAAAAAAAAAAAAACTGAGGGTAGATTTGATAATTTGTTATTGTTTGAGGGTATTAATAAAAAAATCGGCCACTTATTCTCTTCATTTCCTTTTTTGTTTATCATCTTTACAGGTACCGAGCAAGAAAAAAAGGGCTACTCTTGAACATGTGAAGTACTTCGCATTAATTATATGCTGCTTTTTCTGCAGTTATCACTGCTTCTCAGTATTTTAGTATTAATTGCTTGCTTTTCTGTATTGTTTCTCGTTCCAGATTTCTTATATTGCATATTTCCTCTCTATTTTTTCTTTTCTTTTCAAGGATTGGCAATGGACGGCAATATTTGCTTATAAAGGTTCACGGATCTTGTTTGGAATCCAGATATTATATCTGGAAATAAATCGACAATCACAAATATTTTTTTATGAAGCATCAAAGTGTTCATGACTTAATTATTTATAAGAATTTAAAAAGTATTCAATAAATATCGGTATTATCACAAATATTTATGTTGGTAAAAGCAATATTCTAAAAAATAGCAATTTTTCTCGGCTTATCATTAGCAATAGTCATCTTTTACCCTCGTATATAGTGGCAGATTCTTATAGTACTCGCTCATTTGAGCTGTAAACGAGCTGATCGAGCCGAATTGAACTAGGCAAATCGGTTCGTGAATAAAACGAATCGAGTCAGACTTTGGCTAGGAGCACTGGCTCCTTGCTGCCTCTCTGAGCCGAGCTGACTCTTTAATAGAGCGGTTTTTTACAACCCTTTGCCTAAAATATCAACGGTTTAGATTAAATTAAAAATATAACATTAATTTCAAATCAGCTTGTTAACAGACCGAGCTAAGCTGAACCAATCTTGAAATCGTCAGATGATGCACGGACTCCATATGGACGATCGGATCAGCTTGGATCTAGATCGAGCGAGCTGTTTACGAACTTTTTCAAACCGATCTTTAGCTAGCCACGGACTACTGAGATTTTTGCCAGCCGCGACTCTCATTATTTAATTCTTGTTCTGTAGAGGAAGAGAATGTGAAAATGAGGCCAACCCTTCTCGTCTCCAGTTCTAATTAATCGACTACCTCTCTCTGTTATCTCTCTCAATCTTTACTTGTTGTGATAAATTTTCATTTTAAAGGAATTTAAATTTTTGGATATAAACTTATAAGAGCATCCAATGACAATAAAAATTAAGTTGCACTATTTTGCTTTGAATTGAATACTCCCGTACGTGTGAGCACCTATAATTTGATCAATTACCTTTTATAATTTGCGATACATCATGAATCCAAAAGGTGGAGGGGACATATTTTTAACTTTTTTTATTTTATTTTTTTTGCGGAGAAATGCCCTTAGGCTTTATATTACACAAACAGGCTCAGCTCAGTACAGAGTTTACATGCCATGAGGAAGGTGAGATATTCAAGTAAGGTTACAAATACTTTTTAACTTTAAACAGGAGAGTTCATGCCACCACACATGAATACTTTTTAATTAATTACGTAAAATGTTCTTTCCACAGTTCAGCACTACTAGTACCTGCGGTTCATCGATCGGACTCTGTTACTTTTACAAACTGCAATAATAGACTTGGCTGTACAAATCTCGGTAGAATGAATGCCACAAAAAAACGGTGTTTTAATTATCAGAAACAATAAATTCAGCTTTCTCTGGTGCATTTAATAGTTGAGTGCTGACTGCTCCGTGTGCTTTTTCCATGCATTAGTCCGCCCCCTAGGTAAAAGTAAATATATAATGGCATGTAAGAGGTAATATGAAAATGACCTTCTAGATAAAAGACAATAACTTGCTGGACGCACGAGCACGACACATTGCATGCATTACAGCATTAGCATGTTAGCTGGACAATGAAAGTTCATATGGTCAAATAAATTTATCACGACATTACTAAAATCTCCTTATATTTATTTAAACTTCAGATCGAACACAGCAGTGTAACATGTTACATGTATATGCCATAGTGCCATACATATATATACATAAGATTTTTCATAAAAGTTGAGCAAAATTTAAATATGTTTGGGACATTTATATGTAATCCCTAATTAATACTCTAACGATCACATCACTTAGTTGCTTGATTACATCATAGGTATATTATTGTCTTCTTATTCATAAAAAATCAGAAGAAAAATGTAAATTAATTTTAATTACTAATGCAGTCGTCTTTTCGTTAGCAATATATGCAAAGTCCTTCAAAATTATTTAAAGCGCCATGTTTATTTTGTGACTTATTTATATATGTAGGAAATTATTTCCAAATAAAATACTTTTATGAGAAATTGGACATCTAATATTGGAGGTGTTTAATATTTTTTTTTAAGAAAATAGCTGTCACATGCATGCATCTTCATTTTATGATTGGAAGTATGATTTAAATTTTCAATGTTAATGTGGAAATAAAATCTGTGTCAAACTAATGAGTTGGGCTATTGTCTCCAAGCACATATTTTGTGATTTTAAAGTTCAAACAATCGATCCAAACCGTTCAAAATGATCTCCATATTAAATTGTGTTGGATGATCAAATTTTATATTTTTCGAAAAAAAAAAAAATAATTTTTAATTTTTTTAAAATGGTTGTTTTTTATTGTCCAGAATTTTCTGAAAAAATAATAATTTTAAAAAAATTCTAAAAAATTAGTTAAAAAAGTTTCAAAATAATCTAAAATTTGGTCTCCAAACTCATTTTATTATGGAGATCATGTTGACCAGTACGGATCAACCTTTTGAACTTGAGAAATAATGATATGAACATGTAGTAAAACATGCCAAATTAAATGATTTATTCAGAGCATCTTAGGCGATCTTAACAGCGAAGTAGTGGACATCTCCAATAGTTTAAGAATGGAATTATAAATGTTACATTTACAGATGAGTAGTTGAATAACAATAATAATAAAAAAAACAATGTTAAGTTTTGTGATAACAAATTTCTCTAAGCATGCAGGTACCGCATTGATTTTCTTTCTTGTTAAGTGAAAATAAAACTAAATTTGCTTGATCTGGGTCCTTTCAGAGTAGATCCGACGTTTCAAACCGCATTTTTCTTATATTGCGAAGAGATCAGACCGTACATAAGTAAGTGTGACAACAACTCTTATATGTATGTGACAAAAATATTAGAATTGTAAAACAGAGAACTCGAAAACAATCACTCCCATGAAACTCCCTTTCCTTCCTTTGTTTTATTAATTCAGAATAGAATTACAGAGTATTTTCGTATCTTGAGTTTTCTGAACAACACGTACACCCTCATATATAAATCTGATTGCTAGTCTATCCTGCCACAATGACTACACAATTTATCTATATAATTAGAAAACTTGTCAGTACTAGTGTTCACCTTGCGAGGGCTATAACCATGTGTGGCCATGGTAGCCGAGTTTTGCACCGTCGGTTGTCCACTTTTGACCATTATGCCTTGGTGGTTTACTTCACATCTGACATGAGCATTGGCTTGTTCAAGAGATAGAAAAGAGCTCATTTGCAGAACTTGTGTTCGAATATTATCGAGGCGATCAGCAAGTCCATCAAGGAATATGTATACTTGGTCTTTTGAATAAAGTTGTTAAACATTTCTATGTCACAAGCACATACCATACGATTTGCCCCGTGGAAGTCAATTTCTTGCCACAAACCATGCAGTTCATCATAAAATTCTTCTACAGTTTTACCATCTTGTTTGATGTGTAAGACCCACTGATTTAGCGCGAACACTTGTGCCTCATCACTTCCATTATAGTAGGTTGTTGCTAGTACTTTCCACATGTCTGTTGCGGTAGGGTGTCGGATGTACTTGCTTTGCAGTTGTGGCTCAAGTGAGTTTATGAGCCACCATTTAACGACTACATCATCTACTTTCCATTTTTGAAATATAGGATGTGTCGCCTCCAGAGGTGCAAACTCCTATGAGATGCTGCATTTGATCCCTTCCCTTGACATACATCTCGACTGCTTGACACCAGAAAGCATAGTTGGTGTCGTCCATCTTTACATCAATTGGGTTAGGATGAATTGACCCATCAATTATGGCAACTAGTTGTGCCGCTGGCTGAGGGTTGGTAAGGGCAGCATTTTGCATAGTCACAATTTGAGTTTGTTGGAGGGTTATTGCTTGGGTAAGTTGTGTGATCTTCTCTAGCAGATCCATAAGATTGATGGTCTCACTAGATTTAGATATTGTTATATCGAGTATGGATAGCTCTTTAAAGTAATATAGTACAAGAAATTGAAGTTAAAGACAAGAAAGGCAACAATTTATCTAGCTATACCACTAGGCAACCATTTCCTGATACCATGACAAAAATATTAGAATTGTATAACAAAGAACTCGAACACAATCACTCCAATGAGGCTCCCTTCCCTCCCTTTGTTTTATTAATTCAAAATAGAATTACAGATAGGGGTGTCAATGGCACCCTTTTATTCATTTACCCGACCCGTTTCGTATCCGATAAAACAGGTATGGGTAGGTTTTTTTTCGTAAACTTATTGAGTACAGGACGGATAAATATTTTTTTTCGTTATCTAAACGGGTAAAGGTACGGGTAAAACCTATTCCGTATCCGTTATCCGATCGGATAATTATTGAAAAATTATATATATTATATATATTAATGGGCAATGAATATTAATTCTTCAACTATTCTTGATAGTTGTGCTACGCTTAATTAAATATTAAAACACGTAAATAAATGTTAGTAAATCTCAATAAAGTTTAGACCTTTTAAACACGTATATATATTTGTGAAATGAATATGTTTTAATTTATTATTTAGTAAATAATAAATTTTTTATTATAATAGCATTATCCGTTATTTACCCGCTACTGTTTCGTAATCCGACAACCATAACAGGTAAGAGTAGGATACGGGTAAGGTAATTCGTAATGGGTAAGGGTAGGGTACGGGTAAGGACAATTTGTAACGGATACGGATATGAAAATACTTCCACACGACCCTTACCGTACCCGTTGACACCCCTAATTACAAAGTATTTTGTATCTCAAGTTTTCTTGATAGCACACCCTCATATATAAATCTGATTGCTAATCTATCTTGCCTTAAATGCATATTTCCTAACAGATACATATTTCCTTAATAACATATTTGCTTAATTTAAGATTGTCTAAATATTATATTGAAGGTAAACAAATCTTCTGCAATCTTGTGCCTTGTTTGCCAATTTTATTCTGATTTTTTGTGGCTCACGTCAACGTGTCATGGTGTATATTCAGACAGTATGCTTTTGCCTTTGTGGCTCCATCTGATTGACATTGAATTATCACAACCATGGTTTGCTTCATCAGTTGGAGGGGATCCAAAGTTCATTAAGCACCGGCATGGTTTTAAGTTGATTGCTATCAATGGAAATGCTAATATTCAGAGGTCCCCTCCACCATTAATTCAGATTCCTCAGCAGCTCAGCCGTCTGATCACTTTGCGATATATCAGCACAGATCTCGAGATCGGTCCCCCGACAATGTGTATACGTGTTAAGCAACGAGCTATAGCTCAAAAGCGACAGGATGTGGACTTCCCACTTGCTCCCACTTCCCTGTAGCAGTCTTAATTAATTATACGCAGATATGTTCTTCACTTCTTCTGCTACAGTGACCAGTTGAAATGTGATGTTAGAATTGGTGATCTTAGGAAGCGTACAGTGTGCATGTAGTACATGAATAGAATTTGCAAGCAAGAAACATGGAAATAATTAGTTTACGCCTATTAAATCAGTGGGGTTTTTGGATTTACATCATGTAAAACTTCTCCAAAGGAGTCTTAATTTTCCTTTCACTTTTCTGTGTTTTCCCTTTTTAGTTTTCATTTTTCAATAATTTTAGTAGAAGACTTCTATATTCTAAGCTAACAGTTACAGTAATCTTTTTTTTTTTCTACCTCCATAGTTTCATTTTTACCACATGCAAGAACAAAACTTCAGGGAGTATTTCATGTTAAAGAAAAAGACAAATTTGCAAAAACATTTATCACAAAAACAGATAAGAAGATAAGTACAACCCGGCTACCTACTCCGTTTTCTCATAGACAAAAGACAAATCTCAGGGAAGCAAAACAACCCAATATATCACATGCATAATTAAGCTTGTTTCATTATGTAGTATTATTCTCAAACAAGCCTAAGTACCTTATATATAACATCTATCTTAATAATCTATTTGATCTACACTTGTTTCGAAGAGATCCCCCACCCTCTTCCCTATTAAATTTTTTCAAACCACTTAATCTCTCTCTAATCACACATCTAAGTGTAAGACTTAATTTAGTTAACACAATCAGTCCCCCACCTACAGAAGAGATCACCTCAACAGAGAAGAAGAAAACCTTATAACTTATACTAAACCTCTACTCAGAACAAACCCGATGCATCCCCTAATTGCATGTCAACCAGACCAACACCTTGCACCATAACAGTACTTTCATCAAACAACCAATTCTCGATAACAGAAAGTGGCACTTGAGCAGGCTCCGATCCAAATTCTGACATGTCAGGTGTTGCCAGTTCTCGCTTGAAACTCGCGGAACCCTCACTGGAATCGGACTCGGTATAACCAACCAAACCTTTATTGATGCAGTAGCGGGTTGACCCGGAAGCTGACTCCTCAGACTGCTCAGCCTGTGATTTTGGTTTGTTGGTCATCCACCCTTCGAGCAACCTAGCTATGTTCTCCGTGCTGGACGCGTAAATCCCACTTGATGAAACAGCAGTCTGACTAGCCTGGCTAGTAGTTACCGGGCTAGAAAGATAACTATGTTGTGAGGGATTCGGTTGGACTGGATCTGAATCGAGAGATAAGGCTTCACGAAGGGCTTGACGTGCCATGTGGATGTCGGTTTGGAGCCGGCGCTCCCATTGACCCTTTGACATGGATTGGTTGTTACTTGAGGGCCTCTTGCTGGTGCCTTCTCCTTCTTCCCCCATTTGCAACCGCTTTAGTTTTTTCTTTAGGTGGGTGTTCCAGTAGTTTTTTATGTCATTGTCCGTTCTCTCAGGGAGATATGAGGCAATTGCAGCCCACCTGTGATAAGCCGTGCAACCGTTTTTAGGTGAAATATTCCCATACAACTGATGTGAGATATCAAAGGAATTTGTTGAAAATTACTGGTGTAGTTGTTAACAAAGGGTAGTTAACAACGTGAATTTGATTGAAAACAACTCTAATTAGTCTATGCATGCATGATATGTACACACGAGGAAATAGATCATTATTAATCCAACTTGTACCTTTTAAAATTTAAAAAGCTAATAATTAAATATAATATATCGCTTGAATGAAAAATATAACAAAAGTCTTTATAAATGTTGTGCTGAAATCTTGATTTACAAACGAAAAATTGAATTTGTCAATTGAAAGTACCTATTGCCAAGCAAAGCTTGGAGATGTATGATAAGCCTCTCCTCTTGATCAGTGAAACTGCCTCGCTTGATTCCTGGTCGGAGATAATTAGTCCAGCGCAGCCGACAACTCTTGCTACACCTCATCAACCCTACAAGTATTTTAAATAAATAATAGGAAAGAAAATTCTGTAGCCATAGGACCCTAGGTCCTAAATTAGCTCAGAGATCGATGTACCTTCCCTAATATGAAAGTCTAAGAAAGCAACAATACCTGAACTTAACACAAGACAGCAACCTAAATTATAATCTAATCAATGGAACAAATATTTCCTTTTTCAGATCCATGAATTTATTTAACTAAAACAACACAAAGATAGGCATGAGAGAGGGAGAGAGTACCAGTGTTGGTAGGGACAGAACGCCAGTTACCGGGGCCATGCTCTTGGATGTAAGAGACAAGCATGAGATCTTCTTCAGGAGTCCAAGGCCCCTTCTTCACCCCCAACTTATCACAGCACGGTGGCCTCCCCATAATTCCTTCCTAAAATTGTCCTTTCTTTCTTTTTCCTCTCTTTTTGATCTTATAGGTGCCGCTACTAGTATATGGAGAACAGATGAGAAAGATCCCTTTCTTTCTATTCCTTTATTTATTTATTTTTAATTTAGAAAAGGAAGAGAAGTGACAAGGGTCCAAAGCAGAGGTGGGTGGCTGTCATATATATTGGGGATAAAGAAAAGAACCAACGAAAGAAACCAAGAGAAGAGAGTCTCACAGCGCTGACCCCAGAATCTAGAGAGAGAGAGGAGGTGGAAATGGAGAGGAAGCTAAGGTGGCTAAGGGCTGGTTTTGAAGGGAGTCAAAAGAAGACAGCAAGGCGCATTTACTACACGAGAGGAGGTTATAGCCTTTGCACAAAGTATGCTTGATTGGATCGAAGTGAACTCTCTTAACTCACCCGCTTTATCTCTCCACCCTCTGTTGTTTCTCATGCTGCCGCGTGCATTCAATGAGGTGGCACCGCGATAAGCACTTTGGGTTTGGGGCCTCTGAAGAGAGAGAGAGAGAGGGTTACGAGTGATTTTACCAGAGGGGGTGCACTGGTATTGACAGCAGCAGTGTCGCTATTTAGTTTCCAAGGTTAGTAGAGAATTTAAGAGAGAGCTTTCAAGTATTAATGGGGTTTTTCGTTTTTTGAGTCGGTTGCTTACTGACAGTTAATTACATGCATGCAGGGAAACCCTAATTGTTTTCTCCAAAAATATTAAAGGCACCAGTGTTCACCTTTTCCCTCTCACTTCATTAATATCTCCACATCAGAAAATATTAATTGAACCTGCGTAAACAAACAAAAATAATTTTCAAACCGTATTTACTGGAGCGACTGTCTGTAAACCCACCTGCAAAATAATGTACCGATTTACCGATCGATTATATTATATGTATCGATCTCTTTCGTTTGGTATACAAATCAAAATGTAAGATGGGTTCCTGTGACACATACGTTACATGAAAACAGATGACGACTGCTGACAGGATCAGTACTGAAGTCCGAAACAGCTAGGTCAAGCATTCATGTCTATTGTCTGTGCCTCTTTATAATTTGATATTGCTATTTGCACCGATATGACATGATAATTATCATCATCATTGTTATTCCTGTTATTGTCGTAATACATGATAATCACTTGTACGAACTGTTTTATTGCTATATATTATGATTGGAGTAAAACTACAGTGTTTTTATTAAGTGGGACGGATTCGGATCAAAATCTGCTGCGATTCTTGGTATGAACAGTAACCCTGCTATTCCTGCTTTTCCGAATCCAGCCATTGAATAGTTCCGAGATACGTGCACAGAACAGTTCTAAAAAAAAGTTGCTTTGAGATTCGTTCTAAAAAAAAATTGAACGGTTAGATTCGGAAAAGGAGGGATAGCAGGGTACTGTTCATGAAAAGGGGGATCGCAGCAGATTTCATTCCGACGGATTCAGGATCTTCGTGTGGTGTGGGTGTGTGGAGAGGCAAAAAAATAGCTTATCAGATTTAAATAAAAAAATTTATTTAAACCCAATAGCTAATCGAGTACTATATAAAAAATCCGAACTAGTAATTTTCAATTCTCTGATTTTTAATTTTCAAATCTCTGACTTCTAATTCTAACTACTAATCAGAATTCAAAAAAAGTATCTTAATTTTAACTATAATTACAAATCAAATCCAGAGGGAAGCAAAGTTGGTATGAGCCTATAGATTTCCATAAAAATTCAGAATACAGAGAGGTTTATAAATTTATAAACCCTAAATCCTAATTTATAAATTTTTCAATCAATTTATAATTTAATTTAAATTAATTCAAAAATTTATATGTTCATTTATTGTCGTTTTTTTACCGCTTGACTTTATATTAAATTAATTCAAAAATTTATAAACTTAGCATGTCAACACATCATTTCTGAAGTAGATCGGTTTCAACGGTTTGGATTCATTATTTAAAGTTAATCCGATAGATTTTAGAGTCAAACTCACCTAAGAATTTTGTTAGCTTAAGAACACCCTAGTTCTACTCTTGTGGATGTTAGTGAGATATTTTATTTTGAGATCAAATTACTCGGATACTGTTATTCTCTTCCAAAAGAAACATCATTTATTTTTTTGTTGTGAGTTTAACATTGTTGTAGTAATTTTTGTTATAAGTAATATTTTGTTACTGTTATTGTTAAGAGTAGAACTAGAGTGTTCTTAAGTTCATCAAGCCTCTTTGTGAGCTTAACTCAAAAATCTATTGAATTGGCTTCAAACAATACATCCAAACCGTTGAAACCGATCTACTTCACGAGTGATGCATTTACATGTCAAAATTATAATTTTTCGAACTAGTTTAGTATAAAGTCAAGCGGTAAAAAATGATGAAAAATATGAACTCATTATAATAAACTTATAAATCATTTTTTTTTTACGGCTTGACTTCATACAAAATTAGTTCAAAAATTTAAAAATTTGACATGTAAATGCATCACTCATGAAGTAGATCGGTTTCAACAGTTTAGAAGCGTCGTTTGAAGTCAATCCAATAGGTTTTTGAGTTAAGCTCACAAAGGAGTTTGGTGAGCTTAAGAACACATTAGTTCTACTCTATTGTTAATGTTGTTGCTCATCAGAAAAATTGGTCACCACATAAAATAGCTATATTTTTTATATAAGTGACGAGGGTTCAAATGTCTCAATGTTTAGGCTCCACCATGTCTTCATTTTCAGAACTACAATAACTCAAAATATAAAACTTAAATGTTAAAATAAAGCCATTGGATATGATATATATGTTATTTTCTCTATGCATATGATCGATATATACACTAATGTGTATAAATTTTGGAAATTGATTCAACTTATAGTCATATAAAATCAAAATCGAAAAATAATATTTTTTTTATGTGCATGTAGAAAAAATAACATAGATCACATCTATCGGTTTTATTTTGACATTTAAATTTTAGATTTTTATTATTAAAAAATTCAAAAGTATTGATATAATGAAGACAAAAATGGAGACATTTGAACCCTCCTATACATATATAGTTATATATTATTGTTGTTATTATTGTTGTTGTTGTTGTTGTTAACCAAACATAGTTATATCAAGTAAATTTTTTTGTTTGTCTATAATTTAAGTAGGTCGCATTCATTGTAGCTTTGAAAATCTTTTAGCCATTTGATGTTCTTTTTGTACATCAGTTAATGGATGGTATATGAGTTTCAAATGAACCAAATCTTACACAAAATCTATCTAAATCATAGATACCTAAAAATAAATTATTTTGACAACTATATTGAGTCGGCAATCATGGTTATCAAACAATTTGGATATGAACATAACTTATGTTTTCTAACCTTTGTCATCTTTTGTTGGTTATTAATTTAGACTTCACAGTTAAACTAATACAAAATACAATCAGGTATGGTACGAACCGTCGTAGCGTATGAAATAGCGTCGCTATATATCCTCTATCCGCTATGAAAAATACTCGACCGTCGTAAATTTGGTATCCACTATCTAAACCTGCAATTATATGTTAATCAAAATGTCATATTTCTTAACAATGAAAAATATTGATTTCAACGTATAACATATTTGTACTGAAAAAAATGTGAGGTTTTTTCTCACGGTCGCCTAGAAGCCACGATGACAAAAATTGTGAGGTTCGGACTGCAATACAACAGTTATCTTTTCAATTGTAAAATTTTGCAAATTTTGAACGTTGTATAACTGGCAATTATAATTGTCCAATTAATAATTAGTTACATGTTCCTAATTATATTTAATTAGGTACTAATGGTATTTAATTAACTAGTTAATATTTAAAATGAAGATGTTTAGACATAATTAAATACTAGGTGCACAGACTCATGACATCCAACTGAACTCATGCATGCGACTGTGGCACGGACAAGTATCCTCTCCAACATAACTCATGCAACTGAACTCATGGTTTGAGATTTACTCTCAGCTGCTTTGAGATACGGGCTAGCGCATGGGACAGTATTATTTGGACTTTGAGATTCGTGCAAAGTTAAAATTACGGTCCAGATCCACTAATTCTAAAATTTCCCCTTTTACGGTACCGGAGAGGATGTGAATTCACTGTGGCACCATACGTCTAGGAAACCCGAATTCACTGTGGCACCGTACGTCCGGGAAACCCGTATGTTAAAATGATTATGATCAGTGGTGGCAGTGTATATGTATATAGGTGTCTAACAATCAGCTAATTGCTATATATCGGCATGAATTCATATCTTCTGCATTAACTCAAAAGAGAATCTTTTGAGTTAATGAATCTCGACTGTTCAATATGTTTTAAGATTCGTGCAAACTAGACTTGCACTAATATTAAAGGATCCCCTATGTTATAGACACAAGCTGAATTGACTCAGTTTAAAATCAAACGGTTGAAATTTATTAACTCAAAAGATTCCCTTTTGAGTTAATACAGAGGAAACGGATCCATATCGGCATGCAACAGCAAATACTAGAAGTGCGAGGCGGAACATGACACCGGTACTTGTATATTCTCTTTTTTTGCAAGTAAATGCATCCTTTAATTATTTGCAAGATCTCATTATATTTTATGAATAAAGTTAGTCTTAGGCTTCTATATAGATGGAAGTATGTAACCAAATATGTGATTGTTTTGATGACCTTTTGGAAAGAGGGACGCTAATTTGCCTCATAAATTTTATGTACTTTCTTCACATTAACTTAACGAAAAAGATGTATTTCTTCCATAGTTTTTTTGTCTCCCTCCTTAAAATTCGGTTTATTTAATCTTCAATTATCGCTGATCCTCTTTTTGTTGTACAAAAGTGGACAATTTTAATTTGTTGTCGCTTTATTACAAAGTCATGCGCACAAAATTATACCTCATGATAGTACGTACGATACAAAATATAAGTTTCAAAATGATGAAAAAAATTAAAATTTGATATTATGTATGTCATACAAATGTAATTTTTAAAAGTGGAAGATTCTAATACCTTATGCCTTTCATACCTCATCATACTTCATAATTTATATTTTCATTTTCAAAGTCCAAACTGTCAAATCCGAACCGCTCAACATGATATTCATACTAAAATATGCTTGAAAATGAAATTTATAATTTTGAATTTTTTTTACTATTTTTTAAAATAGGTACAAAATTATTGTTTTTGTACCGTTCAAAAAAAGTGATTTTCTACCTATCTAAAAAATAGTAAAAGAATTCAAAAAATTATAAAATTTCATCTCCAAATATATTTTAGTATGGATATTATGTTGAGCAGTTCAAATTGACAGTTTGAACTTTGAAAATGAATAATATAAAATATGAGGTATGAAAGACACAAGGTACTAGAACCTTTAAAATATATGTTCCCAATTTTCCTTTTTCTTCATTTGTGCCAGCATATATGTAAGAAGAAGCTCGATCAGGTTTCCTTTATTGTAAAGCCAAGAAATATAAATTTGAATTTGAAAATGCAACGGATAGCAAGTTTATTGAATGACAAAATTCGGATCATCAGCCAACAAAAAATCTAACTATTTTGTTAATTAGGTTTGATACCAACGTTACTACAAAAATATGGAAGTATCTGTAAGGGTAAAAAATAACTATTGTTGAGGATAAGCTGACAGAAATTGTTATTTTCAAAGATATCACTATTACTGATGAGAATATCCACAAGGATACCAACGTTGTTAAGCACTTTTACCCTTGCGGATATATACCACAAATTTACCGTAACAAACGACTCTGTTCTTACTTTTTACCACCAATTAACATCTATTTTGGTGAGACTTGCACCATTTCAGTTGGTCTGATTTCAGATCAAATCAGAAAATTTAGATTGATCAGATTAACATAATTACAAAGCTTCCGTAGGTACCACTTTGAATTGCATATTCATTGCCTAAAGAAAGACAAGCAGATAGATTAACAAAATGTATATGATATCTCCATTCCATTATTAAGCACGTCGGGTGTCCGATTCGCCAACGACTACGATTGAAAGATTAATTTTTGGATTTAATCTCAGCTCTTCAATCACATAAAATATCTTCTTTTTATTAAATGTATTTGTTTTATGTGTAGAAGTTTAAATTTAGCTACAAACATACTCGCCACACATACCGCCACACGATGCGTTACAATTAAAATTAAACATATTCTAAAATTTAGCGATATAATTCTTCGTTTCCTTATTTCTCCCTCTCCAATTGAAACTTTCTATACGACGGATCACAATTGTTCACTTCCTTATTTATCTACTTTCTTATTTCTATACATATTATTGTGATAAATTTAGAATATATTTCTAATTTTGTTTTTTTATGAAAATTTGTCATTTTGTATGAGAATTTTTTTTTATCTTATCATATATTCCGTTGCAACGCACGGGCACAATACTAGTAATGTTATTATCTGTCATGTCATTCCATTTTTGAAAAGTTGTGTCATGGAAGAAATTCTTTACCAGAAATTGATTGCAACCATTGACAACTGTTCCTGCATGTGACAATAGTTAATATGCATGTGTCGATCATCAAATTAAAAAGTTGATAACAGTTCTTTTGACAGAAAAGAAGTGTGACTTTCCAACCATTTGCAATGTAGATTGGGTTTTCACAAGTTTCTAATTATAACATGAGCTTGACTCATGAGAAGTTGTGCTTTAAGAAAACTTGACCTCAATCCTTTTGAGATGTATATAAATGAGACTTTACGACTATTTTCTTTACAATTCGTCTTTTTTTAATGGTTACACAGGAGTTGCTTGTATATAGAAGATACCATAACACTTTTGTACTGAGGACCGCTCAGGACCGACGGATCTAAAGTCAAGCCAGTGGGTTTTTTAATTAGCCACCTCATAATTTAAATTTTTTTAATTATGTTTAAATTTTAGTTGAATTTTTTTTAATATTTATATAGTGTTAAATGGATGATTGTACTTTAATGGTTAGAATTTTACTTTGTCATTGTGAAGATTTAGAGTCGATCGATCAAATCCAAATTGCAGCATATTCATATTTTACATTTTACGTTTCAATATCCACTAATCTAAACTTTCTAGTTACGCCTCTTGGCATATCTTAGTTCATATAAACAAACAGAAGTATACAAAAGTACGTATCCATTTTATTGAAAAAAAAAAAGAAATTACATATAACACGCATCTCCATTTCATTATTAAGCACGTTGGGTGTCTGATCCGCCAACGGCTATGATTGAAAGATGAAATTTTAGATTTAATCTCAACCCTCCAATTACATAATCTGTCTTCTTTTAATTAAATGCACCTCTTTTATGTGTAGAAGTTTAAATTTAGTTAAAATAAGACTCGCCACATGTATAGCCACACTAAATGTTACAATTAAATTTAAGCCGACTCAATTGTTTAGAAAATGTTTTTGCATGAAATATGTTTTCTTATTTCTCCTACACCAAATTGTGCAGATAATAAAGATATATTTCCCTACTCTCCTAATTCAATTGAGCATAATGGAAATCGATAAATTCTTTCCTTAAATGGAGATATCTCCTTGTTTCTTTCTATACAAATCCGTAGAATGAAAAAATGTCCACTCCCCAACAGTTGTTGATTTGCTCTCTCTCTCTCTCTCTTCCCCTCCTCTCCTCCCTGTTCCCGTGATCCTCCCCTCCTCTGCGAAATTGTGATGTATAATGTCCAAAAAATATTTGTGAAATTTAGATGCAGTTACCTTTTAAACAGTGCATTTTCTGATTCATTTGGATTTGGGCTTCGAGAAAATCCCTGAAGTTTGATAAATAAATTCAATCTTTTTTTATTGCTACCAATTTCCTTATTACGTTATAAGTTTTGATAAATAAAATCTCTAAGATTTGATAAATAAATTTCATCTTTTAAATTTATTTTTAAGACTTTACATTATAAGTTAGCAGTAATTTCTTTGTTCTCTTATAAAAGGTCCCCGTTGCAACGCACGGGCACGATACTAGTAATTCTTATATACGTACTCACCGCTTCTTGGATCGAGATTTATTTACTGATATTGTGATATCCGTATTTTCCTTAGTCAACAATTAACGAATCAGTCTTCCTTAGCTGTGGATTAACAAATCTTATTGTAGATTATGTGCAGATAACGGCGAATATATATATATGTGTGGACAGAGAGTGCTGTCAATTTGACTAAAGTTGATTACTTTTAATGATTTTTTCTAAATCTTTTTCAAATTCTGATAGATAAATCAATTGACCTATAATATGTGCTGAGCCTACATCGATCATTGACATCGATACTTAAGCAATAATATATATTATCAAATTAGAACAGCTCTTTAATTAATTTGTAGTTGACTCATGATATCTACTGTTAACTACACGCTAGCGCTCTCGCATTAAACAGTTGCTAATGACATAAAAATTCATAACTAGCTAGGAAGCATCTCCCGTGAAATTCGCTACTATTATCTTTCATCTATTAAAATATATGTACGTACAAAGAATTTGCCTTTGGTCTAGTGACAAAGGTACATGGCTCCTATGTTGGAGGTCATGGATTTGAAACCCACAAGGTGGGAAAATCTTCTATATTAATACATAAGGGTTTAAAATGTGTTAGGTGACTTGACCCCAAATCCATATTTCAAAAAAAAAAAAAATTGTACGTACAGGAATGTACGTATAGGAAAGGTACGCACTAATACTCTAAATTAAACGTGATTTAATTGTCTAGAAGGGGTTAAATTAAACATGATCAAATAAAAAAAATGTTAGAGGGACCAACTTCATTATGATTCTTTAATCAAGAAAAAATGGACCCAGCTTGTTGCCTAATTAAGGATACGTATATATAGGCTGTTCCCTCTGGTATTTGCTATTCAAACAAGCATTGAACAATTGGTATTCACAGGAAGTTATATATTGTTAATCAACTAGATAATTAATTCAGCTAAAACTATGATTACTTATAGAATCTTAATCCTTTATTTATAATTCTAGTTTCCATCCAACTTAATTATATATGTTAGTTTCAAAGTATTGTTCAATTAAAAAAAAATTAAAATCATAAATGTGCTCCAACTTTTTATTAGATAATGCGTTTGTCATGTTTGAGTCAATTTAAAAAAGTGTTTAGCCTATTGTCAAAAAATTAAAAAGTTAGAGAATATAATTTTAATGGTCATATATGATAAATGACCAATCAAAATTTCAAATTGACTCAATTTGATATACATCATATATTTAAATAATTGAGAACACACTTTTAATTTATTTTATTTTTTAATGTAATTTTTTTTATAATATTAAATGTATATATATACCTTGAAAACTAGAAGTGCGCGCGATGTAATGACATTTTATTATAACAAAATGAAAAATTCATAGTTCTCTAAATATAAGTTCTCCAATGTATAGCATCTTAATTTCTGCTTTTTTTTTTTTAAAGTTACCTCTTTCTTAAATTCTAGCCAAGATTAAATCCTGCCATAAGCCGATAATGATCAATTCAAATTAAAAGACATTAGCTGGAAAAAGAAAAGAAAAACTTTTAAATTTAAAGGACACGACAAATTTGGGGGAAACAATGCCGAATTTTTTATTTATATCCAAAAAATAAATCAAATTACAAAAAATACCCATGTTATCTTGAAAATTCGAAAAATACCCAAACCGGAAAAAAAATTTCCGGATTTGGCCTCTAAACCCAGAAAAAAAAATTTCGGAAATTGAACTCCAAAACCGGAAAAAAAATTTCCGGTTTTAACATTTTTTTTTTTTAGAGTTTCCGGAAAATTTTTTTCCGGTTTTAACATTTTTTTTTTTTTTTTTTAGAGTTTCCGGAAAAAAAATTTCCGGATTTAACTTTTTTTTTTTTTTTTTTTTTTTTAGAGATTCCGGAAATTTTTTTCCGAACTAAATAAATTTTTTTTTTTAAGAGAAAAATAGCTAAAATACTGAAATCTAACGCTACAAAATCGAATTGTTTTTTTAAATATTTGTTTCATTAATTTAAAAATTTTCAAAATGGTGTAGAATAATTTAGAAATTATCAAAATAGCTAAAATACTGAAATCTAACACTAAAAAATCGAATTGTTTTTTACTACGAATAGGGCCGATTTTGTGCTAAAATACAGTAAATTTACTAAAATACGATAAATTACGCTAAATTACGTATAAATGGGGCTTATTTTGTGGCATCTTTCATAAATCATAAAAAATAGTAAAAAAAATTCCAAAAATAATAAAATTTGGTGTTCTAAAAGTTTATTACATAACTAATTTACTGAGCTACGTAGATTGAATAATAGAAATGAAAATCTTAATCGGAAACTTCAACTGAAGTTTTGAGGCTCTTCTATTTGTTTTTTGGCGATTCTGAATTTGGAAAACTGGCGAAGCAAGTCCGGACGCATGCGCATTTTCGCAAGCTTTTCGAAAAGTGGTCATTTGCTGAAATCGGACACTCGAGCGCCGTTTTATGACCGTTTGAAGTTTCGTCGTCGTTTTTCGCCTTCTCAGTGAAGATATTATCCCTATTCGTACGTAATTTAGCGTACTTTACCGTATTCTAGCATAATTCTACATAATTATTGTAATTTAGTGTAATTCAGCATAAATCAAGTAATTTGGCTTGTTTTAGTATAAATATGCTAATTATATATAAAAAATGTAATCTAGCAAATATTTAAAAAAACAATTCGATTTTTTAGTGTTAGATTTCAGTATTTTAGCTATTTTGATAATTTCTAAATTATTCTACACCATTTTGAAATTTTTTAAATTAATGAAACAAATATTTAAAAAAACAATTCGATTTTGTAGCGTTAGATTTCAGTATTTTAGCTATTTTTCTCTTAAAAAAAAAAATTTATTTAGTTCGGAAAAAAAATTTCCGGAATCTCTAAAAAAAAAAAAAAAAAAAAAAAAATTTCTTAAGTTAAATTTTTTTATCCGGAATCTCTAAAAAAAAAAAAAAAAAATTAAAGTTAAATCCGGAAAAAAATTTTCCGGAAACTCTAAAAAAAAAAAAATAAATAAAAAAAAATGTTAAAACCGGAAAAAAATTTTCCGGTTTTGGAGTTCAATTTCCGGAAAAAAATTTTCCGGGTTTAGAGGCCAAATCCAGAAAAAAAATTTCCGGTTTGGGTATTTTTCGAATTTTCAAGATAACATGGGTATTTTTTGTAATTTGATTTATTTTTTGGATATAAATAAAAAATTCGGGAAACAATGAATAGTCACATCCACGGGTAATATTTATTTTCACTAGCGAAGATTTTCTTTGCTTGAAATTGCTTTTACTTGGTACAAAGTTTGAAAATTAATTAATTTGCAAATGAATGGTGAAGAAAGGGAGGAATTGTGCGAGAAAACTGTTTAATTTGTAAAATGGGTGTCTGTACGTGTCCAATATACGGACATGTACGTCTCCATGATAAATGTTGCTTTTCACAACTGCGCTGGAAATCATTAAGAGGTGCCTACACTTCGCAAATATAAATATTTATTACAGAAATTTGAAACTGAAATAGTAGAATAATATACCTTATAAAAAAATTAAGAAAATTTTGAACATAAATAAAAATTTCAAAATGTTAAGAATCAATATTTTAAGTACGTTTAACTCATTCACTTTTAAATGATCAGAAGAGAATGTGTGAGTATAATAAAATAAATGAGAATACGAATAATATGACACAATTAAAGAACTTCATACTTGATC
This sequence comes from Carex kokanica, assembly GCA_025461125.1. Lineage (NCBI taxonomy): Eukaryota > Viridiplantae > Streptophyta > Magnoliopsida > Poales > Cyperaceae > Carex > Carex kokanica. The sequence goes on along the minus strand of JAJGRX010001047.1, from coordinate 246,630 downwards.
TTCATGATAAACTATAGATAGGTATAGATCTAGTAACACAAATGATAATATATAACAACTAAATGTTGTCAGGGGCATAATCAGAAATTTGGTCAAAGATAGGTAAAAAAATAATGAGGAGCTGCAAGGGCGCGCGAAGAGCGGAGAACTACAGGGTCAGAAGTTCCAGGGCGAACGGGCAGAGAACCGTAAGGGCAAAGGCGGGGCTGTGGTTCACGCAGAGTCAGATAGAAGATGGGTTAGGGTTAGGACAGACGGAGGCACGCACAGAAAGAGAAGGAATTTTGTCAAAAAAAGAAAGAAAGAAGAGGGACAGTGAGGATTAAGCCTGAGCTATTTTACACAGAAAAGAGAGATTTTCATTTTTCACGCATATTTCTATGGGCTGCTAAATATAAATTATGATCGGGTTGTGCAAATAAATTTTATTGTATGGGTAAGAAAAAAATAAAATTCTGAAGTAAGCAAAAATTTACATACATATGAGTCTAGACTTAATTATTTTCACTAGAGACTTTATTTCTAAAATTCAAGAGCTTTGGAAGCACTAAAATGCTCATAAACGACGATTGATGTCCGATTTAATTAAGAAAAAATAAATAATATTAAAGCAGAAGATACAGAAAACTTGTAGATTTTTGTGACTCGCTGAAATGCTCGGTGACTCACTATCCTACAATTAGTAATGTGTTTAGAATAAAAATAAAGATTACCAAAATAACCTTATTTTAAAGTTACTCTGGATAATTTGTGGAGCTGAATAAATATTGATAACTTTTCGTTAATAAAATAATATTCTTCATTTTTGTAATATCTTTAAAAATCTTAGATGTGAGGAGATCAGATACAATTAATAAATATGATGTAATATATTGATTTATTTTATACACCTATCTTTTAAAGAAAGGAGATTATATAATAATGTATGAGGCGAAACAGCTTTAAACACAATAATTTATTTTATAATACATGAGAGAGAAGTAGTTTTCACAACATCTTCAATTAATGTTTTTGACTTTGCTTCAAAGTTTTCAGAATTATGTGCGAAAAATGCTCTACCATAATTTTAGCTGGAACGAACACTTATTATTTATGATATATTTTATTTTATTTTATTTTTTGTAGTTTGATTAATTACGTCTTAGTAGTATTCTAAGAAATATAGATGTAGAACTTGAATATTACATTATTAATTGTTTGATTCATTGCTATTTGCTAAATATCTGGTCGAGAATTTAATGATATTAATTATTTCAAAATACGGATATTAACTAACATTGATTACATTTTATGCCATCCTTCGACACTTCGATGGTAATAAATTAAGAATAAATAAACTAACAGTAGAGGCCCACAATTAAAAGAAAGGGAAGGAATCCATAGAATGGCACTCCTCAGAATAATGGACACCTCCATTGAATTAGAAATTGAGAAGTGGTTGTCCATAAAATTATTGGCCAAGGAAAGAAAAAGTCAGACAAATTATTGGGGCATCACTCTCAATTCTCAAATCATGTTACATCACTTCGCAAGCGCTGAGATTAGACTTGAGCAATACCCATGATTATGTAATCATGTCCTCTATTTTGCTGATCATGTTAATTCTATTTTTTTAAAGACACCATATTAATTGACATGTTTCAATTGAATCAGTTTTAACTAGGCGGTTGATATCTCTCATGTACCTGATGATTGATCAAATTTAGAATATTGTCAGCACAAATCTCATGTTAGAGTCTGCTGTTGAATTAATTAGAAAGAAAATATAAAGAAATAAGATAAAATAAAATAAAGTTAAATTTCTTACTCTTCAATTTAGAAGAGAATAAATGTTAAAGAAAAAAAAATTCATCCAACCCCTTTATCTCTAAAAATTCATACATTTTTTAACTCAAAAACAAATTGAATATTCTACTTTCTCTTTTCTCCCTTTTCTCCTTTCTATTATTTTCATTTCATTTCAACTTTTTGATTAAAAATTAAAAATCAAGTCATCCAGCTCTTTAATATTCACAAAAAAATTACATCCATATTTCGAACTTGTGATCTCTCACACAGGAAACATTGTCTTTACTACCAGACTAAATACTGGTTCTCATAAGCACATTTATTGTCTCACGGACCCATATGTATCATAAGATTTTAGGAACCGAGGTGGGCAGGAAAATCCTACCAACAAAGTTCATCCGTCCATCCATCTATGATTTGAATGGTTATAATTAAGATATGGAGAATATTTGATTTTGAGAAGACACAATCCATACTTTAATTATGACTGATCATGGAACGATAGACGGATGGATTTTGTTGGCAGAATTTTCCTACTCACCTGTGGCGCAGGAAATTTGGTTGCTGCATTTAGTATCTCACTTTTGGTGCCAAAATTGAGGACATCAAAATCTGAACCACAAAAATAAAAAGCTTAAAACTATTATAAAATTAATTACAAGGTTAGTTCACCAAACAAGTATAATTTGGTATTTGTGGGAAATGCTTGTCATATATATATAGTGGATGAACAGAAGATCCTATAAGCGTTTCTTTGTCAGTCCTATCTGAAAGCTCAAAAACTGGGTGCTCTTCCCCCCTAATTAATCAGATTCACACCTTATGCACATGCATATAATTAATTTCTGTGTTGTCAAGCATGCATGCTTGCTCCCCTTGATGCTGTTTTTTAGAATTTTCGGGAAATCATGAGTCAATAATGGGCCAAGCAATGGACATGTCTAGTTATATTTCTATAGGAGAGGATATATAGGGACCCAATTTTGCTACCATTGGCGAAGGCATGGGCGCATGGCATGTGAGACTGTGAGAGTGGAGATCCAAGAGGGGGTCTCTCTAAAATTCTCAGACTTGTATTATATTTGCCTCTATAAAAGGAGGGACACATGTCAGAAATACAGCTGGATTTTCTTATGCTTCCTTGCTTTGGCTTGTAACAAATGATTATAACATAGTGCGCACATTCAATTTTCCAGCGTAGCCTGGTACTTTAAATTTCATGTGGGGTTCAACAGGAATTGAACCACAAACATATATAATGGATAAAATATTACCCTGTTTAACCACACTTCCTATGCGCTGTCCCCGATTTTCGTTCTATTTGATAATATGAAGATGAGAAAATAAAACCGGAAAAAGGAAAATAGAACCTAATATCATAATTTCTATAATTACAACGTCCATATATAATGAATAATCACATCAAATGAAGTTGGGTATATCATTGTTCTCCACATGTCACAAGTTTTTTTAGTAAATGTTAGATGTCAAGCCACCCAATTATTTAATATTCACAAGAAATTGCTCCTTTCTGATTTTGAACCTGCGACATTTCATATGGAGAGCATTGTCTTTGCCACCAGACCAAAAGCTAGTTCTTACATGTCGCATGTTTAAAACTCAATACATTTCATCATAGATGATTTGATGACATTAATCCTTGTCTCATGCTAAAAATAATTCAAAAATCATGTCTTGAGATATGCCTGCAAGCTTCGCCCTTTACCTCATAAATCATTCATAGTATTGCACTATAAATCTATTTTATTATTCGCATATTATACATCTCTGAACCTACCATACAGAAATAAGCATTGGTGGGTTCCAAGCATTATCTATACCATCTACGAATAAAGAAAAAGAATTTGCAAACAATATCACAAGTCTGTGCTGTCCCATAAAATGCAAACAGCAGTGTCAATTGATTAATTGAGGTGATTTGGTTGCGCTTATTAAAGTTCATTATTTTGGTAATATACATCATCTAATTAGGACAGTTACCACTGAAATACCGTAAAGGCACCCTTAAAAAAAGAAATACCGTAAAGGTATGAAAGACCATAGCTGTTCCACTTGGAAGGTAAATTTATTTTGATGTTCTGTGGTTTGAAGGCTTTATTTTACAGTTTTGACTGGTGCAACGGGGTGTGGATCGGATGATAACAAATTATGCTCTGCTGTGTACATATTTGAAAAAAAAAAAAAAAAACTCAGTTAAAACTGTATATACGGTTCACCAGTAGGTGGTATTACTTCTAAACACGGGTACTATACCAATTATATAAGGACTATCAACGTCTTTCATGATTCAAGGTTCATATTAATAATGATTACACAGTATTAGATAATGAGTATATAATAATTGGACAACAACTTCTGACCTATTGGTAGTAATCAGGATTAACGAGCCCATAAACTTAATATTGGCATTTTTTGTTGACATGTTAAAATTAACAGGAGTAAATTTTATTTAGAATAAACAAGTCGAAGAAAAATTACACGTACGGCTTCTGTTATAGCCTAGACTGCTAAATGTAACATATTTGGTTCTCCCCATGTGCTCTGAAAGCAGTTACCAGAATAACACAACACATGAAGTTCAGGGATTTCGCCAATTTTTTCTTTATATTGCGAAGCATGGAGAATTTAACTTGTCTTTCAGTGCGTTGAGATTGGTGCTGATTGTCCTATTTAAAAGTTGGAAGTACATGATGATATGAATGAACCTACTTTGGGTGGTGCTTCTTTCAGTAATTTTTCAAAGGCTATTCACAAAGTACCAGAGAAAGGTCTTCAACAGAGCTTTAGACTATATTACAAATCATTACTGACATTAATTTATTTTGTAAGTTTACAAACCTTTGTTGTCATATTACTAATAAAATAAACAAATCATCTATCTGCAGTAAAAACCTCATGCAAAAACCCATGTAACTCCTCTGAAACTGTTAAAGGATACTCTTCTTGTGGTAAGAGTGCCCCTGGTACTTCCACAAATTTGGTTACCCCTTTTGCACCTTTTAAGGCTTCCATCTCAGCCTTAGACCTCTTAGGAGCCCCTGTAGTAGAAACGACCAAGACAGGCACCTTCCCCTCCAAATCGGCAAACAACTGGAGGAAATCTTCACGGGTCTTGACCGGGTCAAGAAGGCCTGTCAGGAAGGCAGCTGGGACATACCGGGCCCCTTTTCTCTTGGTGAGCTCATACCGGTTTTGTACGATGGCAGGTGTCACATTGTTGGGGTCAGCATAGACATGAGACTTGTATTGGGATTGTATCGATTTTTCGTTGCTAACAAGCATGTTGTACATCATCCAACCGACAGCCGGTGCCCGCAGGGTTCCTCTTAAAAGACCATACCTGTTAATATAGTCCGATGCTAGCACTGGTCAGTAATGTTAATGAAATTGCTACCTTAAGAAATTTGCTACACAAAGCAAAGAATAAAAAATTTAGTTACTGCTTGAACTCAAGGATTTTTGCACAAGCTGAACAAATACATTACTTTAGTAGCTCAACATACAAGTAGTGTACAGGAACCTCATCAGTCGTGCTAAAAAATTTTTACTTATCATTTTTATAGGTTATCCAATGACTCAATGTCCATCACATACCTCTTACATTTTGAGGGCTTCTTTTGAACCTTTTTTCTTTTAAAAAACTACTTATGTTACGACAAAACATTTTCATACTTTGGTAGAACAAATTCATTTATCCTTGCTATAAATCCTAAGGGACGTGGTAAGGGAGCCATACCTGGCTTCCATGCTTGAATCTCGACCAAAGACAATAGGTAAGGGACCACTCCATGTAGGTGCCACTGCCGCAATCACTGACGGTTTAACCAAACCCTTTCCAGCTGCCCGAACTGCAATTGTCGCTGCATGCCCCCCTCCACAAACTATCAATTCTCCATCTGCACAATGCAGAGATGTGCATATATTAAATGGGAATGATTAGGCAGACTAATATATTAATATGTCCATTAGCAAACTCTAACAGTTATGGTGATTGAGATTTTTGTTTCTAATAATACTTATCCTAACCAGATCCAAAGAAAAGCAGAACCAAAAAGAAAACAAAAACAAAAAAAATAGAATATGCCCTTTCAAAGTATCTTACAAAACCATGCCTGGCTAAAGCTGTTAAGTTGTCACGCTTCATAGGAATCACTTGAATTGAATTTTTTTTTTCTCACAATTTGGATTGAGGTTTTTCAATTAATCTTTTATCAGTTTGAACCAAACAAATGTAAAATATTTAGAAAGACACATATAACCAAGCACTCGAAAATGGTTTTCTGGAGTCAGAACAAATTAATCAGCCAAGGACATTCCTCAAAAGGCTGTAGTTTGACCAATTTATCAATAAAATACAAGTATATGCAAAATTATAGCCTTTTGGTTCATACCGTCATAACATAATGCAATCATCTATTACCTGAGCTCTTGACAGGACTGTCAGGAGAGTTGATGAGCTTAACCAAGAAATCCTCCATGACATTAGCATTGTAATTAAGTGAAGGCCGGTCAGAGAAACCCAACCCTGGCCAGTCAACAATAGTTGCACGGAAATTGACAGCTCCTTCTCGGCCCACTATATCTCTCGCCACAGTTCTAAATTCCTCAACAGTGCTTACATCAGAAATAGTTGGCACCATTAGAATGTTCTTCACATTTTCAGTGGATTTCTCCATGTGCTCTTCATAGTATACATTGACTGAGTTACCGTCAAATTTCCACTGCCATATTCCGGTCTGAATGGAAAGGTGGATGGTAATAGGGTGATTACTGATTAGGGACAAACTCGAAGTCATTTTTTTCCAATTTAAATGGAAAAAAGATATTTATGGCGCAATTAGAAAACAGTGCCTTAAAAATAATTAAAACAGACTTCTGAATTGAGAGTGACCCAATAAATTGGCAATAATTTGCAGAAATAAGCTATGGAGTTGACCTCGTTTGATCATTTCTACTGAACAGAGTATGAAATTGGGAATAAACCAGAGCAATACTCCATTCTCCTAAACAATAGTACCAATTGAAAAACAAGATATCCTGAGAGACCTGCAATCATAAATTCTCTTCATTCATGAAATGGCACTCCCAATTGTAAGCACTATACATTATTTTCACCTAATTCCTTTACATAACTAATTGAGATTCAAACCACGATGACATCTTTAAATAAATCTACAACAATGATCACTTAATTTATACCTTGGACGGAGGAGAAGCTGGTTCTATCACGGGCGAGGCGACCTTAGATGATAAATCAAGGGAAGGTGAAGAGACACACCGGATCCGAACTACGCGGGTTCCCGTGCGCGAGCAAGAAACAACCCGGTGAGATTTCGCGGGTGCTAGAAACAGATACAAAGAAGCACAATGCGCCATTTCTGAGCTTTCGAGCGAGAATTGGAAACTTCTTTGAGTTGGGAATTTGCGATTGGTGACTGTACTTTTTCCATGTTGATGATTTAGTGGCCACTTCTCAGAGAAGACGTTGATATTTTCATTGGGCCATTTTTTATTAAATAAAACTCGTTGATAAAGTATTTTGGGTAAATATGGGCCGGTTTCATTTTGATTCAATTGTGCTAACCCATACTGGGTACTCTGACATGGTTGCCTTAAGCCTGATTTAAGCCTGCCGGCTTGTTATAGTTTTTTTTTGGCAAGAAAGAAATTTGGTGATTTTTTTTTATTTTGAAACGGAAGTTGGCGGGGAAAATAAAATCGGTGCTAAAATTAACATGAGTTGCTTTATTATGAAATGACTGAAATCTTACTGTATATATGGGACATCATTTCAAGGTAATAGTATAAGTTTGACGAAGCATTTTATTCTCCCCGAAATTGTGGTGAGTAGGGTTCAATATCATATTGTGTTTGTACTGTAATCATGACTTACACATCATTATCTCTGTTTTTTTAAATTCAAACAATCGATTCAAACCACTTAACATAACCTCTATATTAAAATGTGCATTGATACAAAATTTTATATTTTTGAAAAAAAATTACTATTTATTTAAATAGATACAAAATTATTGTTTTGCAGAAGATTAGACCATCCAAAAACAGTAATTTTGTACCTATCTAAACAAATAATAAAAAATTTCTAAAAAATATATAAGCACATTTTAATTTAGAGATTATATTGAGCGGTTCGAATCGATAATTTGGACTTTAAAAACGAAAATAAAAATATAAGGTGAGATTAGAACACGAAAATAATGAGACATTTTAGTTCTACTCAATTGTGACATTTTCAAGATTCTGATACGAAATTTCTCTGGAAGACTCTTCAGAAGGCAATTTTAGGAAGGTAAACCAAATACAATTTATCTACAAAATTCTAGGGCACAAAAATCCAAATATAAAGTATCATGAGATTAGAAGAAGAAGAAGAAAAGTGCCTTGCGTTTTGCACAAGTTTATTATGGCTTTTAATTTTTCTTGAATTAACCTAGTATTTTTCAATACTTTGGACAGAAGTAATCTTATGGGCCAAAAGTCATATCCATGCACATCATCTAGTCTGAAATTTTTAACATCTTACCAAAAATATTTGTCTCCGTTTGGAAATCCGGATCTTGTCCCCTCATAGACGGTGGTGTGACCATAGTTTTATTGAATATTGTTGCTCATGTGCTATTAAAATTAGTAGATGGCTCACAAGTCAAAACATACACATTCTAGAGAGCAAATCGGACTCCGCTGCTTTTATGAGATAAAAGGAGAAGCCTCCTTTTCCGAATTCAACGATTCAAAATTCATTGAGATTTGTGCATGAAAAGGTGTACAACTTGAGGACTTATAGTATTTTTTACCTCCATTATTCAACATTCTGCCTCCATCTCTGTTTGAGTAACAATAATATTTCATTTAAGTAGGAAAATGTCATTATAACCTTTTGACATAATCTCGCACAATCGAGATTCACGATGACATACCGATCAAAATATTAAATTTTAAATTGAAGATGGCGTTTGAGTGTGTTTTGGGTGCCTATAAAGTTGTATTTAAATTAGAAAAAAAATGGAACGCCTATAACTCCACTTTGACCAAAAACAGTAGTCGACGACGATTCGGATGGAAGCATCATTTTTATATGGAATAAGAGAGGTGTACAATCCTCAATTAGTCACATAAACGCGTCCAATAGAAGGGTTAATTTCTCTTTAATATTTTTAAAAAAGTTTACTGACATAAACTTGAATGTTCATATATGAAACTTTATTTCTTGAGTGAAGCTATGGTACTTCGGTCAGTGTACTATGGCTAGTGTACTACAACTTAATATGGTACTTTTTAAAATTCTAACGGTTGATCCGAACCGTTCAATGTGATATCCATATGAATATGTACTTGCAAACTAAATTTTATATTTTTTCTAATTTTTTTACTATTTTTTTAGATAGGTAGAATTTTTAGTGTTTTATACAAATTCTGGACCATCAAAATTCTACCTATCTAAAAAAATAGTAAAAAAATTTGAAAAAATATAAAATTTAGTTTGCAAGTACATATTCATATGGATATCACATTGAACGGTTCGGATTGACCGTTAGGATTTTAAAAGTACCATATTGAGCCGTAGTACACTAGCCGAAGTACCATAGCCTCACTCTTATTTCTTTATCACATAAAGCATTTTTTTTAAATTAGAATTATTCTCCGTACATTGTCTAAAAAGACTAGTAAACAAAAACTAGATATTAAAATGAAAAAAAAATCTTCTATAAAATTATATTGGGCCAATTTTATTTTCAAAATGCTTAAGACGTGAATATATATGATAAACAACATAACTAATTGGACAATAATCATATATAGGAGACAAAAAATAGTATTACTTTAAAAATTACATGAAACCTTACATAAATCACAAACACACATTTTTTATTCTAAAAAATAAAGATAGAGGAGTATAATATATGAATCATTCAATCAAATAGATGTAAAGGAAAAATTAAATTAAATTAAATTAATGCAAATACAAATAACGAGAGTTAATAAGAAAGTTTGAAATCCTAATTCTCTTTATATATTATAAATTTTTAAAAAAATATAATAAAGAAGTTTGGAAACTTAATTATATACAAAAGTTTAAATAGCGTTTATCGCGTCATAGCGGGACGATTAAAAAAACGGCGCTATGCTCATATAGCGGCGTTATGCTCATATAGCACCGCTATAACGCTAAATAGCGCGCTATAGCGTCAATAGCGCCGTAGCTTTTATGGTCCGAAAACGCTATAGCGCCGCTATAGCACGATATTTAGAACTCTGATTATATATATCATAAATTCTTTATAATAAAAAAATGAAAAGATGGATGTGTCTTTTCCACTTCCACAATAATGAGGTAGCTCTACAAAAAGTTGCAAACAAAACTTGTAAAATAGGTTATTACACCAAATGAGGTGGAGTTAGCTCAAGGTTTTGCATCAACAACGACAACCGCACACCTTTCTTATTACCTTTCCACCATTGACGCCATCTTTACATGACTAATTTGTCTAATCTTGTGCTTTTGTGTCATGTGTTTTGCAATGCACACATCAATGCACGTTGCAACCCCCGTATTTGGGCACTAATTTGAGCTCCTTTCAAATTGATTAAAAAGAGAACAAATTGCCTTTACAGGAAAAATAAAATAAAAGAGAACAAGGGTTGGTCTTTAGTCATTCATGATATAAACATATCAGCGAAAATAGAATCTGATATAAATTTCTATTAGTCATCATGCAATTAGAAGAGATTGCAATCCATTTTCATGCTTGTTAGTGTAGAAATGAAAACTACTTAGATAGTACATCTATCATGATTTTTAAATATTGGGCTTCATTTTTTTTATTGGAAGAAGTTACAAATAAGTTATTAAACATTAGAACGAGCATTTTTTTTTAATGTATCATCCATTTTTTTTTATCTACTTTCTACATTAAGAAATTTGTCAATTTCATCTCAGTCAAAAAAAAAAAACATTTGACATGTTATAAAAGAAATAATATATTACTTTTGAAAATTACACTCAATATCCATATTGTCTTTTTGGGTTGGTTTGCTTGTGTAGTGTAAGAGTATCCCTTTTTATTATTGCAAATGAAATTTGTCCTTTGCTCATCTATTATTATTCCTTCCCAATTGTCGTTGTATGTCAATTTCACAAAGGATCTATCAAAACTTGGAAAACAGAATTCTCCTCAGCCGTTCATGCTCAGATGCGAAGCATTTTGGATCAATTAGCAGCGTCTCTCCAGTATAGCTGCACTGGAGATCTCCATAACTGGAGTGTCCAGTTTGTACATGATCCAGTAATAATAACAAGTGCATAAAAAGTGGTAACAGAAATCCTACCCACTTCCACTGCAAATAAAAGCGTTTAAAAACATGTATCTAAAAGTTCAGAGTTAAAGAAAGAAAAAAAAAACTAAGTGGAGGTGCTTGATTAATTTTCACTAAAAGTAGGTACAAGTGAGATTAAATTTTAGGTAGAATTTCACATATATTATTCAAAAACTTTGAAATTACATAATTCTACTCTCATAATTTATAATATCATATTTATCCTTCAAAACCCTTGTTTTCATTCAATATAATTTTAAGATACATCATATACCTAGGGGGTGAAAACAGAGATGGATAATATCCGTCCATATTCAATTTGTATTCGAAAATTAGATACAGATATTTGATTTCCAAATATCCGTACGGATACAGATAATATGGTTTTAAATTTTAATTATTTGTATTCATATAGTAGATATATACCATATAGTTTAATATATATTATAAGAAAAATGTTATTCACCATTATAATTAGATAAATATTATGAACTTTAATTTTTTTTAATAATATTTATATATTCTTTAATATATATCCGATATGATCCGTATTTTTATATGTATATGTCTAATATCCGATCCGTATCCGAAAAATAAAAACGAATACGGATATATTTGTACCATTATCCGCTCTGTATCCGATATGTTTTCACCCCCTACATATACCTGATCATTTCTGCAGTTGAATAGTAATTCAAATTAAAGTTTAAATAAATGGTTAGAAATGAAAAGGAACAGTATGATAAATGATCAAAAGCAATGAACAATGTAAAAAGGGGATTTTCCTGGTCACCGTTTTTCATCCAATAAATAGCAACACTGATAGGTATGGGCCGTCTGATTTAGATCTAATGGTTTCAATTTTAGTTCCGGTGATGACCTAGTCCGGTAGTCCTTTTATAATTAGAACACCTGGTTTGTGAATTTTTGCCAATGCATATTAAATTTGATGAGTAGAACTAGGGTGCTCCTAAGCTCACCAAGCCCTTCCGTGAGCGTGACTCTAAAACCTATCGAATTGACTTCAAACGACATTTTCAAACCGTTAGATGTTCAATCTATATTAAAATGTGCTTGGAGACCAAATTTTACATTTTTTGAAATTTTTTTACTATTTATTAAGATAGTTTGAAAATCACTGTTTTTCAATGGTGCATAATTTTAATAAAAACAGCGATTTTCAAACCATCTTAATAAATAGTAAAAAAATTCCAAAAAATGTAAAATTTGGTCTCCAAGCACATTTTAATATAGATTAAACATCTAACGGTTTGAAAAATATCGTTTGAAGTCAATTCGATAGATTTTAGAGTCGCGCTCACGGAGGGCTTGGTGAGCTTAGGAGCACCCTAGTTCTACTCTAAATTTGATAGACTAATTAGAACTGTATTATGTGTGGTTCTTTTAATATAAAATGATGGCCAAAATCATTATCTTACCTCAGATTCACAAAGAGATTTTACATTTTTTTTTTCATGTGTTTTTCATTATTAGAATTGTCAGGATACATTGAGAGTATAATTATATTAATTTTGCGCCCTCCTACTTGATTAATGCTTCCGATTTTATAGTGATGTCATTTAGTCAAAACTAAATTGTTTGATTTTGTTTCTATGACTACAATTCAATAATTAGTACAATATCGTACTATCATAATAATATAGTCATATAGATGTCCCTCTGCGAACGCAAACTTATTTACTTTTTAAAGAAAACATTGACTAAAAGTAACTGGGAGCTATTTTAAAATGTGAGGGATTAAATACCATATATAAAATATTCCCTAAAAATAATTTGGAAGCAAGAAAAGATTCCTTCGATTTTTTTTTTCCTAGTGCCATAAAAAGCTTAAAATGATCGGATATATCAATTGGTGATGCCAAATCAAAGGAATCAAAGTGTACCTGCCATTTTCATTGGCCTCAGCAAAAGAACCTTAATTCTTTGTTTACTAAATAATAAATAGACATAATTTGTGCGAATAAAATCTATTTTAAACCTCCACGGACTAGTAAAAATTTATTAGATGCAAAAAAGTGGTTTACATTATTTCCCATTTTTAAAATGTGATGATATATTGGGACTATAATTAGATATATTTTGTCATTCCTACTTGGTTAACGTTTCTGATCTTAGGAAGAGGATCCATTGATAATATATTAACATGACAATGTTGATAATGATAAAAATAATTTGCATGTAATTTTTAAATTTGATCATTGAAATATGATTTATACAATATTTATATGATATATATGAAAAATGATAAAACTTGTGCATGTTTTATCGTTTATCAAACAACATTAAACTTACAATGTTATATATTTAATGATCTTTAATGGGATATCAAAATGATGCTAAAAAATACATAAAATTTGATACAAAATCAATTCATAAGTCCACCTATATATCTATAAAATGTTCCAATTTTTAAATATTTTTAAAACATGACTAATTGGCAGGTGCCTATATTGATCAAACGTAATAGCTTATAATAACAATTATAATAAAAAAAATATGTCTAAATCTGAGTTAAAGAGGTTGCAACTTTAAATATTTAGTGTTCACATTAAGAGTTTTAAATTCCATCTAATACTAAAAAAAAAAAAATTCAGACAAACTAGTTAATGATTGCTCTTGATGGCAATCCTTCTAAATGCTCTTAACTATAATATTTTGTACAGATTTTAAACACCAAAACTACTGTTTTCTATATTGAATTAACATCGCCATCATCATTATTGGCAAGAAAGCGAAATTTCCTATAGTCAGCCATTAGCTCGAAACAAAATTAGCACTGTTAGAATCAACCAATTTTTTATTTGCTGAACTGTTGATTCAAAATGAATTAAACCATTTTAGTTGTTAAATACAACATGTTGGACTCTGATTTTCAAACGATATCTCGGAGAAAGGGCGACTTCTAAGGCGATATTAAGGTGACACGGAAGGCACATGGCAAGAAGTCCCCAGGCGTCGCCGCTACCCGTCCAACTAGAGAACCACCGCTGAACCAAAGGCACTGGCTGCCAAACCTTACATCCACGCTCTGACCAACCTTCCTATGCACAAATGATCGAAAGAAACCCACCAACCACCCCTTCGTCCTCAACCCAGACGCAGACCACCAAACCCACCACCCACATCCCACAACTAAAGTGGAAAAAACGTGACGTGACTAGCACGCCGTGACTTTGATCTCGTGCCGTGATCAAAATGTCAAGAGGTGATCACGGCACGCGAATGGTCACGCCATGTGAGTCACGCTGTGCCTAAATGTGTCGTGACCATACGTGACTCGCGTGATTCGCGGGACCATATAATCATAATTTAGGTTAGTTTATTCAAGATTCATCATTAAATCAATATCTAATGGTCCTAATTACACGTGACTCGTGTGACTACGTGCTATGCCGTGACTAAATCTTTCACGTGCCGTGCTAAAGTTTCAAAAAATGGACACGGCACGTAACTGACACGCGTGCTGTGCCGTTCCGTGCTGTAATCGTGTCATTCCGTGACAGAGCCAGCTCCGTCGTGCCATTTTTCCCACTCTACCCACAACCACCTCCTTCTCCTGACCGTCTCAAGTCTCCGATTTACATCTCCCTCCATAGCCCCACTTCTCTAAGGTCCCCCCAGCTCCGCACTACCCCAAATGGCATGGTAGGTGCTGCCGTACAGGACACACCTCGGCCACCTGCCGAAACCCCACTAAGTGTGGCCGATGCTGGAAGGAGAGCCACACAGGCAATACTTGCAGAGTCCAACAGTTCATTCCTCCCAACCACCCTGCGGCTAAGCCAAACCAATCCCAAGCAATGCCAAAGAATCTCCGACCAGAGGTGGGGTTTGATGATCTGTTAACTGGCCCACACCCCTACACTCCACCGGCTATGTATGAAGGAAGATCTACTGCAATGTATTATTTCTTAGACCGTGACCAGGGCTATCACGCAGAGTTGGAGAAGTTACAAAGGGCAGTAGTGCTCGAGACTAACCACATGGAGATTGAGCTATAGGTGGATGCGGTCCTGGACATGGTTATTGAAACAAACTTAGTTTTCAAGGAAGCGGTGGAAATCAGTGTGCTAACAGGTGGCTAGTACCTCATTCTGCTACCTCAAAACCTGGCGCCAGATAGTTTCATCAGGGCAAATCCAACCTCTCTATGGGACAAAGGCTTCTCCTTCCAGCCTTGAACATCCCGGTATTCAAAATCCTATTGTTGTTGCAAGCAATACTCTTATTACACTATTTGACTAATTTGCAAAACATATAACAATTGAATTTAACAATTTCCTGGAGTTAAGATATTATGCAGGTTCAAGACAATTGGAATTGCAATATGGATTAATTGAACCGAAGAAATCATCAAGATATTTATCAAGAATTTAAATTGTAAAATCATGTACTTGGTAAAGTAAATTTGATGTTGAAACAAGGAACAATCGTTACCAACGATTATAAAAGCTGCACAGAAAATCAAATGCGAGAAATACCTCAAACTTTCCAGAAAGTAATCGTTACCAACGTTTATACAATCATTGTAACGATTATGAATGTTTCGCAGAAATTCAAATTTGGCTGAAACCCTAATTGTATATAAAATACTAATTGTTGTAACGATTAATCAATCGTTGGTAACGATTGTTGGCAGACTGCTCATTCTGAAGCTGCCTCTATAAATAGAGCAATTAGGTTTTCTCCCAAAAAGAGACTTAGAGCCGCCCCATCTTTTCAAAAGCGAATTTTATGTGTGCTTAAGTTCCTCCATTGTTGAGAGAGCTTAAAACTTCAAAATCCCTCAAACAATCTCAAATTTACTTCACTAATCTTGAGTTAGATTAGGTTAGAGTAAGTTTTTGAGTGTTTCTCTTGAGAATCTAAACTTAGAGACTTTGTTCTCTACTCGAGTTGGCCGTGTGACTTCCCGTTAGTTGTAAGGGCTCACCGGTTCACAAGTTGTAACATTTCTTGTTGGGTGATAGAAAGGCGCACCGAGAAGCGGTTGCGACGCCCCGGAGACGTAGGTCATTTTGCCGAACTCCGTTAACATCCCGCGTGTCAATTTTCTCTAAACTCATCTATTTATTTTACTTGCAATTATTTTCAGTTTTTAAAAGAAAATTAGTGGTGCCTTAGGGACAACACCTATTAGACATGGTAGGGATTCCTCCTCACCTGTACTACGAGCAGCAAGTGAGCAAGGTTATCTCCGGCATTGGTACATTCCTAGGCACCGTTGCACAAAGTGCACCAAACAACATTACATGCTGGACAGTGGCCTTTCATCTTAAGGAATGTGCACAAATGCTCTACAACTATATACCCGCAAGTGTCCATAAGACACATTGTTTAAAGCTTCGCCCCAAAATGCCTTTGAAAGCTTCGAATAAGAGAACATACACCGTATTCTCTCACAAATTGTGTGATTCATCCTCTCAGCTACTCCATTCTGTTGCAGAGTTTTTGGCATCGTTCTTTCGAGCTTAATGCCATTTACCTTGCAAAAGGTCTCAAATGGTCCACGATATTCACCACTATTGTTGGATCAATGCATTTCAATTTCCGACCCGTTTCTCTTTCAACTTCAGCAAGGCAGTGCTTGAACACCTCCAAAATCTGATATTTTGTCTTCAAGGCATAGACCCACAACTTTCTGGAATGATCATCCACAAAAGTGATAAAGTAAAGAGCTCCTCCGAGTATCCTATCACCCATATAACACAGATCAGTATGAACTAGATCCAAAATATTCGACTTCTTAGTGGTAGGACTTTTTTTGAAAGCAATTATATGTTGATTACCTACCAAACAATGAGTACAAGATGTCATAGATGTACCGTCACTTGGCACACAATCTTTTTTGGCCAAAATTTGAAGCCCTTTTTCACTTATGTGATCCAACCGCAAATGCCACAAATCGATTGAGTTGTCTTCAACCGTATTCACATCACCACACAATTTGACCCGCATTGTATAAAAAGAGCTTGTTTTCTCATCCCGAGCAACAACAAGAGAACTTTTAGTCAACTTCCACTTACCTTCAGCAAAGTGGCTACGGTACCCTTCATCATCAATAGCACCAACAGAAATAAGATGAAACCTCATATTCGGCACATGAATCACACAAAACGCGTGATGTCTTTTAAATTTACAACTCGGTTTGCTATCAGGTCGGATTACAAGCGCATAATCCTATCGAGTTGTCGATCCACAGAGAATAAGGTCTAAGGTCTTGAGCGATTAAACACAAGATTTTACGTGAAAATCCTTTCGGGAAAATACTACGAGAGCACAAGGCACAAATTCACTAGATCAAAAAGTTTTACAAGTACGAAAGATTATCAAGCTCAATAGCACTCTCTCATACACTCTTTTACAAATTTAAGGAAGAAAAAAACAAAACCCTAAAAGAACTTGGTGAAGAGGCAAAAAGACTGAGAGCAGCAGCTTCTCAAAAACTCACAAAATGGCTCTACTCCTAAATGAAGTAGCGGCTGGATGTTTTAATCAAAACATCAATTAAACCAATCACCTTCTCCCACCGATAGCAAAAGCCACCGAATACCATCGGTGTCATCTTTCGGCCGATGTGAAAAACACCAATTACCATCGGTTTAACTCAAAACCAATGGCAAATTAAGGCAAATGGGTTGCGGCCCATTATTTGTCTTCAAACTTCAACAAAAATGAGCCCTCTCATCATAGTAAATAAGAAAAAATAATAGAATAATTCTTACGAGCCCTCTGATCATACTAAATAAGTAAAAATAATATAATTTGATGAATGTAAATGTTGATGTTACGACACAAATTTTCGCCTTACAATTTAACACTCTTTGTAAATAACTAAATATAGATTTAGAGATGCTTCTTACATAATTTAATTGTATATAGATATCTTTGAAATTATTGGACTTCTCTACTTTTGAAATAATATTCTTTATTTAACTGAATATATGATTGAATTTTACGACCAAACAGTCCTAAGTGTTAAATAATCAGTTTTTAATTTGATGACAAAGGATAACATCTTATGTGTAGAAAGTCATGGATTTAAAACTCATATAAAATATTCTTCATAACATTAAGTGAAAGTTGGAAAGCAAAATTCTCATCTATCCATCTCAAAATAAAATAAAAAGTGTTATAAAATTTTTGCACTGTATTTAGTTCATAATAGGATGAATGCTTATATAAGTTGTTACTGCCCTGACCCCGAATTAATTAATTTTCGTTTCGTCTGTCGCTTAGCATAGATTCTTTTCATTTCTATTTTTCCATTTTCCTTTTATTCATAGGCTTGCAGGAGCTTATGTCATTAACAGGTAGGGGGCTGGCCAGCTGGGTGTTAGACTGTTAGGTAAGTGGAAACTGGAGACTGTTATCAAGTAAATGACCGATGACATGGAAATGAACAAATTTGAGTAGGATGACGTAGACAGCTTAACAGTTAATGGTGTTTGCAAGGGTTGGTTATCCATCTTGCTGTACGGACATTTATTAGTTTCAAATTGCCCGGTTTTAATATGACATATTAATTTGTTGCTTTCATGTGTGGGCCATAACTGACTGTACTCGAAGTGCAATTTGTTACTCTTTTTTTTTTTTTTTTTTTTTTTCTGGTAACAGTTATACCATAACTTGCACAGAGTCTGAGAGTGAGATTTTATGGAGAGTGAGGTTAGGGTGATCTGCATATTCCAAAGCAGCTCGCGCTATGGACTCGTATATGTATTTCCGAAGTCCAAACAGTTGATGTGACTCGTAAAACACGATCTGCATATGAAAAAGTACTTACAGATAAAATTTTACATTTTTTAATTTTCTTTTACTATTTTTTTAGATAGTGAAAATATCACTTGATCTAAAATTTCATGACCATTTAAAGTAGTCATTTTCGACTTATCTAAAAAAATAGTAAAAAAATTATAAAAACTATAAAATTCGGTATCCTTAAACATTTTCATTTTGAGATCATGTTTAACTTTTCGGATCTGTTTGAATTTAAAAAATAAAGATATGAGTCTATAATCTAAGTCTTTAATTTATGTAATCCAACTTGCACCTAAAGTTGTACCATAATTTGTTACTTTTATTTTTGCTGGTAACAGTTATACCATAAACTGCAAGGAGAGATTACGTAATCCAACTTTAGGTTTATTGTTAATGTTAGTTATAGTATAATCACCCATATCTTAAAGCCAGTCATTGGTAGTTTGGGTTGATGAGATGTATTCCCACAAAAATAAGATTACAGGTCCTAGCTCCAAATGGAACAATAAATTAATCATATTTAAAAGATGTGGATATAAAAAATTGGCAATGATAACTACATTAAAATTATTTATGCATATTACAACTATATAGTAACTCTTCCGACATTATCTAACCTAGCAAGTTAGCAGGGTCTTTCTCGATTTGTACAGTACTCAGTGTAGCGGACAATAATTAACTACTTTCAAGCTTCAATACCCATTATATATATCTGTTACCACAGTAAATCCAGAATGCCACTCCAGCAACCTGTGGAAGGCGTGTCGGGAGCACATTGGTCAGCGCAGTGCATGAGCTGCGTGTAGACCACGCTCATGCGAAGACCGAGCCCCACCGACGCTCGAGTGCGTTTCCTCTGAGATACCTCAACTTTTGCGTGACTGACGTGTACGGTTTCTATTCGGGGATAGCACAAAGGGCAGTATTATCTTTGCTTCAAGATTCGTGTAGAACGTATTTGAACGGTTGAGAGCATGCAAATTGCAAATTGCCGACGCTCTCGCCGCATGCGTTTTGCCGACGCTCTCTCCGCTAGCGTATTTGGGATATCTCAGAGCATGCAAATTGCCGACGCGCTCTCCGCTGACTACACGGATCGTTCATGAAACAGTTTCAGCCGAAAATCGAAGCATATCAGCTACAGAGTAAAGACCCATTTCCGTTTGTTCCGACTTGAGAGTAGATCCGACGGGCATCGGACCTACTTTGGTTCGATGGATTTAATCACCGTCGATATGCTTTAAGATTCGTGCGAAATGTTTTAATTTTCGTGCTGTCTGTTTCAATTATCGTGCGGATAAATCTTAAGTTAAATCGGACGGTCATCATATTTTAAGATTCTTGTTGTATAGCTTTCGTGTTTAGTACGATATTTTCATATTCCACCTTTTTTTATATTAGTACGTATTCACCTTTTCATATTCCACCAAATTATTATGAAATAAACTTTGATATTTTTTTATTGGATGTAAATCATCGTTAGGTCATGGGTCCAGATCGCGAAGTCGGCTCAAACCGTGTGCATAAAAAGCCTGATGGGAACATTTTGAAAAATACAAATGTTTGAGTACCGTCATATTATTCTTATTAATCTATACTCATGATGGAACGACGAAACTCATTATCAAAATGTACTGTTTGACGAGCACACGTTGCTTGTGAAAAACTTATTTAGATATAAAAATTTATCTTTGAATTTGAAATTTTTGTTAAAAAAATTATATTAAAGGAAAAATGGAAGTGTAGCTGCCTTTCTTTTCTTTTTGTTAAGAGGTTTGGTTAATTGAACTTCAAGCTAGTGAGAAGTACCTTTATTTTTAAAATTCATATGTCTGTGGTATGAATTCATATCTTTATTTCTAAAATTCATACAATCGATCAAACTGTTTAACTTGATCTTCATGTGAAAATATATTTGTACATCAAATTTTTCATTTTTTTAAAATTGTTTTACTATTTTTTAAAATATTTAGAAAATAATCTAATTTAAAGATTATGGACCATCCAATAGTGATTTTCTACCTATCTTAAAAATAGTAAAAAAAATATTTAAATAATTGTAAAATTTGAAATGTAAGTACATTATCATTCAGATATTGTTTTGATCGGTTGACTTTAAAAACTATAAATCTACAGTGCATACCGACTGTTTGAACTTCAATTTCAATACGTGATGTACATACTTTGTGAAGTTAATTGTACATTGTTCTCTGCGAACTTTTAATCATAGCCAAACACTTAGGCATATGAAGAGGTCAGAAGAGGAATCGTAACGATTAGAAAATAAGAAAAAGAAATCGGACACCGTGGGGAATCTAATTTTTATATATTCGAGCTTTAAAAAAAATGAAGCTCGACATGTTATAAAGAGTGAGGCTATGGTGCTATGCATAGCACCAATGGCTAGTGTACTACGGCTCAATATGGTACTTTTTAAAATCCTAACGGTCGATCCGACCGTTCAATGTGATATCCATATGAATGTGATATCCGTTGAATGGTCATCACACCCATCGAACCAAGGTAAGTCCGATGGGCATGAGACCTACTCTGATTCCTTTTGAAATATACAAATGTTTGAGTACCCTCATATTTTTTTTTTTTTTTTTTTTTTTTTGAAAACCGGGCAGTGGCTGCCAGGGTGATATATTAAAAAAGATCAAACTGGTGTACAACTCAACAGGCTTAAAGCCTAGCAGTCATGAACCGTGGCATGTAATCATGCACATGTTCACCAAACTAAGAATTTAGGAACTCCACCACCAAAATAAAATTACACTGAAGATAGTAAACCCAATGTTCTACACTTTTTCCTCATAGTTAACGCCTTAATTAATCCATACTCATGATGGAACCATGAAACTCATTATTAAAGGCATTATTAAAGGCTTGAGTACCCTCATATTATTCTTATTAATCTATACTCATGATGGAACCATGAAACTCATTATTAAAGGCATTATCAAAATGTACTGTTTGACGAGCGCACGTTGCTTGTGAAAAACCTATTTAGATATAAAAATTCATCTTTGAATTTGAAATTTTTGTTAAAAAAATTATATTAAAGTAAAAATGGAAGTGTAGCTGCCTTTCTTTTCTTTTTGTTAAGAGGTTTAGTTAATTGAACTTCAAGATAGTGAAAAGTATCTTTATTTTTAAAATTCACATGTCTATGTTATGAATTCATACAATCGATCAAACTGTTTAACTTGATCTTCATATGACAATATATTTGGAGATCAAATTTTTCATTTTTTAAATTGTTTTACTATTTTTAAAATATTTAGAAAATAATCTAATTTAAAGATTATGGACCATCCAATAGTGATTTTCTACCTATCTTAAAAATAGTAAAAAAATCTTTAAAAAATTGTAAAATTTGAAATGTAAGTACATTATCATTCAGATATTGTTTTGATCGGTTCAGATTAACTATTTGGACTTTAAAAAATAAAAATCTACAGTACATACCGACTGTTTGAACTTCAATTTCAATACGTGATGTACATACTTTGTGAAGTTAATTGTACATTGTTCTCTGCGAACTTTTAATCATAGCCAAACACTTAGGCATATGAAGAGGTCAGAAGAGGAATCGTAAAGATTAGAAAATAAGAAAAAGAAATCGGACACCGTGGGGAATCTAATTTTTATATATTCGAGCTTTTAAAAAAGAATAATTATTTCAGTACCCACGCTACAGTACCCGCACTGTTATTTTAGGAAAATTCATATATTATCTGAATTTTGGACTATAATCTCTTCTTTATCTCCTTTGGGTACTGCAAGTGTACAATATACACCTGGCTCTACCTCATCTGTCCTTTTTTGGTCTGATATCTGGTACCAGAATTGTTCCATGTCTACTAAATATCCCTATCTGTTTGAAATATGTACTAATCCTGATATTACTTTGCAACAAATAGTTAACTCACAAGGAGATGCTCTAACATTTAGAAGGTCACTGTATGGGGTTCTCTATTCTGAATGGATTGAATTATTAGATATTATAAGTCACCTATCATTTACTCATTTAGAAGACAAACTAAGTTGGAGATGGGATTCAAATGGGAAGTTTACCGTTAGGTCCTTGTATCAATTTCTGAACTATAGGGGTATCAAACCTAGAAACTCAATGCTTTTGTGGAAAGTTCCAATACCTCTCAAAATTAGAGTCTTTATGTGGTTAGCAAAGAAAAATCGCATTCTTACAACTGATAATCTGTTAAAGAAAGGGTGGCAGGGGTGTCCAAAGTGCCAATTTTGTGACCAGCCCGAATCTATCAATCACTTGTTTGTTACTTGTCGTTTTACTAAACAAATTTGGTTTTACATGGGGTCCTGTCAGAATGCTAGTATTAACTGGTCTAAATTTTCAGATATTCTTCATTTTGCCAAACAACTACCTACTAATTACAGGGCTGCTATGTTATTGGTTTTTAGCGCAGTGTGCTGGACAATTTGGAAGCACAGGAATGACCTCTGTTTTGAGAAAGGTAAGCCAAAAACTACACGCCAAATCACTTTATTGATTATTTCTCTTGTTCATTATTGGTCAGGACACGTCAAGCCACAGGTGCAGGACTGCACAGCTCTCTATCTCCCAGTGGACACGGAGGTGCTGCCACTTGATAGTTGGCATCCGGATGATTACCAGCAGCAGGAAGAGGGTACACAGGCAGCTGGTTTCGAGCAGCAGATGGTGATTTATGAAGGAAATGGACTCTGAAGAGCAGACCTTGGCTTCTATGCCAATTTTTGTGTTTTTCTTCTCTACTCTCAGCCCCTTGGTGTGGCTTAGTGATACTGCTACTTTGCTTAGTTTTTGTGTTTTTTCTTGCATATTATATACTGTGATGCATCAGTGGACTGATCTAGTTAGGGTTATACTTTGTGGTTTTTTCGTAAACTTTGAACTCGTATGGCTGTAAGTTAACTTTTCTTGAATGAAATGGGCTTCGGCCTCTTTAATCAAAAAAATATGTAGTTCATTGTATAGGTATAAATACTTGTCCTGTTTGAGTTATATACTTCACAGTATCAAAATTTTTAAAACAAAATTACAGTTTTGGAACAGTTGCGGTCCCCACATGCCGTTTAAGTGGTCCCCTAATGCGGGTACAACATGAAATTTTTTCAAAAAAAGGTGCGGGTACAGTCATTTTAAGAAAATTCATATATCATATATAGTTGATTGTATAGGTATAAATACTTGCACTGTTTGAGCTATATATTTCACAGTATCAAAATTTTTAAAACAAAATTACAGTTTTCGAACAGTTGCGGTCCCCACATGCCATTTGAGTGGTCCCCTAATGCGGGTACAACATGAAAATTTTTCAAAAAAGGTGCGGGTACAGTTATTTTAGGAAAATTCATATATTAGAAGTAGTTGATTGTCTAGGTATAAATACTTTACCTGTTCGAGATATATACTTCACAGTATCAAAAATTTTAAAACAAAATTACAGTTTTCGAACAGTCGCGGTCCCCACATGCCGTTTGAGTGGTCCCCTAATGCGGGTACAACATGAAATTTTTTCAAAAAATGTGCGGGTACAGTTATTTTAGGAAAATTCATATATCAGAAGTAGTTGATTGCATATGTATAACTACTTGACTTGTTTGAGATATATACTTCACATTATTACTATTAAATTTGGAAAAGTTGCGGTCTCCACAAACAGTTATGACAGTTTAGGTGTGAGTACAGTGCGAGTACTGTAGCGTGAGTACTCATATCAGCTTCCTTTAAAAAAATGAAGTTCGACATGTTAGAAAGTTTCTATATAAAAGCTTATTAACAAACAGGGCGGCCAAACCAGAGGGTGTGTAGTTATTTTCATAAATTTAATAGGATTTAATCATGTATATTAAAATTTAATTGATTTTTTTTTTTTAAGTTTTTGTATATTTTGAATCCTTTATAAAATGTTAAATGTTAATTAACTAAAATTTTACTTTATAGTTGTAGAGATTTGATTTCAAAATTGTGTTTTTTTCTGAATATTGAATAGTAAATATGTACCCATGAATCCTTAAATACTCATTTTCTGTTTAGTCTTTGAAATTTTTAAATTTGGTTCTGATATTAATTTTTTTTTTTTAACTATATTAAATTGATTCTACCATGATCGATACTTAAAAAACTACATAATTTGAGGCGACAAGAAAAAAGGTTCAGTGGAGCAAAATAAAAAAATTATTTAGTATCCTTACTAGTAGAAAATTATGATTATTCATCAGGGTGAGAAAAATGCTGCAAATACAAGCATTTCTTATTTATGATTATTTTTTTTTATCTTGGGATTAAATTTTCCCTTGAAGAATGCAAATCTGAGACCAATTTATCACTAATTAAGAATTCTTAGGATCAAAACAATGCTATTGAAGTTTAAAAATCAAAATGGAAAACAAGAGATGCTTGAAGTATCAATCGTTTATTAGAAATTTGCATTAAATATATGGAAAATAAACACAAATAAGAACTACAAGTTAACTAAGTTTACACTTTATAAGAAGGATGTTTGGGTTGTAACAGACATATATATATTTGAGTGAGGCTACGGTACTATGCATAGCACGGTTTGGTCCGTGCTACGGCTCAATATTTGAGTTTTCAAAATCCTAACGGTCGATCCGAACCATTCAACATGATTATAAAATGAATATGTACTTGCAAACCAAATTTTACATTTTTTAGAATTTTTTTACTATTTTTTTAGATAGGTAGAAAATCACTTGATCTGAAAATTCTGGACCATCCAAAAACAGTGATTTTCTACCTATCTAAAAAAAATAGTAAAAAAATCAAAAAAATATAAAATTTGATTTGCAAGTATATATTCATTTTATAATCATGTTGAACGGTTCGGATCGACCGTTAGGGTTTTGAAAACTCAAATATTGAGCCGTAGCACGGACCAATCCGTGCTATGCATAGTACCGTAGCCTCACTCTATATTTTTTTTGATATACAAGTAATGATCTGAGAGGCTACTTTTTTGAAAAGAAAAAGGAAACTATAAACCTATTCTTACAAGTTTCAAATTGTTTCATTTTTCTCTCTGTCCCCTCTACTTTCTATAAAGGAATTATAGTTTGTGTGGAAACTCAGAGCCAAATATAAATTTAACAACAATAATACAATATTGAAGGCATTTTAAATTTAATCCGCTAACTTTTCACTTAATTGTGTTAACAACACAAAACACGAGTAATTGGTAACTTAAAGTCAAGTTTCAACATGTTGTCAAATGTCAAAGTAATATATATAATAGCAGCATTCCGAGAAAGGGCAAAAAAAAAGAAAAAAAAAAGGACTGTGCCAAGTGCCAACAGTGAACATTTGAAACGACCTCGTTTGGTGCGAGTTGGAGATCCCAATCAGTCCAAAACAAAATTATGGAGGGGTGAAAAAGATAAAAAGTCAAAACTGATTATGGGATCTTAACCAACAAAAGAGAAACCCGGATTCCTTGTGGTGACTACCGAAACCATACCGTGTGACTTGCTACTGTGAATGAATTTTTATTTTGGAAAACTTACGAAAAGTAAAAGAAAAAAAATTAAACCGTTCAAATCCCAGATCGGTATGACTCGTTACAGCATGTAATGCCCTTAATTCACCATAGAAAATTGAAGCCACTAAAAGGCGCTTACTTATCCCCAACCCAAGTTCTCAGATGCTTTTACAATTTACAATTTCCCGTTTTATGATAGCACTATAGCATTAATGGGAATTTGTCATACATGCTGTATGCTTTTACAGTTTACTTATCCGTCAATTGTCAATTAGCTCAAATTGCATTAATTGGAATTTGGCATTTTAGGCCCATTAATAGTGCTGGTGGGGCCAGATCGAGCATTCATCGCCAAATATTTTCATTGTCAGATTTCCATTGGAACTCTCTCAAAATAATGCATCTTAATTAAATTGAAAGAGCGTAGTGTACCTAACCAAAAGAAGTCTACTAATTTGTAAAGAAATCAACAGTTAATGCACTAAAGATATTTTCTTAGTTGCCCAATTAGAAATTACCTATATCACCAAGTGCATGTTTTCTTTTTGTACCTTTACACCTTGTTTGGATGGAGAGTAGAGAAAGGAAGGGGAGGTGAAAAATAAAAAGGAATGAAATGGAATATAAAGGAAGATTAACATATTTAAACTCATTGTGTTTGGATGATTAATGAAGAAAAATAAATTTAACTTTTCTTTCCATCTTATTTCTTGTTTGGTTGATTAAAATTTAGAAGGTTAATGATAAATTCGGTAACTGTTGTAGATTTGTGACAAAAAACTTGTATGAGAATTATATAGGTAAGATATAGAGTTAGACATTTGTATTATTTTTTTCAAAAATATTTGCAATAAAATTTGTTTCCATCCATTACATCTCAAATCAGGAGGAAAACCGATTATATTAATTACAATGATACAATGTTAAACCTTTCACATCATGTACCCTTCAATGACATTATTTTGTCAACCAAACATAATTTGACGGAAAATTTTATTTTCTTTCCATTCCCTCCCTTCCTCTACTCTCCATCCAAACAAGGTGTTAATAATTTTGGGGAATTCACATATTTTGCCATGGAGAATTAGCGGGGTGTATGAGTGTATCGTGTTGTATATGCAAAAAAATTAACACCCTGTATGCTTTAACATTTAATTATGATTATATTTATATGTTATATTCTATTGGGTTTTCCGTTTGAATATACTTAGGAGGTGGTTCTCCTTTATAGCCCTTGCTCAAACCGCACCTCTTACTATCCCCATCAAACTTTGGTGCGACCTCACATTCCTCTTTCTCTCCTTCTCACACCTTTAATACCCAAATTCACATTCATACCTATCCTTTTAAGATTCTCTCTTTTCTCTATCTCTCCCTCTCTCACTCTCTCTCTCTCATGTCTGTCTTGTTATCTTTGTCCTGGTTTTGAGCAGAGCAGAGCAGCTTATTGAGTGCGGTGGGAAGTCTCTGTTTCATGAAATAAATGAGCTTCAAATTATAGCTGGATATTTGAAGAATCTTACCATAGTTGGGTTCTTGGAGGATTGATACCAGTGATTTCTCTGCAATCTTTCAGGTATGGAGTTATTTTTAGGTAGAACAATTTCTATTTCAATTATCAAACAGCAACCAATTTTCTCAAGCGTGATTAATGTTGATGTCTCTGTTTTTCGTATGAATCCAGTAAATTACTTTGGTTTCTTTGTGAGCTTAAGAACACCCTAGTTCTACCTCTTAACTTTATACTCGTTGAGTAGTGTATATTTTACCATTTGGATCATTTATTTCTTAGTTATAATTCCAATATTCATAGAAAATGATACCTGATAATAGTTGTCGTATTTGACTTTTGTTGTTCTTTTTTTTTTTCCCGGTGCAGCTGCACTTGCCTTATAGTTCATAACTCTATTACTATTTGAACTTTCTTATAAACTAGAAATTGATGTTGAATTTCTGGCAGGGTACTAAACGCTCTTTTTTTTTTTAAAAAAAAAAAATGGAAAACAGAGAGTCACCATTCCTTGCCGTTCAAAGTTTCTAATTCAAACTCAGTAAAAAAATTAGAATGAAAGTAAAACAATAGAAAGGTTGAATTGTATATTGTTTTGTGGTCAGCATGGCATCAACTTCCGAAAAGTTCAACCTAGTCTCTTTCAATATTAAAAAAACGAGTGAATACGTGTATGAGTAACATAATGTTTCTCCGCAATAGAATAATTTTGTTATATTTCATACCAAACAAAATATTCAGTCCGATTGATTTACAAGGACAAAAACGGTATAACTTTATTTTTTTTATTCTGAGAATTGTATGTACCTTGTTTCATGCCTTTCTGTTTAAGATATCAGCAAAATGACCAAAGTGGTATCTATTTTTTGTTTTCCAATTAAGAATAGTAATCAAATTAATTTTGAAGACCAATCATAAACTTGTTTAATTTATTTGATTAATTGTTTTATCTATAAATACTTTTTTTTACAAAATGACGTGCTGAATGTAACTCGAGCTTGAATTTTATTTTGAGTGAATATTGACTCCTTCAATGTATTTTAGATATTGAAGACCGAGTCTTGTTGATCTGATTCGGACATGGTGATGGAAACTGAGATGTAGAGAAAGGCTTCTTTTTTCTTTTTCCAAGAACTTCGGGGTAGTATGGATACCGCGAGCTCAAATACAAATGGGACTAACACAAGTTCAATCTCAGGCCGGTCGTTTAAGGGATTATTCTTCAAATTATTGGTTTTTCTGTTAAGCTCGTCAGTTTTTTGGGTTGCTCTTTCCCTGGCGGTTTTGATACATTTCATATTCAGATATGTTTTCAGGTATAAGGCAATTTAATATTTATTTAATTTAAACTGAAATATATATATATAGAGTTTATCAAAGGACATCTGGCCACTCTGAAAGTACCTGTGTACCAATCAGCACCAACCAGATCCCTAATTATTAGGTCTCAGTTTGATATATATCTATTTTTTTTCTTAGCCTCTTTTCTGTTGAATTGAGGTTCTGTGTATAGGTTAGTGGTTAATTTACAGATTAGACTTGTATTGGAATAGTATATATTAGACTGGTACCAGTATTTACATGATCTACTTTCAATCTTTAATTGCCTTTTTGAAAAGCTCCTAAAACATTTTTTTTAATTTCATTAATATTAGGTCAAAGAAGGACGAGTCAGAACCAAAATTCTATCCTGAGATAGACAATTCATGTGATAGAGATCGCTTCACAGGATTTGATTACATATGGGAGCATAATCATGAGACATTTTGGAGCAATTTCGCTGTGAATGATCCAAAGTGTATGGACGAGTTAGCCAAAGGTAACTCTGTACAGGGTGAAAAATTTGATTGTTCCGAGGATAATGAGAAATTAACTTCAAGTTTGAACTTCAAATTCGAGCACCAAAAGTTCGAAGAATTTTGTGAGCCTAAAGTGAATCCAATCAAGGAAGAGGAATCACCTGATTTTAGTGAAAAATCCATTTCACACAAGCCACCAATTTCTAATGAATCACCGACTTCAACAAACATTCTAAAATACCAAATTGTACAAGACAGAAATTTGAGAGGGTTTGTCCAACAACCCGAAACCATGACCATATCTATCAGAGAGAATTACACTGAACTGAAAGCTAAAAAATTATCCAGAAAAAAAGGGAAGCTAAATATCATCTTAGAAGAACAGATGGTTGGTGAAATCGAGAAGCTAGAACCAATAATAGAACCCGAACCCAAATCTGATGTCATGCCAAAACCTGAATGTGAATCTGAAGTTAGAATCAAACCTGAATCTCAA
Source organism: Carex kokanica (assembly GCA_025461125.1). Taxonomy (NCBI): domain Eukaryota; kingdom Viridiplantae; phylum Streptophyta; class Magnoliopsida; order Poales; family Cyperaceae; genus Carex; species Carex kokanica. Next base: position 216,375 of record JAJGRX010001047.1, on the reverse strand, counting down.
CCAGAGAATGAAGTCGGAATGGATCTAGAACGTGAACCATTACCCGAATTAAATCCAGAATGTGAACCTGCACAAGTCGTAAAACATGAACCAAAATCAGAATCAGAATCTGAACCAGAACCAAAACCAGAACCAGAACCAGAACCAGATCCAGTAGATGGTATAATAAGTTATATAGATAAGAACAGAGATCTGAGTGAAGGTTTTGGCAGAGAGTCATGGAGTGAAAATAAACCAGAATACACAAACTATAAAGAAACAAATAAACCTACTGATTTGGGTACAGATATGTTATCCTCAACTGATGATGTTATAACTGAGTCCATGCGAAAGATCACAGACAGAGGTTTTAACCCGGTAAATGAGCCTATTGAATCAGAAAATATACCTTCTGACCCAGAGATACCCTTGGAGATACCAAGGAGGCTGAGTAATAAGCCTGCTCCTTTACCAAACAGGAGAAAATTAGTAAGGAGAAAAAGATCCATACAAAAGGAAATGATTTTGGAGAAACCAGAATTAAGTAGTAGTAGTAGTAGTCCGAGTACAGTTTCAAGTGAGAGAGGTAGACGGATGCTAACAAAGAGATATGTATCGGAGGAGTTTTCTAGTTTTGATTCAGATTCTCAATCGAGTGTAAGCGATGGGTATTCAGTCAAGGATTTAATTGTCGATTCAGACAGCGATTGGTTCTTGTCAGAAAGGGAATCTGATAGTTCCCCACACAAAAATTACAGTGCCAAGCAATCAACCAATCTTGTGAGGTATACCTTGAAACCGATGGATCGTCTCAAAGAAAATGAGAACGGCCAAGCACAATCATTTTACGGTTCTGAAACAGATTCGAGTAATCTTCCAGCACAGATTTCTTCCAATCATGAACAACCCGATGAAGTTAATGCTTGGTTAGAGAATAATTCCAAACCTGAGTTTCATGTGCAGAATCAAGAAGAAAAGTCGGAAACAGTAGTAAATGAAACGGACAGAGACAAATTCAGAAAAACCAAGGGTCTAAAGGAAACAAACGTCGAAAGCAATAGATCACTGCCCACAATAGTAACAAAGGAGGACTTGAGTAAAGACACCCAAATGGCTATTTTAAGCCAAGAGGATGAAGCAACAAGTGAGAATTTGGATAGAGAAACTGAAACGGATACTTTAAATCACTATGAAACTATGTCACCGAGAAAAGATTATGCTACTGAAAAACCAACACAAGATAGTGAGAATATCGACATACAGCAAAGCAAGTCAAAAGATAAAGGCAAGGAATATTTGGATGAAGAAGAGGAGGATGAATTGGAGTCACTTTGGGAGCATCAAGATTTGATCGAGCAGTTGAAGATGGAGATCAAGAAAGCGAGAGCGGTCGGTCTGCCCACTATTTTGGAGGAATCAGAGACACCAAAAGAGACCATCGAGGAATTAAAGACATGGCATTTCGATGAGAAATTCCTGCACGAGGATCCGATGGATGAGTTGAACAAGTTTTATAAGAGCTACCGGGAGAGGATGCGCAAGTTTGATATCTTGAACTACCAAAAGATGTATGCTGTAGGTATGTATACTTGGATTTTTTTTTTTTTTGGAATTCCTTTACACGTTTTGCCCCTTCAAAATCTAGTCTTAATTTGAATTTTTTTTATTTTTCTATACATTCTGAGTTGAACCAAACAAAAGTAACTTCTTTCTTGGTGCATTGCAAGTGCCCCATCCAGTACCAAGCAAAATACCGAACCGTATCGTTACTAAGCTTGATCCTTTATCTGAGATATTACAAGCTAATTGTTACCGCCTTACAGAGCATCTTGTAATCCTAAAACTCCTTTTTGAGAAACTCATAACTCATAACCCATAATTTTCCTTCTTTCTAATCAGGTTTTTTACAACTAAAGAACCCGCTAGAATCAATGGGCTCTCAAAAACCATTAATCCCGACAATAACCTCCATCCTCTCACAAAACCTCTCCAGGCGCCGAAAATCCACTGATGACCCATCAGAGCGGTTCATAAAGGAATTACGGTGCGATCTAGAGATGGTTTATGTGGGGCAATTGTGCCTCTCTTGGGAGGTCTTGAGGTGGCAGTATGAGAAGGCTCTTGAGATGCCTGAGTCCGACCCGTACCACTCCCACCGGTACAACCAGGCAGCCGGCGAGTTCCAGCAGTTCCAGGTGTTGGTCAATAGATTCATCGAGAATGAACCTTTTCAAGGACCAAGGTTGCCTAACTATGTGAAAAACCGTTGTGTTTTGAGAAATCTCTTGCAAGTGCCACTTATAAAAGGTAATGCTGAGTATATTGTGTGAATCCATGATTTCCTTTTCATTTCTTTTACCAGTATGTTCTAGTAACCAGCCCAAATTATTTCTCTATTTTTAATTGAGTTATGAGTTAATACCTTATGCATGTGGATGAATTGAGCGCTCAAAGTCTCAGTCGGTCACAGTTAAGTAATTAAACGAAAATATGCAAATAAATAGACAAATAAAGAAATTCATAAAAAAAAAATGGAAGGAATATTATGTCAATGTTTTACATGAGAAAAATCTGACTTGAACATCGATAGTTATTATATTAAGTTAAAAAATTGTCGTTTCTGGATTTGTGCCTTTATGATATTTACTCTTCAAAGGGTATTATAAAAAATTGACTAAAATCATGATGTTATTTCAGAGGATAATTTGAGGGAGAAACGGGAGGACGACCAAAAAGGGAATTACATCATCACAAGTGAAGAACTGGAAGATATAATGGAGGAGAGTATTCGGGTTTTCTGGGAGTTCGTTAAAGCCGACAAAAATGAAATGCCGGTAATTTTGAAGGGTTTGGTGGGTCCACAAGTTGAGCTCCAGGACCCATCAGACTATGATTTTATGATGCACCTCCATTCTATATTACAAAAGGTATTGACTAATTCTTCCTTACGGGTTCTCAAAAGAAGGAAAAATAAAACTTCTTTTGTTTCTTGTTTCAAACCTGTTTACAGAGAGGCTAGTACAATGATGCCATCAGATTTTGTACCAGAAATTGTCCTCTAAAAATTTACTTATAACACATGGCCTCATCTACTTTCCCAATTCAGTACCTGTACCTGATTAATATGAAATAAAATTGATAAAAGATGCTTTGGTTCGGTAACTTAGCCAATTCTAAATTAATTACATTTGATTTCTTTTCATGGTGCAGAAGGAGAAAAGGTTGAAAGATCTTCTGAAAACGGGCAACTGCCTCGTTAAGAAGTTCAAAAAGCCAAAAGAAGATCGATCAAATCAAGACCTCTTCTTCTCTCAAGTAGACATTAAATTGGTGTCAAGAGTGCTCAAAATGCCGAAACTCAGCAGCGAACAACTTCAATGGTGCCATAAGAAGCTTGATAAGATATCATTTGTAGACAGAAAGATTCAGAGGGAGCCTTCCTTTTTGCTCTTCCCTTGTTGACATATTGGTTTTACTTTTTTCTTTTTTTGTAACCTCTTTGGTATATAGTTAAAGGCGATGATCATGTATAATAAAGGTAGTTTATTTTAGGAATGATTAATTAAGAATTTTGGTATAGTATTACAGGTAGATATTTTTACTGCAATGTATTTGCACGCAGCTTGCAGACATTTGAGTATATAGAAATAAGAAAACTGTTAAATTTCGTAGATGTTATTATAAATTAATGCAAGGTATCGAACAATGCAGCTTATTCATGAGGTCATTCCCCTTTTGCAAAGATTGAATCATTTCATTATACTGCATGAGGAATTTACTGATTTTGTGTAGAACAAGGTAACAAGGCAAAGAAGGGAAAACTAAAGTGACACGTTTTGACAGCCAAAGAAGTGCACAAATATTCAATGTAATGTGGATGATTAAACACACAAAATGAGTTTGTGCGTAGCTACGTACCTAAGCCGGGCAGTAAGTATTTATGCACAGATCTACTCAACTGTCATGGAAGGATGGTCGCATACATGAATACATGATGAATGAACATGAACTAAATAGGAATTACGCCCACTAAACAGAGAGGCAACACCAAGCTTTCAATGTAGGATAGCCACTACAAGTTGGCATAATTAATGCATAATAAATTGACATATCTAGCTGAGGTATGCATGAAAAAGGACCCCAAGATAAAGTGTGTAAAGTATGCACCACACAATTTTTAAATCTATGCAGGATGTCAGGATCCATACCTGTTCGGAATTTATAAAGAACACACTCAATTTTGTATAGAGTTCACACATATCCCGCGGAGATTGGTGGATGAATAAGGAAGGCCTGTGCATGATAAATGTTGTGAAATAAAATTTTGTATGAAGTTCACACTCAAGGTGTATAATAATAGGCCTAAAGGGCTCGAACACATTAATCCGATAAGCCCATAGCATTTTCCAGTTGTCATGTTCGGGCCCACAATCAAAAATTTTATTTTTTTCAATCACTGTACAACTAATCTTTCAGCCCGTGCATGTCTATCTTTAGTAGTTTGTTTGACAAACAGGGCTAGACAAAATGTCGATAAACTACTTACGTATGGCATTAAAACTGAACCTAAAAAGGCCTTAAATGTGCTATAGATTTGAATTCGACACCAGGCCTGTTTTAGCCCAAAACGATAGGACTTTAGACCTTTGGATATACTGATTGAATCCTGTCCGTCTATTCTAGGTCTTCAGCGAACTAACCCTTTATAAACCTCTAGCGATCCATCTTTTAGGGTTCTTCTGGAGCCGTAACTCGTTGGAGGAGAGGAGAATAGTGAACGACGAAACAGGCGGCGCGGCGAAATGGTTCAGCGGTTAACATATCGTAAGAGGCATAGCTATGCCACCAAATCCAACCAGACCAGGGTTGTGAAAACCCCAGGTTAGATCTCTCTCCTATACTTCTTTTCTATCCTCTTCTCATGTGGCAATCTATAATTCAGATCTTGTTGAGTTGGGACATTTTGGGTTGTTTCTTCGATTGTGCATGATTATGTGGTTTAATTTGGTGGTTTAGGTGGGAAGCTGGTGTACCAGTACTCGAAGAAGAGAGCTAGTGGCCCCAAATGCCCAGTGACTGGAAAGAGGATTCAAGGAGTAAGCAATTCTTCTCCTTTTTCTTTTTCTTGTGATTGTCATAAACATTGATATTCATATTTAGTCCTTGCTTGGTTTGCCATGATATAAGCTAATTAGAATTAGCTTAATTGAAATGTATTCTAGTAGTCGTGGTTTTCATTCATTATTCAGGAAATGCACCTTTGTTTTCATTTTGATAATCTATCTAAGCTATATTTGATTTGGAGATGATACCTAGCTATTCCATAGTGATTGTTTTACCCAATTCATAATGTTTTTACTTCATCTGTTGTCAATTTCATTTGTGCCTTCTGCAATTGCTTGTACCACATTTTCTTGACCGTAGAATTAATAACTTAGTATTATGCTATTATTAAGATTGGTTTCAGTCTCTTTGTTTGAGAGTAATCTATCTTGTCATTTATGAAATGCATTTTGCTAAAATGTACCTGAGACTTGTAACATCATTGTTCACCATCACATGGTGCCTTGTTTGTTCAAATTGCCTGGCTATCCCATGAGAAGGTATTTATCTTGTTAAACCATATAATTATCAATTAAAGCAGTCCTCTAAAATAGTTTTGTTTTGATGTAGATTCCTCACTTGAGGCCCACCGAGTACAAGAGGTCAAGGTTGCCTAGAAACAGGAGAACTGTTAACCGTGCTTATGGTGGTGTCTTATCTGGAAGTGCTGTAAGAGAAAGGTAAATTACACTTCTGTGAATTTGATAATTACCTCTGTACCTATGCAAATCTCAAAATGCTATACTCATTCTTAACAAAAACATCTTATGTTAATCCTACCAGGATAATATCATGGTGTTATTTTTGCTTTCGTCTATTCTTTGTCCTTTAATTTTTGGTGGGGTGGGGTTTGGAAATTGAATGGGACCAAAACATTTCTTATAACTTAGCAGATGGCAACATATGCATTACATTAATTTGAGGATGATTTAGATTTGGCACAATTTATTCTACTCAAGTAAAATATGAATGCACATCTACTTCTTTTCCTATGTTTATGCATGCATTTTGATGTGTTTCTGGGATATGTACGTTAAATGTTGTGAAAAATATGCTTATTACCTGTTGAAGGTGATAAAAATGATGGATAATGTGTCAATTGAAACCTAATGTGGAAATAATATTGAAGTCAAAAGTGGAATTTATTCATTCATTTAAACTGGTTTCTGTATACTCACAATCTCTTATATTGAAAAGTATTAAAGTCAAGTGGCACTTATTTGCATTTGCATTGTAATTCTATTCTCAACACATTCTAGATTTGTAAAAAGGTTAGTTTTTTTTTTTTTTTTACAGGATCATCAGGGCTTTCTTGGTTGAAGAGCAAAAAATTGTGAAGAAGGTTTTGAAACTTCAAAAGGCCAAGGAGAAGGTATCCAAAAGCTAAATCCATGTGGAAAATGAGAATTGAGTCTTACTTTTAGGCTCATATATTTTTGTGGTGGTGGCTTATCCATGATTAGTGGGTTTACAAAGTGTAGCTCTTTTTATGTACGGTGAGGTAACTGTTTCATTTAGTGAGTGTTTTATCTTTTTTTTCTTGTAGTGGTAATGTCCATCTCTCTAGGAGTTTTGGGCACCTGATCCCTCTGTTGCTTTTGTCCATGTTCTCAAAACATTTTGTTTGTCTGTTATCCTTTTGACTATACTCTTATCTTCTCTTTTTGATAATACTTGGCATCATTGTTTTTGGATGTTATCTTTACTTGGTTCTATAGTTGTACCTTTTTCGTTTTAATATACACTTGGGATATGTCATGTCTTAATTTTGGGGGTTCAAAATTTGATGGAGGTGTATGCACGAATAACAGTTAAATAAAAATGACTAGTGGGGTTTACAATTGTTTTTTTTTTTTCATTGTACTTAAAACGACTTAATCGAATGACATTTACAGTAACATGTGAAGCAATATGAAAAGAGAATTGCTGATTTTGGACTGCTACTTTTTATGATGTCGTTTGATCATCGCATAAATTTAATAGAGTAAAAAATTAATAAATTCGTAAGACATAATATTAATCTGATGTTGCTACTCATCTATGCACAATATTACTAAATATAGTAATTCTTTGTGAGGTTCCAATATCTCATGCATTTCATACTGTATTATATCTCATATTTTATATCTTCATTTTTAAAGTCTAAAACTATTGAATCGAACTGCTCAACATGATATTCATATCAAAATATATTGGAAATGAAATTTTATAATTTTTAAAATTTTTACTATTTTTTAAGATAGATATAAAATTATTTTTTTAGACAGTTAAACAAACAGTGATTTTTTACTCATTTTAAAAAATAGTAAATTTTTTTCAAAAATTATAAAATTTCATCTCAACTATATTTTCGTATGGATATCTTATGTTGAACGGTTCAGATCGATAATTTAGACTTTAAAAATGAAGATATAAAATATAAAGTATGATAAGATACGAAAGACATGAGATTCTCTATTTATATAAAAACAAATATAACTATCAGATAATTAAATAAATAGATCGAAGGAATATGAGATGTTTTGCACCTAGTTATTGTCCCATGGCACCGATTCTTATAACCACAGAAAACAAAAACAAAGCACGGCACAACGCTCGTCTAAAGTTTTCTAGGCTGAAACTTTCAAGTGATGTTTGTTCTGCATAAGCATCCGTGCTGAAGCACAAACAGAGTTCGTGTCATCCAGCAGCTTCACACCAGTTATGTCTTGCTCGAGATGCTCAAAATAGCCCGAGAAAGGCAACCAGCGACCCGGGTTTCTACCTATGGAACAAGTACCCATCACCCCGTCTTGAAGTATTCTTCGAGTACGTTTTTACTTCCTTTTGCTTCTCGTAATAGCTTTTTAGTACCAGACCATCTAGGAGAATCATAACCTCACAATTGTTGAATGTTGGCATCCCCATCCCAATGAGATTCTATACAACAAAATAAAATCTAGCTAGTCCCAAAATAGAACATAAGATACTTCAACATAGGAATAGTATGTTGTTGTGAACTAAACAAATCATGGGAAAAATAGACGAGGAGAGAGGTCTTTTATATTCCTATTAAGAACTTGTGTTTGCCTACTTAGTATTATATTACCCTTTATCCTAATCTCAGTAATGTACTGTAAAATAATCACTGATTCAGCAATCAGCTTCCTGTCATTTACCAGAAATGGCACCTTCTTGTGAACCAGGTTCATGTTGAGAAACTCTGTAACTCTTGTTCTTCAGATCTACTTTGACATAGTTGTACAACATGCTTTTGATACTAAGTGCATATTGCTCTATATTCTTGAATTGTAACTCAACATGTGTACAAAGAGCTTGATCTCTTGGTTCTGTCATATTATTGTGATGATTTTCTTCTCCCTAGTACCATTTATAGTTCAACTGCAGTATTTTATTTTGTGGTGTCTCAAAAATGTACTTTATTTGTATACATTTCTGAAAAAGTACTTCATTTGGGATTTACGTCTATTCTAATTTTGCCTGTGTGAGATATGGATTTTGGTTAAAAGAGTATCATATCCAAAGAAACAAACTCTTTTATTCATCACAAAACACAGCAAAAGATTATTTGCAAATACTCATGTAGAAAAGAAACAACTAAGCATCAATCAAGCAGAGGTCAGACATGTGCATACTGACTCAGCATCAGTTCTGTGTCCTTAACCACAGCAAGCTCTGCATAAGCATCCATGTAGGAGCACAGGAGCGGGGTCAGGTCCTTATCAAACAGCTTCACGCCGGCAAGCATTTGTTCGAGACGTTGGGACCCTGTCTTACACTGCCCGAGGATTACATCCAACAGGCCGGGCTCCTCCCCATGGATGAACTGGCCGTGCACGTGGACGTCCTTGTTAATGCCGTCTTCTAGAGTTTTAAGGTGGCCAAGAAATTCTTCAACTGCTTTATTCTGTGCCTCCCCCTCAGTTGATTTAATGGTGTAGACTACCGGCACCATCTGTGGTATCATCAATCAGGATCAGGAAATTTAATTCGCCATATCTTTTGTTTCTTTTAGGTGAAAGATCCAATTTTGTTTAGTAAAATTGAAAATAAAAACACAAATCTTAATAGTTTAACAAAAAGGGTACTGGTTTGGACTAAAACAAAAGATCTCTGAGGAAAGGACACTATTTGAGTCTCTTTTATTCTTCTGATAATTAGAAAGTATCTTATTTTTTTTAAGAGAAAGAAAATCTATTTAAATCTGAATCAAACTCTTGCTAAAATTGTTATTGTATTACCTTTTGGTAGATAAAATCAGCCCAAAACCGAACTTTGGATCTCAAGTAAGGATCTTGGGGCAATAAAGGATGCTTTTCCTTCCATGTCTCATCCACATATTGCAATATTACTAGTGATTCAGGGATCGGTTTCCCGTCGACCACTAGAATCGGCACTTTCTTGTGCACCGGGTGCAGCCTGAGAAACTCTTCGCTCTTGTTCTTCAGATCAACTTCGACATAGTCGTAGGCCACGCCTTTATGTTGGAGCGCGTGGTGCACCATGGTGCAGTTGCCGCTGATAACAGCTCCAAAAAGTTTGACCTCCTTTGGTGTTGCCATGTTTACTGAACTTCTCTCTCTCTGTTTTTTAATATTTTTTATTCGAGGTTACAGAACTTTTTGGATGGGATTGCCTGGGTCTGGAGGAGGAAGTAGTCGTTTTATAGAGAGTTGTTAGCTTCATTTAGTGAATAAATAGTGGAAATTAGTGTTTTGGGTCTGTTGCCGTATGAAGCCCAAAATGAATTATGGGCTTCCACCCATTGAACTCTTTTGACGGAACTTAATTTCCGAATGGAAATTGAGTGGAGACATAGAGGGAGATGTGATTGAACTTCAAGCCGTCCCTTCTTCTCCAAGCTCATTTTAGGATTTCTTGCTCTCTTCATTCAATCCACCTTAATACACTATAAAATCTCAAAGTAGTGTATGAAATTGTAAGAAAGTGTTTGAGTGAGTGATAATGACTTGATTATTTCCTTGTATTTGTAAAAACTCTTTGATATAGTGAATTTGCATCGTGTGTTCCCGTGGTTTTCTTCCGAAAAGGTTTTCATGTAAAATCTTGTCTCTTTTATTTTTTTGTACTTGATTGCTTGTTTGTATTGGCTTCTTGTTTGATTTTTATATCTCTTCATTTGGTCGGGTATTGATGTATACCCGAAAGGTGTTCGACGAAATCTATTAATGAAAAACAGGATTAAAAGCTGTACTTCTTTCTCAAGCCAGGCCTAATATATTAATGATTGCACTTCTTTCTCAAGCCTAGTGATGTCAATGATATCTTATCCGAAAGTGGATTTAGATTGAACAATACGGAGTGTAAAATTTTATATGATTTGATATCGTATGTATGTGTTCGACGACTTCATAATGTTATGTTTGCTCGATCTATATCGTATTCGATAAGAGCAATATAAATAAAAAAATCAGTAGCTTATGGAATGAGTATGAGTGAAGTTTTTTTTTTTTTTTTTCTAAATTAAGGGTTAAATATATATGTGAAGATTATTTCGTACTTGTTATTCTATAAGGTCATTAATTCATTATAAAAATAAAACTATATATATAGGATGTATAGAGTAGAACAAGGGTGATCTTAAGCTCACCAAAGCTTAACTTTAAAATCTATCGAAATAACTTTAAATGACGAATCCAAACTGTTAAAACTGATCTACTTCACGAGTGATGTGTTTAGATATCAAATTTATAAATTTTTGAATTAATTTAGGATAAAATCAAGTGTTAAGAAAAAAAAATAAGATTTACAAATTAATTTTAATACGTTCATTTTTCATTGATTTTTTACCACTTTATTTTATGCTAAATTAATTCCAAAACATATAAATTTGACATGTAAACACATCATTCATGAAATAGATCAGTTTTAATGATTTGAATTCACCATTTAAAGTGATTCTAATAGGTTTTGGAGTAAAGCTCACCAGATAGAAGATAGATTTAGGAGCTTAACGACACACTAGCCATACTCTAGATGTATAGACTATAACTAGACGTTCTTAAACTCACCACAAATGATTTGTAAGTTTAACTCCAAAACTTATCGAAATGACTTCAAATAATGAATCTAAACCGTTGAAGCCACTCTACTTAATAGTGACGCAATTACATATCAAATTTATAAATTTTTGAATTAGTTTAATATAAAATTAAGCGGTCTATAAAAAGCTTTATAAGTTAATTTTAATAAGCTCATTTTTCATTGTTTTTAGACTGCTTGACTTTATACTAATTAAATTGGAAAATTATAAATTTGACATGTAAGCACATCACTTGTGAAGTAGATTGGTTTCAACGGTTTCATTTGAAGTTAATCTGATATGTTTGAAAGTTGATCTCACCAAAGAGCTTGGTACTCTACTTAGATGTATATTCATACGAGGATAAAGCATGATATGATATTATATTATTCGAGATCCAAATATATATGACATAAATTTATTTATTTTCCTCTATTTTTTTATTAATTTTTTCTTTATTTTTCTAACTTTGAAAATTATTTTATTAAATGCATAAATAGAAATATTAATGACATCTTTTTATCTGTTTATCCGATTCGTCGATAAGATAGATATAGATAAAATTACATAGTGATAGTGATGACTTCAAAATTAGAACAACTTTATGAATTTATATTCTGAAAGAATCAAATGAAATAAATTGAAAAACAAATAAATTAATAACATACGAGATAAGTCTTAATTGTTGATGTGTCGTACGATCAAGTTGTCAATTCTTTAAGAAAAAAATGTCTCCTCATATTCAGCACAAGTGATTATCAATCTTTGAAGTTCGCATTCCCAACAAACATTGAAGAAATTATATAGATTAAGGTTGCTGGTCATGCCAACTTAGACAGTTCTGTATACCAAAGAAAATTCGGTAGGTAAGATTTACTTTTAGGACAAAATTAGAGGTCCAGTTGACAAACTATAGAATAAGAACTATCGACTTTAATTCCACATTATCAGATCTATAATATAAGCCAAGATATATTAAACTATTCCCAAAACATAATAAGGAATCGAACAAAATTGTGTTGTCAGAATTTGTTTTGTTAAAAGTATCTAGAGTCAAACTCTCATAATGCAATTTTTCTGACTACAAAAATAATTTGCAATTTTAGATTTTAGATTTGCATCATCATGATGTCAACCGTCAAGACATAGGACAGTAACAAAAGTGGGGGAAATGGGAAGAAGAAATTTATGGAGGAGATTAATTTCACCTCAGTAATCAGACATTACCAAACTGTACAAGTGACCTAATAATCTGTCATTAATAGCGGAAAATAATGAATATACTCATAGAAAATACACTGATTGTAATAATCAGTCCTGAAAAATTCTATTTTCACACATTATCAGAGAGAAAAATTAAGACAAAAACGAGATGAGATGGTACCACAGGAGGCACAGAAATTGTATCATCTTAGCTCGTGTTGTTGCTGTGTTTACTAACTATCAGAATTGCCATGGAAAATCAACTACCATTTTATACGTACAAAACTAGGCTGGGGTCAACTGAACCACATCCCTTAATGTTCTGCCATCGATCATTCATCCATTTAAAATTGTAGATTGGGTGGGCCTGATTGGTCAACTGTTACTGGTACTATTAGTGGAATGCTGATGCGTCGAGGGAGGAACACTAATGTTATTCCAGTGAGGATTTAATAGAGGGGATCAGCGGAGTGTTGGTGGTGGCAGCAGGGTCTGGATGTATTTTATCTTTTGTTATTTTTCAGTTTTGGTAACTATTTTTCTGATACATTAAACTTATATATGTATTGTAATGTGTCTTGATTTACCTGTTATTTTATAGTTCGACTGCATTATTTTATTTTGTTGTCTAAAAAATGTACTTTATTTGTATACATATTTCTCAAAAAAGTATTTAATTTGGAATGTAAGTCTAGTATGATTTTGCCTGTGAGATATGGATTTTGGCTCAGAGTATAATTTTCAAAGAAACAAACTCTTTTATTCATCACAAAACACAAGAACATATTATTTGCAAACACTCATGTAGAAAAGAAACAACTAAGCATCAATCAAGCATAGGTCAGGCATGTGCATACTGACTCAGCATCAGTTCTGTGTCCTTAACCACAGCAAGCTCTGCATAAGCATCCATGTAGGAGCACAAGAGCGGGGTCAGGTCCTTATCAATTAGCTTCACGCCGGCAAACATTTGTTCGAGCCGTTGGGACCCTGTCTTACACTGCCCGAGGATTACATCCAACAGGCCGGGCTCCGCCCCATGGATGAACTGACCGTGCACGTGGACGTCCTTGTTAATGCCGTCTTCTAGAGTTTTAAGGTGGCCAAGAAATTCTTCAACTGCTTTATTCTGTGCCTCCCCCTCAGTTGATCTAATGGTGTAGAGTACCGGCACCATCTGTGGTATCATCAATCAGGATCAGGAAATTTAATTCGCCATATCTTTTGTTTCTTTTAGGTGAAAGATCCAATTTTGTTTAGTAAGAATATAAGAAGTAAAAGAAACACAAACCAGGAATGAGAAAGTGATTTCTCTTCTCTTCTTCTATATTCAAAGACAAATCTAATTAAACTCAAATTAAACTCCCGCTAAAAATTGGTATTGTATTACCTTTTGATAAATAAAATCAGCCCAAAACCGAACTTTGGATCTCAAGTAAGGATCTTGGGGCAATAAAGGATGCTCCTTCCATGTCTCATCCACATATTGCAATATAACTAGTGATTCGGGGATCGGTTTTCCGTCGACTACTAGAACCGGCACTTTCTTATGCACCGGGTGCAGCTTCAGAAACTCTTCACTCTTGTTCTTCAGATCAACTTCAACATAGTCATACGCCACGCCTTTAAGCCGGAGCGCGTGATGCACCATGGTGCAGTAGCCGCTGATAACAGCTCCAAAAAGTTTGACATCCTTTGGTGTTGCCATGTTTACTGAACTTCTCTCTGTTTTTTTTTTTTTTTAAATTCAATGTTACAGAACTTTTTTGATGGTTGGCCTTGGTCTGGAGGAAGCAGCAGTTTTATAAAGAGTTGTTAGCTTCATTTAGTGAATAAATAACGGAAATTAGTGTGTTGGGTCATAAGGTCAATTTAATTGTACTTCTTTCCCAAGCCAGGACTTTGTCGAAGTTATACTTTGTTTCTCAAGCCTAGTGATAGCAGTAGTACTATTTTATTTGTTTGTCAAATCTATATCGTATTTGATAAGACATATATAAATAAAAAAATTCTCATTAGCCTATCGGAATACGTATATATCGTATTCGATAAGACATATATGAATAAGATTTTTCTTTCTCATTAGGTTATTGAATATGAGTATGAATAATATTTTTTTTCAAGCTTAACTCCAAAACTTATCAAAATGACTTCAAATAATGAATTAAAACCATTAAAACGGATCTATTTCACTAGTGACATAATTACTTGTCAAATTTTTATTTTTTTTAAATTAGTTTAGTATAAAGTCAAGTGATTAAAAAAATTATAAGCTAATTTTAATATGTTTTATCATTATTTTTTAGCTGCTTGACTTTATACTAAATTAATTCAAAATTTTATAAATTTGATATGTAGATGCATCAATTGTGAAGTGGATCAGTTTCAATAACTTAGATTTGTTATTTGAAATTAATCCGATAGGTTTTAGAGTTTATCTCACCAAAGAGTTTGGTGAGCTTTAAGAACACCCTGGTTAGAGTTAGAGGTACATATTCATATAAGATTAAAGCATTATATGATAAAATTTTATTCCTGATTCAAATATATATAATATAACTCTAAAATTAATTTTATTTATTAATTTTTCTTTATTTTTCTTGCTTTGAAAAATATTTTATTAAAAAATACAAGTAGAAATGTCATGATATCTTTTATTCGTCTATCCGATCCTATCATGTTCGACAAGACAACTGTGGGTAAATTTGGTTTCGTTATCTTATCGGACAAAGATACAGGTAAAAATTATTTTTCTTTAGCTTAATGGATAAGTGTATGATAATACTTCATCCAATTGTATATTAACATCTCTGGCCAAGCCTAAGTAAGCAATACTGTAATTTGATTAGTCAACAAATGGTCTATTCAGGATGCGGTTGACTATTGTGGTGCTAGTTGCATATGGTGACGCACTGTGATAAACAACATTTTTTTTTTTAAATGGAGAAGAAATCTTTTGGCCCCTAAAACTTTTGCAAATCATAGTACAAGATCGTTGAACTTCTCTTTTACCCAAACTATTGCCGATGGTTGGATCCAGACTTACTGAATTGAAAAAAGATGTTACACAGTGCTTTTTGTTGGTTATTTAGATCATTTCCATAGTTGACTTCAATACTAGGAGAATTTTACGAATTAAAATTTTGAAAGAATTTCAGAAAAAAAGATCTGAAATATGTAATAATTACTATTACTTCAAAAGCAGATGATAGAATCATTAATAATTCCTTCCTTTTTAATTTTTGTTTTGTTTTTGTTTTAAGACGTACTACATGTTCGAAGTTTATGATGTTGTTTATAGTTTATGCTAATATAAAGAAGGAAAATATGTGTGTATCATATCTGCACTGAATAAAAAAATCAATACCGAACATACTATAATATATATTTTGTATTATATTACTTTGTAAGTAAAAAAAATTATATAGACAGCATTTTAGAAACATATTCTGAACTAAAAAAAAAAAAAGAATAGTATGCTTCAGAGATGTTTTCTTTTAGAACATAATATGAACTATAAAAAAACAATATACCATTAACATGCACTTTTATATATGTTAATCAATATTAAATTTTGGAGGACATTTATTTTCTATTTAAAAATTGCAAAGTTTAAACAAATAGGCAGTGTAAGACATCACTTCTTATTAGTATGAAACAATTTAAGTTGATTTTTATATTTTAAAATATATAAAAGAACAGTTAGACTCAATCTTTTTTCGTGATTATTTGAATAATATGAACAAGGAAATATATATTATAAAGATCAAGAAATCTAAGATGTATATACATCACCAAAATATTGTAAAAAAATATAATGTAATATATTCACGTTTCGAAATTTCAAAATTTATAACAAAATAGCAATCATCAATAAATTTGTATCCCATTAAAAAGAAATATCAGTGCTGTAAAAAACGTCCGTTTAGGCTGATTAATCGGCTGATTAGTCATTGGCGGTGACCAAACCGTTAAAAAAATTTCCGATTATTTCCGATTAATCGCTTAGCGGTACTCTGTCCGTCGTTATTTACAACACTGAGAAATATACACTAATGTTATTCCAGTGAGGATTTAACAGAGTGAAGGGAGTGTTGGTGGTGGCAGAGCGAACTGAGAAATATACACTAATGTTTAAACGGTCCGGTTTATTTAGTTTTTCGGTTTAAATGGATCAGTTCTATTTATTTTTTTCATTTAATTCGGTTTATCCTGTTTGATTCGGTTTATAAAAATTTAAAATTGACTAAACCAAACTGACCGGATCCCTCTAATAAAACCGTGAATAATCGCACCCTCAGTTCAGTTCATTTTCTCGCTTCCGACTCCCTTTTTCTTTTTCTTCCCCCCTTTCTCCATTCTTCAAACCATATCGCCTATTCTCCCCTCCGACGGGAAACTCTTCCAGTAGTGCAGAGATCGCTGAGTGACTTTGTTCATTTTCACAATATCATTCTCAGTGGGAGTACCTCCGCCTCTTCTCTAATTCCTACTGAGAAGTTAATCTCCGTGCTCGTTCTTCTAATTAATACCTAATGGGCTTTCAAATTATTTTTGCTGTCCTTCTCGAGTTTCACAAGGCATGTACTTAATTTGATTCAAATTTTTTGTTGGATTGCTTGAGTCAATCAATTTGGGAGTGGTTTTTTGATAGGTTTAATTGGTTCGGTTCAGTTCTATTTTTGAAAACCGAAAAAAAGTTTGGTTTAACTATTTTAAATTTAACATGTAAATGCATCATACGAATACGAATGATGTAGATCGATTTCAACGATTTGAATTTGTCATTTGAGTTCATTCTAGAAGGTTTTGAAGTTAAGCTCACAAGATGACTTTGTAAGCTTAACAACACTCTAGTTCTACTCTAGATCGGTGGCGGAGCCAAAAATTTTATTAATAGGAAAAACATAAAAAAAAAATCGATAGTAGTTAATGTAGGAGAATCATAAAGGCCAAATAATTACGTCTTATCTAGAGATCAAACAATTACATTTCATTTAGGGGTCAAACACTTACACTCCGGAGAAGAAGAAATAGTTTCCCACCTTAACCTAAGGACCGTCCTATGCTAAAGAAACCCAAAACATAAATCATAAGTGCGGAATACATACCTGATTCCATAACATTGGCCATGAAATCCTCAATTGCGAAGAGCCGTCTTCGTGAGCACGAGACAAGTCTTCAATGGCAAGAAGTCCTTCTTGTTGTGTTGTCGTATGGTTGTAGGAATAGATCTTCCAAGGCAGCAAGACACGCCTTTGAGAAATCCCTTCCAAATTTCCTAATGAATTTCTCCTCTCTAGATCTTTGATGGTGAAAGAGAAGAGAAGGCACTCAAAACTGAGTTGTGTATAATGATGATATCTTGTGCCTTGGAGAACTATTATTATATAGGCTAACTCTAAATCTGACGCATCAGATATAGATGTACATCTATATTGGACATCCAAAATTAAATATCCAGATTTAGATGAAAACCTACTCCACATTTAGTGGTTATTCTATAATTGCAAATCTCATAATCAGTCCATCAATGAATATAAGTTTTGTCTATATTATTCTATACATTTATGGACCACATCCTAATGAATACATAGATTGTCAAATATTTTAATCCATATTAGATCACTTTAATTAGATAATCATACATGACAGTATACAATTAATAATTATATTACATATATGCTCAACGTTGGATAATGATCCAACAGTTAATGAATTTGACAGATTTTGAAATATAAGAAAATCGTTATGGTTTATAACGTCCCACTGGACGTTATAAACTATAACGTCTAGATTAGCGAAATTAATTAAACGACTAATTAACAAACAAACAAAAAAAAACCCGGACGTTACTGTATATGACGTCCAGACTCAAACTTGAGAAATTATGTCATTTGAATGTTAACTATCAAACTATGAAACTAGAGAAATTTTTTGTAAGGGTCTGGATGTTATGGACATCAACGTCCTATGTTTTTTGTTGTTATTGTTTTGTTAATTAGGAGTTTAATTGAGTCTGCTAATATGGACGTTATGGTTTATAATGTCCCGCCGGACGTTATAAACCATCACGGTTTTCTTATATCTCAAAATCTAGCGAATTCTTTCACTATTCTCGATTTTTTTTGTTTTTTCTATTAATAAAAAAAATCAGGTGGTGTAGCCACAATTCAGGAATGAGGGTTAAGTGACCTTCATTTTTTTTCAAAATTTATGCACTTTGCTTTATTTTCTATATAATTTATAGTAAAATGCTATGGGTAATGTAAAATTCCGAGATTTTTATTAATACCCTAAAAAAAAAAAAAATAATAAAAATACCCTCATTTTGAAAAAAATTTGAAAAATGCCCTAACCGCCCCATGATGGGGCGGTTCACTCCCTCAACCAAACCGCCCCATCACTGGGCGGTTCATCCCCCATACCCAACCGCCCAATGATAGGGCGGTTCACCCCCGAAATTTTTATTTCTCCCCAGCCCCCCTCTGGTCCCTTCCCCCCTCCCTCTAACCTACCCGCCCCCCCCACCCTTCCTCCTACCCGACCCGACAGCCCCCCCCCCCCCGCCCCCCCCAGCCCAGCCCCGCCCAGCCCCGCCCACCCCCGGCCTCCCCTCTCCCCGGCCACTCTACCCCCGGCCTCCCATTCCCCGCCCCCTACCCGGTCTCTCCTCCTCTCTACCCGGCCGCCCATCCCCTCCCCCACCCCGCCACCACCACCCGACAGCCACCCGAACCAGCCCCCCCCCCCATCTCAGCCCCTCTCTCCCTCTCTCGGCCAAAGTCTCTTCCTCTCTCGGCCACCTCTCTCGGCCACCCTCTCTCTCTCTTTCTCGGCCAATTTTCTCTCGATCAGATTCTTTCTGGTACGTTTACGTAAATTATTAATTTATTTTTTTGTAGAATTAAGAGGATTTAGTTTGGAAATTGAATTGCCGTGTGCGGGTTGTTGATTTTCCCGACGCGAAGAAGTTGATAAAAATTAGAGTTTATGGTTCAGTTTGGAAATTGAATTGCCGTGTGCGGGTTGTTGATTTTCTCGACGCGAGTAAGTTAAATTAGGGTTTATAAATTAATTTAGGGTTTAGGTTTTATAAATTAAATTATGATTTATAAATTAAATTAGGGTTTAGGTTTTATAAATTAAATTATGGTTTATAAATTAAATTATGATTTATAAATTAAATTAGGGTTTATAAATTAGGGTTTATAAATTAAATTAGGGTTTAGGTTTTTAAATTAGGGTTTATGGTTTATAAATTAGAGTTAGGATTTATAAATTAAATTAGGGTTTATAAATTATGGTTTATAAATTAAATTAGGGTTTAGGTTTTATAAATTAAATTAGGGTTTATAAATTAGGGTTTATAAATTAAATTAGGATTTATAAATTAAATTAGGGTTTAGGTTTTATAAAATAAATTAGGGTTTATAAATTTATAAATTAAATTAGGGTTTAGGTTTTATAAATTAAATTAGGGTTTATAAATTAGGGTTTATAAATTAAATTAGAATTTATAAATTAGGGTTTATAAATTAAATTAGAATTTATAAATTAAATTAGGGTTTATAAATTAAATTAGGGTTTATAAATTAAATTAGGGTTTATAAATTAAATTAGGGTTTAGGTTTTATAAAATAAATTAGGGTTTAGGTTTTATAAATTTAAGTTATTTGCAAATTGTGCACTGCAGATACTATGGAGAGGGGCGGTAGTTCGTCCAGTACAGAGGCTCCCAGTGCATCCGGTGCAGAGCCTCTCGGTGCAGACCACGCTACACATGCAGCTGATACGTTCAGCCCTCTTCTGTGGATTCCACACGTTCAGCACAGGGTCGCGCTCGCATCTACGGAGGTAAGTTGTTTTTTAAGCAATTCAGTTCAAATTACAGATTTTTAATATGGCATATAGTAAGTTGCTCAGACTGAAATTATTGTTAAATACAGGACGAGACGATGTTGACCGTGAGACATCGCACCTCCGGGATACCGTACGTCGGTCATCCTCTGATGGAGCAGTGCATTATGAATCTCGGATTGTACCAGCTTGCTACCATGCCACAGGGTCAGATCGACCAGGCTCTGATGAGCGGGCTCGCGGAGAGATGGCGACCGGAGACTCATTCGTTCCACTTACCCTTTGGGGAGATGACCGTGACCTTAGCAGATGTGAGCGCTCTATGGGGTCTACGGATCGATGGGGAGCCTATCAGCGGTGTCTCCGACAGTCCACTTCATGTGGGGATGATACGGCGGCTTCTTGGGGTAGCGGATCCAAAAACGCTACAGAAGAAGAAGAAGAAGAAGGATGATGAGGAGTTCCGGTATTCGGGGTACTGCATTAGCCTAGCGGCGCTCCGTGATCACTTTTTCCTGCATCGGATCACAGCCGAGACCACTGATCTGGAGGCCGTCAGGAGGTAATAATTGAGAATCTTGAAATTAAAATATGTTACGAACTCAACATTGAAAATCATTAAATTTATCTTTACTATTTTATATTTTTAGGTATGTGAGGGCCTTTGTGCTGGATCTCTGTGGCAGCGTCATGTTCGTGGACTCCAGCGGTGACTCGGTTCCGATTATGTTCCTCTCTCTGCTGTCAGAAATTGAGAAGCCATCGACCTGGAACTGGGGCGGAGCTGTGATCGCCCACTTATACCGGAGCCTGTGCCATGCTTGCTTGGTAAGTTTTCACAAATATTTCGGAATTTAAATTACAATAATTAGGGTTCAATAATCACCAACACATTCACCTCATGTCCAAAATATAGGTGAAGAACAAGCAGATCCACGGCCCGCTTCTTCTACTCCAGCAATGGTCGTGGTCTCATTTGCCGGTATGTCGGCCAGTTCGTCCGTCTCTTGTCCCTTACTTGAGGAGACATGATGCCGAGAGGTGTCCCGCGTACGGTGCCATATGGGGCGATCGACACACGTACGAGAACACGGGCAGGGGGAGAACTGTGGGGATTTCATATGTCCGGAGTCAGCTCCAGATGCTTCACGAGAGCAGCGTCGACTGGTTCCCCTACCGGGAGTTCTACGAAAGGAACGCATTTTGTCGACTGACATTGGAGCAGAGGCATCTCTGGTTCTATCGGGGGCCGTGTGTATGTTACTGGATTGTTGAGTACACGTATCCAGATCGTGTGACCCGACAGTTTGGTCTGGACGCATTTGTCCCGCAGTTCCCAGAGCTTGGAGAGGCTGAGACCACCAAGTTGCACAAGTAAGTTACAATTACTTAATTGCTCTCCTACCGTTACTTGTTCAGTTCTGCACTTGATTAACATTCTTTTTTTAATTTAAATGTACTGCAGGACTAAACACAATAAGCCCAACGTCGACTGGAGCACGCGTCACGCAGAGCATTACCTCCAGGCACAGTCTCCACAGTTTCACATGTGGCAGCCTCCTACGGCCGATGATGTCACACTGGGCGCAGGGCCTGGAGGATTGAGGTACTTAGTCTGGTACCAGAGGTGGGGCATGCCCTCGGTATACCTCACGGGCCATTGGGGTGAGACCCTTCGACGGAGGCTTTCTCGTGCAGGGTCGAGTGGTTATATGTCTTTCGGACCGATGCAGGCTCGCCAGGTAATTACTTACGAAACTAACATATTTAAAGCATTAAATGTTTATTTAGTTTTTCATAAAAAAATTAATAAATACACTTTGTGCAGATTCTTACCGGTATCAGAGGAGTGGCACACAGCTTGGTGTGCATGGCACGAGATGGTTGGCGAGCAGTGGGATGTACAATGCTCCAGCACACTGCTCCTATGGTGGAGGACTCCGGCTTTGACGGCCGCCTCGTTGGCATGTTGCATGACAGTGGGGAGAACATAAACTGGCGCGAGATACAGCCCACACCACTAGATCCGGATCAGCCCAGAGTCGCTATATACGGTGATGAGATGCCGCCACCTCCTCCAGGTAATTTGATTTTGTCGTACACAGTCATTTCTCGGTACAAAAACTATTCTAATTAATTTGTCTTCAATTATGCAGTGGATGAATCAGGTTGGGGTTTCCACGAATGGGTGTTGAATAACAATGCGTGGAGCGCTTACTACAATGAGTATGGAGTTCCGGTGCAGGTTGGACAGGTAGCAAAAATTTATTATTTATTCAACTTACTACTTATTTGTATGTAGCAAAACTAACATTGTTTCCATTAAGGGTGGAGCTCCCCCACGACATTCTACTCCGGAGTTCACTATGGATGACTTTATGGGAGATTATGCCGGGGATGAGAGACGGAGCCTCCACATGCCACGATATCCGGAGGCCAGACAGCACGATGATGAGGCTAGTGGGAGTGGAGCACAGCATGCAGATGCCTATGCATCTGCTATATTTGGCACACCGCCTCCTCCGCCTACGTATCCATCGACCTGGGAGCCATGGGAGGTGCCTACTATGCCGCCTATCCCACCACTGGTGGATGATCCGTGGGCCGAGGCGGATACAGCCGCACAGGAGGAGGAGGTTCACGTCAGGCGTGTACAGCCGCCTAGGGACCGTCATCCACCTTGTAGGTTAGATCTCTCTGGTCGTCGCCCTCGCCCTCGACGTTAGGTTTTTTTTATGTTTTGTAGTTTGATAGGTTTCTACTATTATGTATTCGGTCTGGACTGTTTTGCATGAGTTGTGGACATTTATTTTACGTAGTTTGGATTTTTTTTTTGACTTCCGATTTTGATTACATATTTTTTTGACTTCCGATTTAGATTACCTAAAACCTAATTTAATTTATAAACCCTAATTTAATTTTTATCATGTTAGCCAAATCGACAATCAGTACAACAGCCGTATAACCGCATCAAAACTCAACTCACTTTTATTGAAAATTACAATAAAAAAAATTAAGCACTTTCCTTCATTTTTATATAAAATCTACAATAAAAAAATATATATCAATATATATTTCCTTACAATAATATATATCTTAGTAAACCAAAATATATCTTAAACAATATATACATCTTACAAAAATATATACCAATATGTATTTCCTTATAAATATATATATCTTAAAAAATAAAAATATATCTTAACAATATATACATCTTACAAATATATATACATCACTATATACATTTCCTTATAAAAATATATAAAATCTGAAAAAAAAAAAAAAAAAACACAGAACCGCCCCACCTCTGGGCGGTTTTCTGGAGGAGGTGGACCGCCCAGAAATAGGGCGGTTTTCTACCATCAGTGGACCGCCCCATCATAGGGCGGTTAGGGCATTTTTAAAATTTTTTTAAAACTGAGGGCATTTTTATTATTTTTTTTTTTTTTAGGGTATTAATAAAAATCTCGGTGTAAAATTGATCTCCATTTACATCAGGAAAATTACATATGATTGACTTCCATTCACATTTGACATTCATAAGTTGAAAGACTTTCGCCTCTATCTGCCTCTATCTAAATGTATATTTATATGAGAATAAAATATAATATAATATAGTTTTATTCATGATTCAAATATTTATCATATAACTCTAAATTTAGTTTTTTCCATCCATCTTTTCATTTATTTTTATACATTTTTTTATTTGAAAAATATTTATTAAAAGCACCAATAGAAATATCAATAGCATCTTTTTATCTGACTTAGTCAACAAATGGTCTATTCTGGTGTGCGATTGACTATTGTGGTGCCAGTTGCAGACGCACTGTGACAAACAACACTTTTAAAAAATGGAGAAAAAGTCTGTTTGGCCCCTAAAACTTGTGCAAATCTAGTACGATGTCGTCGAACTCTTTACCCAAACTATTGCAGATGGTTGGATCTAGACTTACTGAATTGAAAAACTATGTTAACACAGTGTTTTTTGGGTTATTTAGATAATTTCCTTATTAATGACTTCAAAATTAGTAGAATTTTATGAATTCAAGTTAAAAATGATCTGAAATATGTTATTACTATTACTTTAAAAGCAGATGATAGAATCATGAATAATTTTTTTTTTAAAAAAATGTTGTTTTAAGACGTACTACATTTTCAAAGGTGAAGATTTAGTACATGTATGATGTATTTGTATATTTAAAAGGCCGTGCGACCATTTTTTTTTTGTCGTCTATACTAATATATATGAAGAAGGCAAAATATGTGTGTATCATATCTGCACTGAATCAAAAAATCAATACCGGACATACGATAATATTTTTTATATTATATTACTTGTAAGTAAAAAAATTATATAGACAGCATTTTAGAAACATATTCTGAACTAAAAAAAAAAAGAATAGTATGCTTCAGAGATGTTTTCTTTAATAGAACATAATATGAACTATAAAAAAAATACACCATTAACATGCACTTTTATATATGTTTAACCAATATTAAATTTTGGAGGACATTTATTTTCTGTTTGAAAATTGCAAAGTTTAAATAATTAGGCAGTGTAAGACATCACTTCTTAATAATTAGTAGAAAACAATGTAGTACATGTATGAACAAGGAACTATATATTATAAAGATCAAGAAAGCATAAGATGTATATACATCACCTGATATATTGTAAAATATAAAATGTAATATATTCACGTTTGAAATTTCGAAATTCATAACAAAATAGCAATCATCAGTAAATTTGTATTAAAAAAAAAAAGTATACACTAATGTTATTCCAGTGAGGATTTAACAGAGTGAAGAGAGTGTTGGCCGAAATTTTTATTAATAACCCCAAACAAAAGAAAAATATCAAATCTAACCCCAACTTGAAAAAAATTTCAAAAATGACCCAACCGCCCCATGACTGGGCGGTTCACCCTACCCACAAAACCGCCCAATGATTGGGCGGTCCACACGGCCAAGCAAACCGCCCCATGGTGGGGCGGTTCACTATGCAGACTATAAATTTCCAATTCTGCCTCTCATTCTCACACTCTCTCGCCCTCGCCCTCGCCCCAATCGCTCTTCTTTCTCTGCAGGTAATTTTTTTTTTATTAGTTTTTATTATTATTATTTTATTATTTATTTTACTATGCATTACTGTAGATACTGTAAATACTGTAGATTACTGTAGATACTGTTGATTACTGTGGATTACTGTAGATTACCGTAGATACTGTAGATTATTGTAGATTACTGTAAAATACTGTTTATTACTGTAGATTACTGTAGATTACTGTTCATTTTTTTTTTTTTTTTAAATTAATTTTATTAAAAAAAAAATTTTAATGTTGTTATTTACTAATAATTTAACTGTGTACTATTATTTTGTAACTGATAAAAGTTTGTTTATTAATGTAGATAAAATGTTGGTTACACTATATGTGGGCGGAAAGTTCGAGGTGGGTGTGGAGGGAGTACGTTACTCGAAAGATCCGACCCATGGCTTTGAGGTAAATGAAAACACCTCATTTCTGGAACTTAAGCAAATGGTATTCGAAAGGATTGGTGTAACCCCCAACCGGTATGACATAGATTTGGTTACTCGGGTTGACGCAGGGCGGGATAGACCTTACTATGTAAAGTATCCAATAACAAATGAGGATGGTTGGAGATGTGTTTACAATACTTTTCAATCTACAGGTACCCCGATAATGGAGTTGTATTCCAGAAAGTTTCTGCATCGGACCAGGGTTGGACCTTCTACAGACCATACAGGTTATGATAGCCCAGTGCAGCAGCACTCGGGTTTTGACCACTCGGGTAACCAAAACTTGGGTCATGTATCACCGTCTGAACTGCACGCACCACCCGTTCATACTGATTACACTGCTGATTACACCACTGATTATACCACTGATTATAGCACCGACCTACCACCACCACCACCTCCACCTCCTATTCAACCCGTAGTAGAAGCCAGATTTCCTTCTGTACCACCGTCCGTACCTATACTTGTACCTGTTATTGTTCCCCGGAGAGATGCTATGCTGGAGGCTGAAGGGGTTGATGCCATACCGGAACGTGAAATTAACTCGGGTGATAGTTGGGACGGGGATTGGGATTCTGATCACTTGTCAGACGGTGATGGAGATTATTTACCCAGGCAGGACAGATTTCCGATTAGAGGTCAGACAGATAGGCACCCGGTAGCCACATTCAACGATACCACTGCTTTTGAAGAAGCAGACATAAGCTATTTTGGGAAGCGTGTCGTTTACACCTCAGAGCTTGCTCCGGACCAGGTTTATACCACCCTAGATGAACTTGTGAAGAAAATATATGAAGTTCATATCCGCAGCAACTGGGAGTGCAGAATACAAAAAAGGGAGTCAAAAAGGTTAGTTGTTGTTTGCAAAGACTCACCGCGATGCGAGTTCCGACTGTATGCAACCCCTGTGGGTAGGGGGCGTCATGGATAATTAAGAAATGTGAACCCCCACATACATGCAAGTCTGCGTCGTCAAGGACAGACCATTCACAACTTACGGCATCACTTATTGCCGATGTAATTGAGCGAGATCTTAAGGAGGACCCGTCGATCAGCCTTAAGGAGGTCGGTAGAGCGGTGAGACGCGCTTACGACCATGTGACCCCAAAATACAACAGGTTGTGGAGAGGGCGTGAACTTGCGATATGCCGACTGTTCGGTAGTTGGAAGGATTCATACAACTTGCTTGCACCACTGCTCCAAGCCATAGCAAGTACAAATCCCGGCACAAGATATGAATGTTGGAATATTACCGATCCCGATGAGCCCGACGAGATACTGTTCAAGGCCATAGCATGGGCGTTTGGTCCGTGCATTCAAGCTGTGCCATATATTAGACCTGTTATCAGTATAGATGCATGCTTCTTGTCTGGCCGTTACGAGGGGAGGTTATTGATAGCATGTGCATTTGATGCAGAAAACTAGTTGTTGCCTTTGGCATTTGCAATTGTCGAGAAGGAGGACGGTGAAAATTGGGGTTTTTTCATGAGTTTTTTGCGAAGAGAGGTGGTTGGGAACATGTTCTTCTGCGTCATATCAGACCAGCACAAAGGAATCAAATATGTCTTTGATTGAACAGATTTCGGTTGGTCGACAGCGCAGGGCGACTGTGTGCACAGGCTGTGTATGCAACACGTTGCAGACAACCTCTACAAGCATGTCGGATTCGACCAATGGGTTGCAGATACATTTAAAATTGGATGCAGAAGGAAGAAGCCGAGGAGGCTGGAAGAGATGTTCAAAGAGTTTGCCAAGGTATGTATATTTTAGATGAAATTTTAATAAACTATTTACTTATATTTTTCTAATCTGAAAAATTATTTCTGTGTAGTATTGTCCGAAGGCAAATTCGTACTTACTCAAGGTAGGGAAAAATAATCCGAGAGATCTGCAAGAAGCACCCGCATATGAGAAAATATTTCAAGCAAAAGATGGAGGTTGGAGATGGGGAATAATGACAACAAATGGGTCCGAGTCCTTGAATGCTGTTTTCAAGCAGAGCCGAATGTTGCCCGTGGCAGCCATTGTGGAGGACACTTTCTACAAGCTTAATGCATGGTTCGTTGACCGCCGTGATAAAGCAACAGAATTACTCGCCAGGAACCAAACGTTTTCAACAAGGGTGGAGGGCAAATTACGCAAACATAGGGAGAAAGGTTCGGTTATGACCGTTGTCCCGTATGGGGGTCGCTTGGAATTCGAAGTTCACTCTCCGAATGAGTACGCTCCAACCAGCCGTAGAGCAGATGGGACTATGGAGTTTATTAAAAGGCCTTTCAAGTATGTTGTCAAAATCGGAGATGACAATACTGTAACATGCACATGCCAAGGAATCCAACTAGCTCACCTACCTTGTTCTCATGTTATGGCGGTGTGCCGAGTGAGAAACTTCCGTGAGGATGATTTTGTCGCCGACATGTACCGTACCACTTACCTTGCGAGTACTTGGGGTGCATCATTCCATTCTTATCCCAACCAGCATCAATGGCCGGCCTATGTTGGAGATAAAATCGTCCCCCCCAGAAAGTGGATCAAGTTAGGGAGAATACTTTGTGTATGCACTGAACTTCTTTTTAATATGGTTATTTAACTTCTTTTTATATCAGAAAAGGGAGAAGGCCCCACAAGCGTGCTGTAATGACAATGGATCAGATGCAGGGTAGGCGAATGGGACATCAGGCTCGCCGTTCAACTTGTGACAGGCAGCGAGCAGGTACATTTCATTTTATATTTTATAATTCATTTTACATTTCAAGATTTCAATAACATACCATTTTTGGTGAACTGGAATGCAGATGCCATCAACGAAGCCAACGAAAGAGAAAATGCTAGAGTTGTTGTGGAGGCAACCGGTAGCGGTAGTAGTCATGCAGAGGCATCCGGTAGCGGTAGTAGTGTCGCACAACAGACTGGAAGCAGATCGAGAACTCGTCGACTTCTAAATTTGTTCGGTCGTCGTCGCTAAATTTGTGAACTGATTTAATTAGTAGTTTTGTAACTATTTTTGTATGCTTCATTTTTGTTATTTTCATAGCGCAATTAAATATACACAAATTGACAACATAAAAATATTTACCACGTTAGCCAAATCGACAATCAATACAACAGCCGTATAATCGACAATTATTATAAAAGAATCGACGGTTCTAACGTCAGACGACGCATCCAAACTCAACCAAATTTTATTTATAATTACAATAAAAAAAATATATCTTACAAAAATAATACAAACTTATCATAAATATATATCTTAATATATGTTGTAAATATATCTTAATAAAAAAGATATCTACACAAAAAAAATATATCTTAAAAAAATATATATATCTTATAAATATATCCTACTAAAAAAATATCCTAACATATCTGTAAAAAAAAAAAAAAAAAATTATGGCTAACCGCCCGATTAGGGGGCGGTTTTATTGGCCGTGTGGACCGCCCAACCACTGGGCGGTTTTGTGGGTAGGGTGAACCGCCCAGTCATGGGGCGGTTGGGTCATTTTTGAAAAAAATTTCAAGTTGGGGTTAGATTTGATATTTTTCTTTTGTTTGGGGTTATTAATAAAAATTTCGAGAGTGTCGGTGGTGGCAGCAGGGGCTGGAGGTATTTTATATGTTGCCTTTTTTTTTTTTTTGGTAACTATTATTCTGATACATTAGACTCCTATACGTATTGTTAAGTAATGTTATTTTATAGTTGAACTGCATTATTTATTTTTGTTGTGTCTAAAAAAAGTACTTTATTTGTATACATTTCTAAAAAAAGTACTTAATTTGGTATTTAGGTATGGATTTTGGTTAAGAGTATCATATCCAAATAAACAAACTCATTTATTCATCACAAAACACAAGAACAGATTATTTGCTAATTCTCCAGTAGAAAAGAAACAACTAATCAATTCATCAATCGAACTAAAGTAACGCATGCGCATACTGACTGAGCATTAGTTCTGTGTCCTTAACCACAACAAGCTCTGCATAAGCATCCATGTAGGAGCACAAGAGCGGGATGTGCTCCTTATCCAACAGCTTCATCCCGGCAAGCATTTGCTCGAGATGTCGGAACCCGTTCTTAAACGGCCCGAGGATTACATCCAACAAGCCAGGCTCCTCCCCATGGATGAACGGGCCGTGCACGTGAATGTCCTTGTTAATGCCGTCTTCTAGAGTTTTAAGGTGGCCCATAAATTCTTCAACCGCTTTATTCTGTGCTTCCCCCTCGGTTGTTCTAATGGCGTAGCTTAAAGGTCCCATCTGCGACATCATCAATCAAGATCAGTAAATTTAATTCTTAATATTTTTTGTTTCTTTTAGGTAAAAGATTCTAGTAGAATTAGAGTGTTCTTAAGCTCATCAAATTCTTTGCTAAACTAAATTTCAAAATTTATAAACTGATAAAACCGCTTTACAAGTGATGTATGTTGGAATTAATTTCAATTAATTACAACATATGTGGGCTTATATGTGATATAAATATATATTGAATAATAGACTGTGAAATATCTAATTAGACCCGTTATGAAGTGATCAAATTAAGTATTATTTATCGGGTTCAATATGTGTCATGAGAAGTGGGGCCTTTAATGTGTAGAACGAGTATTAATAACTTTATGATTTAGTGATGGTCTAAATTATATAAAGTTTGGTAATAATACAATTATGCTATTGGTCCCTGGAGAACACAATTAAATAAGGCAATGTTCTATAAATAAGGAAATACCCAATAAGACAAGTTCTGAATCAAGATCCGCTAAGGATCCAATAAGATAATAGGCTACAGATCCAATAAGAGAAACAAGATTAATTAATTAATTGATTGATTGATTGATTAATTAAATGATTGATTAAAATGGGAGAGGCGCCTATTCAATTAATAATATACGGCTCTATATCTTCTGTAGGCGCCTATTAATTAAAGATTGGATCTGTTTCCTTTGAAATATACAGAAAAGATATACGGCCATATCTCTCTCTCTAATTTCTCTCTCTACCAAACTGAAATGGAGATAGAATATTGAGTAGAAGAGAAGAGGATTTTCAGTACAGAACTTGTGATTTGGGTATCTCTCCTTGTGCAGAACAAAGTATTGCCGCTGCCGCCTCTCTCGCTCTCTCCATCGGACTTGAGAGGGATTACTTGGAAATCTAAAGGCTTCCGGTGATCAACGGTGCTTGTGTCTCTCTGGAAGATCATGGCTATGGACCAAGGTAACTTAAAATTTCATATTAGGGTTCGCTAGAGGATCATGGCAAATTTAGGATTTATGAATTGTGGTATGGTTTTGCATGATTTAAATCCATCAATGTCTTTACATGTCAAATTTATAAATTTTTTACTTAATTTTATACGAAGTCAAACAAAATGCCATACCGGTTATAACTTTATACAGTAACAACTTGATTTTGTGATTTTGAATTCATTAATATGGCATTTTGTTTATAACCGGTATATATTCTACAGTAATTGCTACAATATAATCTACAGTAAAAACCTTAAAAACTTTAATATGGTATATAACCGGTATAACTTTATATATAATTAGAAAATCACAAATTAATGAATATGGTATACCGGTATAACTTTATACAGTAACAACTTGATTTTGTGATTTTGAATTCATTAATATGGCATTTTGTTTATAACCGGTATAACTTTATATATAGTTAGATGTTTATTTTAATAGTTAATTATCTTTTTTTTCGGTAATATTCTGATACAATCTTTTTACACTCCTCTCGATAATAGCCGCCGAAGCAAAGCGAGGCTCACTTCTAGTTAGATGAGAATTTTCGGTCCATAGTATTCTTCAATTTAAGTTGATTTTTATATAGCCAGCATTTTTCAAACATATTCTGAACTGCAAAAAAACAGATAAAAGAATAGTATGTTTCGGCGATGTTTTCTTAATAGAACATAATATGAACTACAATAAAAAATCTAACCCAACCAAAAATCCAACGATGATCGAAAGTCAAAACTTATCCGAATTCAACCAACCCATTAGATGAGAATTTTCACATTCGGCAGTTCACCACATGTCGTTGATTACGACCACTGGATGCATGAATAAAAGAAAAAAAAAAAAAAATTGTCAAGAATGGGATTCGAACCCATGCCCTTTCGGACCAGTACCTGAAACTGGCGCCTTAGACCAACTCGGCCATCTTGACATTATTAATAAATCTTCGAAATTGTTATACAGTTGCTATTCTTTTGTAGCTATATGCCTCACTACTCAACAGCCGTGATTTTTATTTTTACCCAAAAACAAAATTATTTTAATATAAATAACCAAGTTTTGGAAAAAAAATTTATTTCTGCCTAAGCCGTATGTATTATTTACGGTTTGATTTTTTTTTTATTTTTAGAGAAAAATAGCTAAAATGCTGAAATGAAATATAATACAAAAAAATCGAATTATTTTTTAAATATTTGTTAGAAAATACGCTACGAATAGGGCCGATTTTGTGCTAAAATACGGTAAATTACAATAATTATGCTAAAATACGGTAAATTTACTAAAATGCTGAAATTACAATAATTATGTAGAATTATGCTAAAATACGGTAAATTACGCTAAATTACGTATGAATAGGGCCGATTTTGTGCCATCTTTCATAAATCGTAAAAAATAGTAAAAAAATTCCAAAAAATAATAAAAATTGGTATTCTACAAGTTCATTATATAACTAATTTACTGAGCTACGTAGATTGGAGAATAGAAATGAAAATCTTAATCGGAAACTTCAACTGAAGTTTTGAGGCTCTTCCCTTTGTTTTTTGGTGATTCTGAATTTGAAAATTTAGCAAAGCGAGTTCGGACGCATGCGCATTTTCACAAGCTTTCCGAAAAGTGGTCATTTGCTGAAATCGGACACTCGAGTGCCGTTTTATGACCGTTTGAAGTTTCGTCGTCGTTTTTCGCTTTCTCAGTGAAGATATCATCCCTATTCATACGTAATTTTGCGTAATTTAGTGTATTCTACATAATTATTGTAATTTCAAGTAATTTAGTGTATTTTAGTATAAATATGCTATCAAAAAAAGTAATCTAACAAATATTATTTACGGTTTGAATTAAGAATTCAAACCGTAAATAATATTTACGGCTTGGGCAGAAATAAAATTTTTACAAAATCTTAGTTATTTATATTAAAATAATTTTGTTTTTGGGTAAAAATAAAAATCACGGACTCAACAGCAACAATGTTATTTATTTATTTTTCCTTTTTTTAGATAGAAAGACCAAAATTTAACTTTGTAGCTTTCATTCAATTGTTCACAAATGACCTTTAATAAATTTTGAACTAACGATTTTCCACGTAAAAAGTATTACCTTTTTTTCATTACGTTTGTACCGGATTATTCTAGTTTTATAGAGGAAGGTTCAAGTTAGAAATGGATAGAAAAGTAAGGATATGGGCGCTGGTCCAATTTGAAGTTTTTGATGTTTATACTGATCAATAATAAGATTGAAATAATCATTAATTTAGATCATACTTCCTTCCTATAAATTTGGAAGTTTTTTTCAGTTACAGAAAAATATTATAATTCTAGAGCCAAAGATCGGATATTTCTAGATATATTACTCAAAAGAATCGGTTGCAATACACTCAATTTATTAGAATTGAGAAAAATTTGTCTCTATTGTAACAAACATACTGACTCGTAGGGAAATAAAACTAAAGAAATCAATCAAAGAAAACAAACATCATGTTTTCTAATTTTGAAAGCAATAAATAAAGTAAGAACTTACCATATTATTATAAATGGAAAGATTATCTATTAAACCTAATCTCATTTTAATGTGGAGATCATTTGTACATATTCAATATATAAATATATATATATGAAATTAAGAAAATGATATCTGAATCTAGTTCCTCAAAAAACATTTTATCTAGTTCCTTTTA
Organism: Carex kokanica; assembly: GCA_025461125.1. Taxonomy (NCBI): domain Eukaryota; kingdom Viridiplantae; phylum Streptophyta; class Magnoliopsida; order Poales; family Cyperaceae; genus Carex; species Carex kokanica. Next base: position 182,731 of record JAJGRX010001047.1, on the reverse strand, counting down.
CAATTATTTTTGAATTATTCATTATATCTGTTGTAAATTGAAGAAAAGAAAAGTAAACAAGATATTGAGAATATATAAAGATGACTATCTTTTATTCATATGCTTTTCTTGTGTATGTCTTAAATACATGCTTACAATCCTCTATTTATAGATAGAAAATGTAAATAACAAGTCATCTAATTTAATTCAATTGATAAATGTGGGGAGATGAAACATATTTCATTAAGGAGAGTTTTGAAGTAATTAGTGAAGAGTTTCAAATGAACATCCATAACTTAATTTATTTATAACACTTCCCCTTGGATGTTCATTGTTCATTATACGCTATTAATATGATACTTCAGGATCAATACTAACATGATACTTTAGGATCAATATTAACACGGTACTTCAGGACCATGTACTGCCTCATTAAAAACCTTACCAAGAAAAACCCATTGGGATAAAAACTCGGTTAAGGGAAAAAGAGTACAGTGCGTATAATGCTTCCCCTCATTTTGATATTGAATATTCTTCAAGCGATGTAGACCTATCTTCTTTGTGAGTTGTTCAAAAACCTTTCTCGGCAAAGATTTTGTGAATAGGTCTGCCCAATTGTCGATTGATCGGATTTGGAAAACATCGATTACGCCTTCCTTTTGTAGGTCATGTGTAGAAAAGAACTTTGGCGCAATATGTTTAGTCCGATCTCCTTTGATATATCCTTCTTTGATTTGTGCAATGCATGCTGCATTATCTTCATGCAGCGGATTAGGATTTTCCTTGATGTTTTCAAGTCCGCATTCTTCTTGAATGTTTTGAATCATTGACCGTAACCAGACGCATTCTCGACCTGCCTCGTATAAGGCGATCAATTCGGCATGATTTGAAGATGTTGCCGTTAAAGTTTGCTTTGTCGATCGCCATGAAATTGCAGCTCCACAATAGGTGAATACGTATCCCGTTTGGGATCGTGCTTTATGTGGATCCGACAAATATCCCGCATCTGCATATCCAATTAATTTGGATTTTCTATCCTTTTGATAATATAACCTCATATCTCTAGTTCTGCAGAGATATCGAATATGTGTTTAATTCCATTCCAATGTCTTCTGGTTGGTTTGGAACTATATCTTGCTAACACATTTACTGCAAATGCGATATCGGGTCTTGTATTATTTGCAAGATATAATAATGCCCCGATTGCACTTAAGTATGGTACTTCAGGACCAAGCACTTTTTCATTATTTTCTTGCGGGCGAAAATGATCATTTTCTGCATTTAGCGATCGTACGACCATTGATGTGCTCAAAGGATGAGCTCTATCCATATTGAATCTCTTTAGTAATTTTTCAACATAATTTGATTGATGGATAAATATTCTATTATTTAGATGCTCGATCTGCAGACCGAGACAAAATTTAGTTACACCAAGGTCTTTCATCTCAAACTCATTTTTCAATAATTTTACGGTATTTTCAAGCTCTTCAAGAGATCCAATAATATTCAAATCATCAACATACACTGCAATGATTGCAAAACCTAGATTTGATCTTTTAATAAAAACACACGGACTAATTATATTATTTTTATATCATTCTTTTAGAAGGTACTCACTCAGTCGATTGTACCACATTCGACCTGATTGTTTTAGTCCGTATAAAGATCTTCTTAATTTTATAGAGTACATGTCTCTAGGTTTTGACTTATATGCTTCAGACATTTTCAATCCTTCAGGGATTTTCATGTATATGTCACTGCAAGTGAACCATATAAATATGCTGTTACGACATCCATAAGTTGCATTTTTAGATTTTCTGTGACCGTGAGACTTATTAGAAACTTGAGAGTTATTGCATCCACTACAGGTGAATACGTCTCTTCATAATCAACTTCAGGTATTTGTGTAAAGCCTTGCGCCACTAGCCTTGCTTTATATCTCACAATCTCATTTTTCTCATTTCTTTTTATAACAAATACCCATTTGTAACCTACAGGGTTAACATCTTTGGGCGTTTGGACTACAGATCCAAATACTTGTCGTTTTTCTAATGAACTTAATTCAGCTTGTACGACATCTTTCCATTTAGGCCAATCATTTCTGTATCTACACTCTTTCAGAGTTTTTGGCACATTGTCTTCTTCGTTTATAACATTGCTTGCTATAGTGAATGCAAATATTTCATTAACATATGTTTCTTCTCGAACTTGATCAACCTCTTCTGGAGTTTTATTAACTTCTTCAGGAGATCTACCATCAACCTCTTTTGGGTTTTTTCTACTTCTTCAGGAGTTTTACCATTAACCTCTTCTGGGATTTTATTTACTTCTTCAGGAGTTCTACTGTCAATCTCTTCTGAGGTTTTATCTACTTCTTCAGGAGTTTTACCATCAACCTCTTCTGAGGTTGGACCAATTGCTTTATTTTGCTATTTCCTTTTACGTGGATTTACATCCTTAGAACCAAGTGGTCTTCCATGTTTTCTACGCACATTAGATTCATTAGATATTTTTGTAATGTCAATTCGAGCAGGTGCGTTTATAACTGGAATATGCGATTTAGTAACTCTATTTGTATCTGTAAATGCATCATGTAATTCATTTGCAATTCTTTGCAAATTTATAATATTTTCAACTTTGAGTTCACATTGACCACTTCGGGGGTCAAGATAAGATAACGATGAATTTCAAGTTACTTGTTTATCCAGCTTATGTTTTTCTTCCTCTAAGTTTGAAAATATTGATTCATTAAAATGACAATCAGCAAATTTTGCTGTAAAAACATCTCATGTTAATGGTTCTAAATATTTAATAATAGATGGAGAGTTAAAACCAATATAAATTTCCAACCTTCTTTGAGGTCCCATTTTTGTGCGTTGTGGATGAGAAATTGGAACATATAGTGCACAACCAAATACCTTTAAATGGGACAAATTTGGTTCTCTTCCGGAGACCAATTGTAATGGAGAATACTTATGATCTGCAGTTGGCCTTAACCTAATGAGTGCAGCAGCATGTAACATGGCATGTCCCCATACAGAAGACGGTAAATTAGATTTCATAAGTAAAGGTCTAGCAATTAATTGCAACCTTTTAATCAATGATTCTGCTAGACCGTTTTGTGTATGAACATGAGCCACTGGATGTTCTACCATAATTCCAATAGACATGCAATAATCATTAAAAGTTTGAGAAGTAAACTCACCTGCATTATCAAGCCGGATTCTTTTAATTTGATAATCCGGGAAATTGGCTCTCAATTGGATAATTTGTGCTAATAGTCTAGCAAACGCAACATTTCTTGTTGCTAACAAACTCACATGTGACCAGCGTGTTGATGCATGTCAATTAACACCATAAAATATCTAAATGGTCTACATGGAGGTGTAATAGGCTCACATATATCTCCTTGAATTCTTTCTAAAAATGGAGCTTCAGGTCCAATTTTATTTGGAGATGGCCTAGTAATTAGTTTTCCAAGAGAGCATGCTTCGCATGTCAATTCTTTTGATAATAGGATCTTCAGGTCCTTTAGGGGATGCCCATTTGCACTTTCAATTATTCTCCTCATCATTATATTTCCTGGATGACCCAATCTGTCATGCCATAATGTAAATAATTTTGGATCAACTAACTTCTGGTTAGTATCAACTAACTTCGAGTTAGTAACAACTAACTTCGAGTTAGTAACAACTAACTTCTGGTTAGTAACCATATTTGATTCTATTGTACTTATATAAGTACCATATAGTCCAGAGGACATTGCTTGCATCTTTTCAATTATGATTTTCTGGCCATTCTTAATAGATGTGATATAAAGATATTCGTAATTTCTCTCATTCATAGTTTCAATATGATAACCATTCTTTCGAATATCTTTAAAGCTTAGTAGATTTCTTCTGGATCTACTTGAATATAATGCATCATCTATTATTAATTTTGTTCCTTCAGGTAACAAAATACAAGCTCTTCTGGAGCCTTCAATTAAATTACTTATGCCAGTGTGGATATTAGTCTCACCAAGATGCAATTGTGAAAAATATTTCTTACTTTTCAATATGGTATTTGTTGTTCCGCTGTATACTAGACATGGATCTTCTTTACTTACCATTGCGTCAGTCATTTTCAAAATAACTTTGCAACTTCTTCCGAGCAATTCGTGCTGATAACGTGTTGTAAATTGAAGAAAAGAAAAGTAAACAAGATATTGAGAATGTATAAAGATGACTATCTTTTATTCATATGCTTTTCTTGTGTATATATAATACATGTTACAATCCTCTATTTATAGATAGAAAATGTAAATAACAAGCCATCTAATTTAATTCAATTGATAAATGTGGGGAGATGAAACATATTTCATTAAGGAGAGTTTTGAAGTAATTAGTGAAGAGTTTCAAATAAACATCCATAACTTCATTTATTTATAACAATATCTAATATATCTACTTTTTCAATTTTGTCAAACTTTGAATCATTTTTTTTAAATCTTATATTTTATATTAAAGCTTTTGCAGTTTTTTTTAATTACATCTAGTTTCTCTTCATTTGATTTCATCTTTTCTAGTTCTTGCCTTTTTATCTGAATCTAGTTCCTCTTGATCGGAATCTAATTCTTCCTCATCCAAATATGAAATTTCTTTAGAATTCTCTTTAGAGAAATATTCAAAAAAGCATTGAATTATTATATCTCCTAACCCTTCTTCTTTGACTTTTGTTTCCAAAAAGCATTTTATTGAAAAAAAAAAAAATTTCTTCTTTTTTTCTAATCTTTCATCATATGCATATGAATATGTTCTTTCGAATTCTCTTTTGATTTCCATTAAACGTGTTTTCATTCAAAAATCTAATGACTGTAGTTCTTCTTAATCTAAATCAGGACACTCCGGACGATTCTACCATAATTCTAGAGAAATAGACTTAGAAAAAAAAACCTAGTTCCTACTCCCCAAAATAATACTAGTTCTTTTCCTCGTGTTTTCGGATGACAGAAAATGGTTTTTGAAGATGAAAGTCATCCGTTCAAATTCGAAAAAACTATTTTCTACTAAACTCCAATTTTATGCAATTACATATATAAAATTAAGAAGATGAAAGTCAATATATATATGAAATTAAGAAGATGAAAGTCATCCGTTTAAATAAAGTTCCATTTCACTATTTTTAGATAAAATAAAGAGTGATAAAAAAAAATTGAATCAATATTATGCAATTATAAAATTACAAGCAAAAATATTATTAGAAAAATTCAAAATAGAATATAGAGTGATAATCAATCTTTACCATGCAAAAAAAAAAAGTAATCAGCTGATACAAAAAAAAAAAGAATTGTAGTAAAAAAAAGATTGCAATTTCAATAATTGCATCTAGTTTACTAATAATTTGTGTTTCCAATAAATGCTGATTTTTTTTATTAATATTCAACATTAAATAAAAATTAATAAATTTATTCAAATTTTTGAAAAATTATAAAATTATCTAAACCATCAAAAAATTTGGCGGTTCACATTTTTTTTACTGTCAGAATTGTCGGCGGTCCAGAAAAAATTGAACCGCCGAACATTTCAGCGGTTTGGTTATATATATATTTTTTGAGGGATGCTTTGGTGGACATAAGGACCTATTTGTAAAATGAATATATTTTTATTTTTAAAATTCAAACAGTCGATCCAACCGTTCAACATTATCTCCATATTAAAATGTACTAGGAGGTCAAATTTTACATTTTTTTGAATTTTTTTACTATTTATTAAGATGGTTACGAAATCTTTGTTTTTAGACTATTGAAAAACAGCGATTTCGTAACCATCTTAATAAATAGTAAAAAAATTCAAAAAAATGTAAAATTTGACCTCCAAGTACATTTTAATATGGAGATAATGTTGAACGGTCGGATAGACTGTTTATCGACTGTTTGAATTTTGAAAATGAAAATATGTTAATTTTACAAATAAGTCCTTATGTCCATGGCATATTTTTTTTTTGGAAATTCACATCAAAGATACAGAAGATTTGGATTTCATTAATTAGGTGTCGCGTTTTTGTCGTGAGACCCACGTGGCTATGTACTCTTCACTAACAACCACCAATTTTTCAATTGTATTTTAAATTCCAACCACATGTCCTGTTTTCAATAAGCATGGAATTAAATATAAATCTTTTGACCACACAACCTTATTCAGCGCCTCTGTAGTCTGTATTGCCTTAAAAAGAACAATCTTTAGCATTTATACAACCAATAACAAAAAAGACAAACCTTCAGCCTCTCTCTCTCAAAATAGAACTCTTTAAGGACCTCAACGGTCACCCTTCCGTATATGTGTAGAACGACGTGGTAACTTTAAGAATGCGTACTTTCAAAACCAACCGAGTCTTCGTAGGACACATGTACATCCTCTGCAACAAAAGTTTCTTCCTGTGCTTAAGCCAGGTCTGTTTGTCATTGCTTAGAGACAAATCGTTCGTCTGCAAGGACAGTGAGGGAATAACATGGGTGGATGAGAAAGTGCCGAAGCTAATCGGGCTGTATATTAACACTGTGATCGGAAACAAAATAGAATATAATAAAAAAGAATAGAATAGAATAGAATGAACATAATTTTGAATTGAAATTTTAAGATTCGCTAAACTATTTTCTCAGAACGAATTCATTCTCAATAATCTTATAATTACCCTTAAACTGTTTTCAATTTACAAATAATGCCATTAACACCTAACTTTTAGGGTTTAATTTTGTAAGAGAGGAAATTAAAAGAATTTTTTTGACAGTGGATAGGAAGAAGAACGGAGGAGAAGAAGTAGAAATACACTTCGTCGGAGCAAATGAGAAAGCGACTCGAGGTCAAATCATCAATCAGAGCAAACGGAGAGAAGGAAGGGGTTTTGCGTCACTTCACGCGGTTCCATACAATTCTCGCAAAATATCTTCGTTTTGGTGTGGATTTCCCGACGGGATTTCGAAGGAGAAAAGTCGCGCGAATTCCTCTCGTTTCTTTCGTCGCCTCCGCTTCCGATCATATACGCGACACAAATTCTGATTTTATTTCTTATTTTATGCGACTTCACTCCTTTCCGATAAGAGGGTAAGCTTGCTCGCATTGAAGTTTGTCAACAATATCATTTGTGCTGAAATATTTAACAATATTATGTTAATTATCTGATTCTGAACGCATGTGTTTGGACAGCTAAAAATGCCGAAACAGTTGAATGAACCATATATTCTGAATACATACTTTCGAGTTCCTGCGTTCAGTTTGTTTATTTTGATACTTACAATGAACTAATGAAGCATGTATTTTTTTAACTTTTTTTTAATGCCTGAAACATTGGTTCAGTCATAATTACAGAACGCACGTATCAAAAATAGAATAATATTATTAAATATTTCAGAAAATATGTTTTATTGTCAAACATTGTAAAAATTGAAATAGACAAATATTCCAACTTGAATCTTATGACAAACTTTTAAACAATTGGAATATTAAAATGCAATTGAAAGATTGGTGGTTGTCAGTGAAGAGTTCGTGGCCACGTGGGTCTCCTGCTATGTTGCATGGATACAGGTACGGGTATCGTATCGGATACGATACGGATACGACGATATGACAATTTTCAAAAATGTAGGATACGATACGTTAATTTTATATATATATATTATTTTCTATTATTTATATAGTGTATTTAGATAATCATAAAAATTATAATTAAAGGTTCAAGCTATAAAAAATTAAAGATTTAATCTAAAGATAGATTAAATACTATAGTTATTGGATTATAACACAAGTGAACTGTGGCGGAGTGGTTGAAGCTTTTATCTCTCACCCAAGCAACTCAAGTTCGAATCCCGCCCAATACAAAAAAAAAAACACATTTCTGCGCCGGTCTACGCGTGGCTCACGGGTGCGGGCCCAGTTCAGATCGCGGTTCACGGGTGCGGGAGTCGCGGCTCACATTGTCCCGCCGTATCCCCACATTTCGCCACGTATCCTGCTGTATCCGAGAGTTTCAACGGAGTATCGGCGACTGTATCTCCCAAGTATGGATACGCCACGTAGGTGGATACGCCAGCTGGCGTATCGGATACGTATCGGTGTCGTATCGAGCGCATATCGGTATCCGATACGTATCCGACATGAGTACAAAGGTAAATTTGAATTATCCGAGTAACATAGGTCTCCTGACAAAAACGCGACACCGAATTAATGAAATCCAAATCCTCTGTATTGCAGCCCGTGGTATCTTTGATGAGAATTTTCAACAACAAAAAAATATAACCAAACCGCCGAAAAATTTCAGTCCAATTTTTTTCTGGACTGCCGAAAATCCCACCGATTTTTTTATTAATACCCTCAAACAATAACAAAATATTAAATATGTCCTTTTTTTTAAACTGCCCTAACCGGCCTCCCATGGGGCGGTTCACTCTCTGCCAACCAAACCGCCCCCCCATGGGGCAGTCCACTATGCATATCTAACCGCCCCACAGAGGGGCGGTTCACTATAGAACCTTTTCAATTAGGTTTTTCTATCTCTTCCCCCTCACAATTCACTCTAACTCACCTAAAAAAATTCACTCTTCCTCACTATTGGCCACTGTTAGGTTTTTTTAATTATTTTTTATTATTATTTTTTTTAGATGAGAAGAATGGACAGTAACAATCGAGTTAAAGAGAAAGAGAGCAACCGAGGTAGGTCGTCCAATCGTGACGGCCTAGTGATCGAGGTAAAAACCGAGATAGAGTTAACTAGTGATCGAGGTACAAATAAGGGAGAAAAGAAATGTAAATAATGCGTTCCTATCAATAAATGTTACTTATGTAGAATGGAGAACTACATTAAAAACTTACCGCTAAATCAACAGGAAATTTTGGACGATGACTTTGTGGAAAACCTCTATGGTTGCCTGTCAAAAAAGAAAAAGGTTGATCCAGAGCCTCCAGCATCAGACGATGAGTTCGTTCCTTGTACTTATGCTGTTAAAGTTGCCACTCCGTCTGGTGTGACTGGTTTAGATCCAGCAGATTCTGATGATGACTTTGTTGCATGTACTTTTAAGGCTCGTTGAGTGCACTTCAAGTTTGCTTAGATGAAGCAAAAATAGCTATGAAAGCTTGCCGCTAAAGCAATTGCGTCTATATGGAAGAATTCTGCCGAAAATAACATCAAGGGTGGAGATTTGATTATAATCAAAACAGTCCATGGATTGAGTACACAAATCGTACGGCATAGGGGAACCTGCACGACTTCCTGACTTAGCTGATTTTGCTGTAATTTCGCCATTTTGCATGTTGTGCACTTCGTGTTAAGTATTGCATGCTCTATGTGATGTCCTATTTTGGTCCTATCTCCAGAAATTGCCTAAAATTGACATTTTTGCTTTGTTTTTGGCTTAAATACGTAACTTTCTCAAAAACCTGCCAAAAAGACCTAAAAACACATTTGCGGTAAATAAATCGGGAAAATGGCTACTTTGCATTCGCTTTTCGCCATTTTCCGGAAGAAAAGATATATATTTTCACTATATGTTTTGGCTTCATCATGCTCACCGCTACTGCTCTCAACATGTGTTTGAGAATTTTGGAAAGCACACCGAGAAGACTAAAAAAATGACTGTGATTGCATTCGGCCATCATGGAGAATTTATACTGACCTGACATGGTGAGAAAACTCCATGAGACATGGAACATGGCAAGTGGGTATTCATTTCCCAAGACTATAGGTATAAGGTCATTTTGAAGAACGACAATGAGGTGGAATGCTCGTGTTAGAAGCCTCAGCTCACCGGAATACCATGTGTTAATGTGTTGGCGATGTGTCGTCTAAGATACAAGTTCTACTAATAATTTCATAATCATTACTATATTTGACGATGACATTACTTACAAATGTGTAAAAAATACAAGAACTTGAATGAAAATGTCTTCGTAAATTACTATTACAATATTCAAACACTCATCGACACATAGAGTGATAAATTCCATGTGTATGACAATCAGTGTGATTGGCCGGCGCACGAAGGACCGATCTTAGTTCCAAAGCATCAGTTAGTGAAGTGGGTAGGAGACAACACAACCGGATCTCCATGTGGATGGACATACTAGAAGAAAAATAAAATGGTCACCAGACCAACAGAGCAACCCTCGAAAAGCATGCGAGAAAGAGAATGAATGCTAGAAACCGTACCAAATAAGATAATACTTTTTATAAAAATAAGATGTCACAAAATTAACAATTGTTGTAACAATATATATTTTTTTCTCTGCAGTTTCATCATCCAAGAGGTGGTTATTTTTTTTCTGCAGTTTCATTTCAAATTGTACTTGGATGGAATGTTTGTTATGTTGTGTTGTAGTAGAATTTATTAGTTATGTTGTAAACTAATTTGTACTAATTTTTAGTTAAAACTTAGTACAACCTTTTATTTGTTAAACATGTGTGTTTTAGTGCAACCTTTTATTTCTACAGTTTTTCTGTCTAATTTGATGTGAAGATATAATTATAAACCCAACAAAAAACAGAACAAAACAAAATTCAGCATTACAAAACAAATTTCAAAATTTCAAAATTTCAAAACAAAATAGAACTTAAAAAAAACAGACAGAGTGGTGCGCACCCCCAGCTGGCACACCAACCTAGTGCACTTCCCCAGATAGATCACCAAATTGGTGCGCTTCCCTAGCTGGTGCACCAGCCAGGGTTGGTGCACACCCTCAGAGTGCATGGGTGGTAACTTTTGAAATTCAAAGTTTTGGATGGTGGTTGTTTAATTTTGATTTGTTGGGGTGATAACTAAAAAAATTCAGTTGAGTATTTGTTCATAAAATACATGGCCTTTAAATAGAGTAGGGTTAAAATGCATCATTGGTTTTGTGCTTCAATCATGCTCCACATTCTTATTTTCATTTTCAAAGTTCGAACTGTTCACAATGATCTTTGTATTAAAATGTGCTTGGAGACCAAATTTTATATTTTTTTGAAAGTTTTTACTAATTTTTTAGATAGATACAAAATCACTATTTTAAGAAGATTTTGGACCTTCCAAAACAGTGATTTTGTACCTATCTAAAAAAATAGTAAAAAAATTCAAAAAATATAAATTTTGTCTCCAAGCACATTTTAATATGAAGATCATATTGAGCGGTTCAGATCGATTGTTCGAACTTTGAAAACAGAGAAAAAAACGTAGAGCATAATTGGAGTACAAAATTAATGGTGCATTTTAACCCTACTCCTTTAAATATTTGAAAAAAATAATTTCGCTCGTCCAGAAAAAAAATCACTAAATACATGGCTTATCGTTTTTATCGCTCACAAAAAAAAAAAACGAATTCTTCACATCAAAAAGTGCACTTCACAAAATTTAAAGAAAAAGGTAAAATTACTTGCAAGATAGTTAGCACCTCTCTTAAAAGTTCTTTGAAAATAGTTGATGTTAGTTAAAAATGAATTTAAAACTTCATAAACATATAATTAAACAAATATGCTCCTTCCGTTATTTCCTCTCTAAACCCCAAAAATAATTTCCATTAGCTGTAAAAAAAATGTCCCCTGAAACAAACTGAATTCATTATCAACAAGACAAGAAGTGCTGCTCTATACTAGATACTGGTGTAGATGGAAAATAAGGGAAACCAGAAGGGCAAATTTGTCTTTTATACTTCTAATCAAAGATTAAAGTCAATTTTACTAAGATTACTTCTATTACAGGAAACTATCAAAGACTCTTGAGATTTTTATGACTAATATACCAAATGTTAAAGTTAATGGGAAAATATTTGATTAGTAAATGAGTCATGGCTATGCACCTAATTTTCCAAAATTTAAAAAGTGAAAATAATTCAAAATGTCAAAAGTAAAAGACATGCGCGTAACTGCATGCTTCACAGAACAAAGATGAATGGCAAAATAAAAATAAAAAACATAAAAAACATAAAAGAAACGGCCTCCTATCTATTTTTCTGTCCACAATTATGCTTTTTACTGTGGCAAAAAATATTACCAACACAAAAGAACTACAGCACTAGAATGGATCTAAGTTGCTTGCAACAGCTCCTTTATGTCGTATCCTTGAAGCTGAAAACCGCAAAAACAAATTCTCATTTAGAATTATCAAGCAGTTACTAAAATGGACAAGCAACATACAACTATCAACACAAGAACATAACCTGAAGAAATGTAAGCAATAATATAACCCCCGAATTCCAACATGCATGAATAGTAATTGGCGTGAGGAGATTACGTGTTTGAGCATATGATAAACCGAGAGCAGCTCCTATTTTGATTCAAAACAAAAGAAACATTTTATTCAAATTAAGCCATAATCTTTTATTCATTTCCCTGAATTTCTGGACAATTTACATCCAAAAGTTGATCCTTGGTCAATTTTTCAAAATTAAATCATATATATCAGAGAAAAGAAGAAGACATTAGAGCATCATGAACCGGTAAAAGAAAAATAATAATGAACTTATTAGTATGTTGCCAAGAAATACCTAATCACTGAAGGAATTTAAGAAATGACCCTATATATAATTTTAAACAATGACAGTGCTACAAATTAACTATAAGATAAAAGAAATGTAACTTTCATAGAATTATGAATTCAATTAGTAAGTACTCCCAAATAAACCAAAAAGCTCCTTAATTCAATGTTCTAAAGCAACAGACAAAAAGAACAAGATAAACCCACATTCTTAAGATACCATCAGCAATATAAACTGTTGCCTTGATTTAGGTTACTTCTGCATTTTCATTTTTCTTAATTCAAAGAATATGAATGTTAAAGCTTTGACTAAATGGAGAAACCGTAGTTCTTCTTAATTTAAATTTCCATCTTGAGTTTACGGATAATGAGGAATTAATGCAAATCTCCTAAAAGTAAAAAGGAAGTGCTAAAGTGAAGCAGGTACATTAGAGAACACATTCTCATCTAATCAAAAAAAGAGAGAGAAAGTTAAAAGCATCTATACCTAGAACGAATAGCTGGGGGAATTCACTAGGGGTAAAATGGGCAAGAGCAAATGTTGCCGCGCTTATCGCCACTGCAACCGGGGTTGGGACCCTGCATATGATATTAAGAAAATAAAAATAAACCTTGATAGATTCTTAAGTATGAGAATAATTTCAAATTTTAAATTGCAGAATAAGTTTTGGATGCACACTTTCTATATCCAAACTATGCTGGTTCTAAGCAAAAACCGACATTTAGCAAGACTGAATGCTTCATTCTAATATCTGACGTCCACCTAAAAGGACTTCGTAATTACTCAAACTGGAAGTGATATTACCATATAATTCAGTAATGCTGTCCCTAATATTTATAAATGTACATGCATGTTAAAGAACAGAATGGAAGTTACCATTTTGTAAGGGAAACCATGAGAAAACCTCGAAATATAGTCTCTTCAAGAAGTGGGGCCAGAACTCCCGTGATAACTACCAAAGAAGCAGTACTGCCACAGATGAAACAACATTTAAGAAGTTAATTTTCAAGAAAAATGAAACTAGCAATATCATTTATAGAATAATTTAACCCACCATTACCTTGTGCTTGAAGAGCCAATTAATGGTAATAAACGACTCAGTGCATCAGTCTGCAAATTCAAAAATATAAGCACAACAAAAGGAAATTAAATAAAAATGGGCTCATATATAAATATTATAATTACCATCAAGAAAGAGTTACAATACACATATACCCTCAGAACATATGAAAATATCTATATACTCATATTCTCTATTTGTTTCAAAAGAGGGTATTTGGTCTTAATAGGAAAAGTAACAAATAAGGGGCACATATGATGTATTCAAATGTTCCAGAAGGGTGATTGAGATATCTCTAGTTCGGGAGAATAGACAAGATATGTTGCCAATTGTGCGCATATATGACACTGCTCAAATATAATTCACACCTCTCTTTGTGGAGGTTCACCATTTATCAAATTTGTACCAACTCCAACCAAAGCAATGGCAATAACAGCACCTATGAGCCAAATACCAGCCCACAAAAGCCAACCATTTTGTAATTTGAAAGGTTCCCTCACATCTGAAATTTAGAAAAAAGAAATATACTATTTAGTTAGGTTCCATTGCAAACGGCACCCAACATATTACTATATTGGAGGAGTACCCAATGTTTATCGGATTTGCAACAGAAACCCAGCAATTTTTGTGGTGTCAGCAAACACCACGAAGTTGTGCTGTATTGCTCATACCTCAAAACAGTATGGGTCCCAATTGCAAATATCAGATGAAGAAGTTGTGCAGCCTTAGATGTACTTCACAAAGAGCTCCAGGATTTATTGTCATGCATGTCAAGATTAATACAATCATCCAGTTTTGAATACTTTGGTATTTTTAGAGTATTGAGATTGTGTGATATTCTAGGGATTTCATATCTAAGATTTAATAAGCATATATTAGGTAAGAGATCTTGTAATAAGCATAGCCAGTGTACTCAATTAATCAATGAAAATTATTTACTGAAACTTACTCTTCAACATCCTAAAATTCTTGTCAATGCAATGATTATATAATTTGAAAGATAACACAAAAGGAGAAAAGGTTCTTACCATAGCGAAATATATCATCGGAAAAAGGTCTAAAGGTGTTAGTAATGCCATAAATAACACCTAGCACAACTGCTGTTACGCTTCTGTGAAAGATTAAAAAAAAAATAGTTACTAATAAATAAACATGATAAATTCAAAATACCACAAGTAAAAATTTAATGAAATTAAAAGTACAAGGATTTACTTATTACATACAATTGACCAATAAGAAGCACTACAGCCTTCTCATCCAGTGTTGCTTCGGCACCTTGGAACCCAAAATAGGGCAAGAGAGATTGCTCTACCAACCCAGTCAGAAAAAAACTGTCTAAAGACTATTTAGTACAATACCAGTTTTTAAAAGTTTCCAAGAAATTAAGGAATGAAATATGAGACAAGCTGCACTCATCACTTGTTAGGTTCACTGCCACACACCAGATGTAGAAATTATTATCTTTTCTTCCTTTCTGTTTCTGGATAATTTTTATTTAGTTTAGGCTAAACTTTATAGCTCTAGCATATATTTCCTCAGTTTTAAGTAATATAAAAAATTCAAGAATACCTTGACAAACATGAAATACTGGCTATGATTATTACAAGACAAATAACCCACAAGAGTAAGTTCATTTACTTCCCAATAAGACACAGCACAAATAACCCACAAACATGAAATACGTCATCTATACCACCTCACTTATTTTAATAATATATCTGAGCGACCTCCCTTCCTAAAGAAGGAATAAATGAAGCTATTTGGGTGCATAAGTATCTGAATAAAATTAGGAGAGGATGGGTTAGACACCATACTTCCTGTGTATTATTAAGGCATATGACATATGTCTTACTAATCAGCAGTACATTTCTGTGACCTTTGGATGTTATGTAGGTGTTGGTGCATAAATTTAGTCATTTTCTATTAATCTTACACATGACAAGTGCACAGAAAATGTACATTTAGTCTTGTATCAGTGTATCAGCAACAAAAGAGAAGCATATAAGCAAAAATGCAATTGAGGTTTGTTTTTTTATTACTGAAATAACTTTTGCTCAATTATGAACGATACCTTATGGCACATGCAATCATTACAAGAGAACTAGTCTGCCACCCCCAAGGCACGTCCCATCGTTGAAAAATAGGCCATTCCTCCTTCGAACTCTAAGCAATATAATGAAAATTGCATAATTTTTGGTATTTGCAAAGATGTTCTCACTTTAGAGTACAGAATAAACAACCCAACAGAATAGTTGCCTTAGAAATTACTTCTTTACTCATAAAAAAAAAATTCTTCCTTTATATTTCCACAAATCATTACTTACTGTAGCCATCTTCTTGTAAATAAGTTACCAGTGTATGGTTTTCAACTTTTCATAAACAAAACAAGGGGTCAAATAGAAATTAGATTAAGACGGACAATATTTTTCTTTGATCCAATTTAGTGCTCTTCCAAACACTAAAAACAATTTTTTTGAAGTCGCTACATGGCTTGAACATGCAGAAAAGTAATAAAAGGAAATTATTGCACATAAAAAAAAAACCAATATTTTGTTTAATATGGAATAGGAATGGCTTAAGTCCATCTCCATATAATGCCAATGCCAAATTCCAATGGGTATTTGATTCAATTAACTCTTGGTTAATAGTTATCCAAGTATAACTAGACAACCATTTTTATAATAAAGAATAGATGTCGTGAACGCAGCAATATTTTATACAAAAAGTACCTTCTCCGAAGAAACAGGTTCAAGCTTCTCCTTGCCATTATAAGAGCAAGTGAAGGCGTTTTTCCTCCGCCGCTCAAATTGGAATCGCAAAGGGAGGAAGAGATTATCTTTCTGTCCATTTAATAGAGAAAAAGGAGGGTAAATCAACGAACAATTGGAGAGCGAAGTGAATTTATTGGTTCGCAAAGAAAAGGGCTTTGCGAGAGGGGAAAGTAGTGCACGCGGACAGGGAGTTGCTCCAAGGAGCAAGAGGTAAGAAGCCATTTTTGGTGCTACAATATAACTGGAGAGGAGAGATGATATTTATCCAAATGAAAGAGGAACTTTCTTTTTCGGTCTATCCGGCGTGTCAAATAAAAAAGAGAAATAAAGAGAATGAAATGCCCGTGTTTTGAAAAAAAAAAAAAATGAGAGAAAATTGCCGAACACTTTTTATAAGCATTTAAAAAAAAAATAGAATTTCCGAGTTAGTCGTGCTTTTGAAAAAAAAATCATAAATTAATACGTAGATCTAGTCTGTATTATCAATAGGCTCGATAAAACTTCTCTTTTAATTTTTGTGCATAATTTATTTTTCTAAAAATTTGTCACATGTATTAACACACTTAGTTGTCATACTTTGCATCAATTAATTGGAAAGAAAAATCAAAATTTATATCATTAGAATTCCAATTGATTGAAAGGGATCAATTTATATTCTAAGGAGAAATTGGCACTCTCGGATTTAGAGATATTTGTGAGATGAATTGTTTAAGAATAATTATTCTAAGGGACGCATAATTAGGTCAATCATGGGGTGAATAAATTACTCAAGGGAGAGGTCATGAATATTTTTGAAATTCTAAATTTTTGAAAGTCATATCAATTGTACCAAGTTCAAGTTGTAATTTAATTTGTAGCAAGTTCTTGAGATTGTATGGTTTAACCTAGACCTGACCTTAGACCAGCTGGGATATCGTTGCTTGAGGACAAACAACAATTCAAGTTGGGAGGTGTGATCAAGCTCATTTTGTTAGTGAATTACACATGGTTTTGGCTTAGGTTTTGTCTTATTTTCTCACATTTATGTTTAATTATTCCGTAAAAAAGGATATTGTTGCCCTATTTTATGTTTTAAGTGCAGGAACCATGTTTTGGGCTATTTTACATCATTTGGAGCAAGAATCGGGTTGATCGGAAAAGCGCAGCTCATCGACTAAGGCTCTGGTACGGACCATATTAGCCAATACGGACTAGAGCCCTAGTACGAACCAAAGATGGCCGAATACGCATTAACTCTTGTAGCGACACAATGGGAGTACGGTCCGTATTAACCAATACAGACCGTACCCGGCACGCCCTTTGGTGAATAACTGCAACAGCTGTATCCAAATCAGATAACTTGGACTCCGCTTATCTCCAGGCGCCCCTTCACTCCTATTTAAGCCCTCTGGACTGAACAAAAAAATCATCTTTGTATCTTTAGTTTTATATTTTTTTAAGTGAGAAAAGAGAAGTGTGTAGAGACTAAGTAGGAGGGTACTTCGTGTATGGTTGTATTTTTCTCTTCTCTCTTCATAAACATGATGTTCAACGGCTAAGTTTAGATTGTTAGAGTTGGCAGTAAACCTTGTTACTCATGATGCTTTGATATATACTTTTATTTGATCATTGTTTAGTTTTTTGTTGTTCGATTGCTTTTGCGCTTTATGTTCTATTTTACTTGATTTTGTTTATTAGTTTAGACCGTCATGTGATGGCTACATATGGAGGTTAGTCATTTTTGGGCTAATCGAATCGGGATAATGGAGAATAAAAATACCAGATTAGTAGTGGAAACCTTAACCGGAGATATCAACAAAAGTATACATGGAAGTCTCAACATTCGCAGACAAATGTCGCATTGTCGTGCCTTACCACAGGAACACCTAACATGACCAAGAAAATAGAACGACGTACCCCCAATAAATGAAGTATGAACACTCTTTAACTTTGGATTTATGTTTTGCTTTTAAGTGCCAACTAAAAAAAATCGGATTGTGCCCCAAGCTGAATTCGGATTCGGATGTTCGAAATTATGTTCTGATCTTGCAATTTTAAATAAATAGGAAGTTTACATTTGTTGTCATAATTATTAACTTATTATGATATCCTAGTTATAATATGCGATGTCGGATTTGAATTCAACATAATTAAAAAAATATCCATCCTAGCCGAACATTGAAATTTTTTATTTTTCTTCTTTGTTTCCAAAATTTTCAATTTCTCGGATGTTATTTTTATTTTATTTTATTTTGTTTCCAACAAATATCTTGCTAACAGGCCAATTTTGCCGCCTAAAAAAAGGTTTCTATTCGTTGAGCGCAATCAAGCCTAATTTACTTCTTCTTTCTGTTAGCCTGCAAGGGAAAGGCCCAAGTCAGAAACTCTCTGTATATATTACCTAAAGTAACTCAAATTTTGTGTATTGATCCGGACTGTCAGATCTGTTTCGACACGAATATTAAAGAGGAAAAATTCTGATCGACGGTCAATATCTAAACTCAAACTTGAGTTACTTCAGTGAAGCCGGACTCCGCCTAAAAGCTCTTTTTTCTTGTCTTAGCGAGAGAGAGAGAGAGAGACGGGAAGAGGTGAGAGATGGCGTCGGGGCAATGGCTGGAGGCCGCGCTGCACGAACTGAGCGGGAAAATCGAGAGCGGGCTTCAATTGGACGGCGACCTCATCTCCGGTCTCGTCTCTTTTTGCGAGCTCGCTCCTCCTTTAGACGCCGCCGATTATATCAAGGTTTGCACATACTTCTACCGTTCCACGATCTGCTACAACTAGTGATATATCTTTTTGTTCTTCTTTGAGATTAGACGGATCAGAGGAATATTGTGGCATCTTTATATTTTACAATATAATGAGATTATTTTGAGAAACTGCTGATGAGTTAGTCTGCTTCACATTTCTGTAATTGCGCTCTAGATTTTGGCACTGCAGTGATTAGATTCGTACTGTCTTGGTACCAGCACACGTAATTGTTTTCGTTTTTAATTCCTTTCTCTTCTAATTATTCATTTTTTATTTTTATATACTTGCTAAGTGTTTTTTTGGTATCATTTACATATTAGTGGTCTGCTAATGTAGTTTTCGTATTGAAAATAGGTACTATACTGTCTCATGTGCATGTGCCAGTAGTAGGTGGGACAGTGATCTTTTGTTTATGGTTCCGAGTTCATTGATAATACTCTTCCTGTCTTCCCTCTATAAATATGATCTTTGGTGAAAGAAAATAACTGCTTATTTTATTTAAACAGAATATAATTGGTGAAGAGGCAGGTCATGATGTAATCCAAGGATACCTACAAAAAAGGGGCCATTTGGATCCTTCAGCTGTGATCCAAAACCCACATCCGCAAATCTATAACCCACAAATTCACACTAAACCATCTTCAAGTGGATCCAGTTCCAGTAAGAAATCTTCTATGGCACCACAAGAGGCTGCAGCACCCCCTGTCACACAACATCCTAAGAGCCAACCAGAGGTCAGAGCAAGGTCAAGTAATGCTAAAAAGAAAAAAGGAGGAAAAGCTATCTCCCTTGCTGAAGCTGCAAAGGGTTCTGTTGTATTCAAGCAAGGGAAGCCTTGTTCCTGTCAGGCCCGAAGGTATGATCATAGTCTGTTATATATACATTACAGTAGTGGTATGAATATGTACCTGTTTCCCATACACACAGAAGAGACTATGCTGTATGAACTTTAACCTGTGTAGCATGAACACGGACATGAGGGTCCAGCACGACATGACATGACATGATACAACATATCATTTTCATTTAATTTGTATTCGGAAATGAGTGTTAGTGTTGTGTCAGACACTGGCATTGAACGCCTCTAGAAGGGTCCATGTTACATAGACTTCGACATGCAGAAAAATATCACATATAGCCCTCCGAAACAGGAAATATCATTCGATAGCCTAGAAACATGGAACCTGTAATTCAGCGACAATTTTTTGAGAAGATGCTGTGTCTTCCCCTACTTCACTGGTATGCCTTAAAGTAAATTTGGAAGGAGAACACAACAAATTTGGGTGTTTTTTTCTTCTGAAATTAGAAGTTCGGTATAGATAACATGAATCGGGCATTAAAAGGGTAAAAGGAGATATTTATCTTCTTTTTAGAATTATAAAGTACTTTGATTTTTTGTAGGAGTACACTTGTACTTTTCCCAAAATACTTTTCCTAATTACCTTTTTCAGGCATGCTCTGGTGAGTAACTGCTTGTCATGTGGCAAGATTGTGTGTGAACAAGAAGGGGAAGGGCCTTGTAGCTTTTGTGGTGCTCTTGTGTTGAAAGAAGGAAGCACTTATGCTGGTCTAACTGACTTTGATGCGCCTCTTTCTAAAGAGGAAGTAGCAGCTGAAGATTATGCTAAGAGGCTAGTAGATTATGATAGAAACTCAGCTGCTAGAACCAAAGTTATAGATGATCAGAGTGATTATTATGAGATAGAAGGAAATAGCTGGTTATCAACTGAGGTACACAATCTGAACCTTTTTAAGACTTAGAGCTGAAATTTGTTGTGCAAAGTGAATGCTCGCATTTTATTCTCTATTTGTTAATTAGGAGAAAGAAGCTATGAAGAAAAAACAGAAGGAATTAGAAGAAGCAGCTGAAGCAAAGAGAAAAAATGTGATCATCACATTTGATTTGGTTGGTCGCAAGGTTAGCTTACTCACATCCTTCCCTATGAATTTAATGAATGAAATACCTCTGAAATTGAAATTGGAGACTAGGCACAGCAAGTGTTTTGCTCTAACATGTGGAGAGTTATTTTTCCATTTTCTTGGCAGGTGGTTGTAAACAAGGAGGAAGCTTCAGAACTAGAATCAGATTTCAGCATTTTAAGGCCACCGGGTCCAGAAGAAAGAGATATCAACCGCATACAACCAAACCCGACAGTGAAAGTACAGCCTGTGTTTATCAACCCTGGGCCAGTGAAGAAACCAGCTAAAGGAAAAGAGAACAAGAAGCTTAGTAGTGGCTTGTGTCTAGAGATAACTGGACGAGTGCAGCCTGACGACAACCGGCAGCTTAAGCATTTAATGGGACGTGGGAGAAAAGATGATGACTACGGTAGTAGTGTTGGTTTTGTTGAAGGCCGTGAAGGAGATGATGCTGACTGCTCTCATGATTATTACTGATTTTACTGTCTGTAAAATTATAAACGTTTATTTTGCACAGGAGCATTGTATCTTGCAGAAGATTTAAGGATGTTCTTGAAGCATTATAGTTTTATTTGCAAGCATTTTCATTATTAGTTTCTAAATCTAGTGAGGACCCAAAATGAGGGAGTCATATTTGTCTTATTTAGACATTATAGCTGATAACATTTCTGCATACTATAAATGAAAATTAACAATTGTGCATAAAATAAGCTATGTCACTTGGTGATTCCGGTTGTTGACGTTGAATGTTTGCTAAGTGTGTCGATTTTAACAGAGTTCGCTAAAAGCAGGAACTTGGATGATTATGTCTGTTGTTTTAGAACTTGGATGATTATGTCTGTTGAATTGCAAGTTCAATCATTCTGAATTCGACCCACACAAATGATCGTTGAGCTTAAGATATTGAATTTTTTTTTATAAACCATAATTAAAAAAAATATTTTTACGAAACCAACGGGATTACTTTTTTTTTACAAAAACGATAAGAACTGAAATGCCATTTCGGTCCGAAATTTTTTTTTTTTATTCCGGACCAAAATGACATTTCGGTCCGGTTCCCTTTTTGAATTTTCTGCAGCTGCTCATATGAAAACTTGTGAAACCAGGTACCACAGAAAATCCAAAAAATTTCGGACCGAAATGGCATTTCAGTTCTTATGGTTTATGTTCAAAAAAAAATAATCATGTTGGTTTCGTAAAAAACAAAATTTTAATTATGGTTTATAAAAAAAATTCTAAGATATTGGAACATCTAAACTTGAATGCACTGGAGCCAAGCGCACAGAACATGGGCCCCGCACATAAGAAAACCAACAACTCTTATTAGGCACAATTTTCCATGTTCATATATAATCTCTTAAAGGGTTCAGCTATGTACAACAAATCAGCCAAAGATTGTTAGCAAACCAAAAATAGAAGACAAAAAGATGGAAGGGGAATTCATGAATCTTTGCACTCAGCCTAGTGAGATTAGAACAAGTGCAGTACGGTCTCAGGCTCTGCTTAACAATTTATTTCGAGCTGTAACCATTAACTACAGCACTTAATGGAGTTAAGGTTCACCCTGAGGAGTGGTGGGAGAGTCAGGTGCAATTGTAAAATGCAAACCACTTCCTTGACCTGACTGCAGTATAAATGCCATTTCTGTAGCTGCCAGGGCTGTTGCTGCTTCCTGTCATGTGAAACAATGCAAATGACAAACACATTTTAGGAAAAACAAATTTTATGGACAAAAAAAAGTAAAAAATCTAAAGAATGTCCATGTTAAGTGTGTAGGCAATAAAAAATCATAAACCAGGGTGCATTTGCTAAAGATTTGTCCATGGATCTCCATACATCAATTAACGCAACTGATGCAGAAACAATGCCCAACATATTATTGTTAAATTATGAAATTTGGAAGATTGAAAAAATGAGAATTAAGTGGGAGTTCTGCAGTAACCCCAGAGATATAATCTTTTTTCCCAGACAGGATTTCATGTGTACTCCTGCAAAACTGCAAATTATCACATGCCTCTGAACACATATAGAATATGACTAGCAAAACATTATCAATAACCCTACTGTAACTAGCCCGTCAAGCTACATTAATTTAAAAATTCATGGTTTAATACTTGCAGGTTGTTCAAAAATTTGAGTTAATTTTTTAAAAGACAATCTTTCTTACCCATAGAAACAAACATAAATATAGTTTTACAATATAACAGCATCTTTTATTATTATATTTTTCAAAACTACTAGCGTGAAGAAAAGGGGATATTTGTAAAGAGGATTAATTTTGGAATAATTACGAAAGTTAGCTCTTGTAGTCAGTAATATTGTGTGCAACATTGCAAGTTTTACAGGTTATGGATTGCAATATTCGGCAAATTATCTAAATTTATTGCTCAGATTCAAATTGAAAAACAATATTTATCAAGACCATCTACATCACTCTTTATGAAAGAGATACAGAGGGATAGGTGGGTGAGCTTTGCTAACCTGAGTTTGCCTTCTGTGCTGAATGATGCTAATCGCCCATGCCATAATGTAAAAGGGAAGCAGAAAACCCAAAGTCCTCAGTACAAATAGCTGTTCAATTTACCCAAGATGTTGTCAGTTGTACAAAAATCACCAACCAGTGAAAAATAAGAAGACAAATAATTTGATACAGCATGAATGCTGCAATTGTGCTTACAGAGAATATTGCAGAGCCATCATCATCTTCATCATTTATGAACAAGGCAGGTTTCAACAGAAGAAGTCCCATAAACTGTTTCAATTTTTTTTTGGCAATTTTAAATTCATCAGTTTTTTTTTTTTTTTCCATAACAGGTTACAAACAATGATACAAGTGGAATATAATTAATATTTCGGTTCCGCACCAAATATTTGCGGTAAATTGAAAATGGATTAACTTGACAATCTTAACAATATAAAAATCACTTCTAGGTTTCAAATCCGACATTTGGAATGTGATCTATATTATATTTATATCATACACCTTAACAATTGATGGAATTTGTTGCAACTTTTAATGTGCACCAAATGACACTCAAATTACACAAAATTTGATGCACAAATAATCTATATGACCAACAACATGTCCATAACTTCTTTCGATTAATTATTTACAATTTGTTGGCTCGATTTGGAAAATATTATCAAGATTGTCAATTACAACCATGGTCAATGGATCCCTACCCTTACAGAAAACTTATATTGATTAGTGATTTTGCACATCTAAAAGATATATGTTCTCTATTTGGCATCTGCGTACAAAGGGAGAATTCAGGGAAATAACAAATTAAAAAAAAAAATATGGGCCAAATATAACAGCTTCAAGATTAATTGCAACAACTATTACTTCAAGGTAAAAGAGCTTACTATCAGAGCAGCAGTACGAAAGAAGGAAGTGGTGCCACTGTTGGCAGCATAATCCTCATAATCAGATCCAAGTAACTGGTTTTGTGATGTGGCCACTGCAAGAATCCTAGGGTCATGCAGATCGAATGGTGTGCCTGTTATGGTCCACGTGCCACTGTACAAACAATAATAACATTAAAAAAAAAAAGGTCAACATGCATTTATTTGAAAATAAGATATATACAAATTAGGAAGGAGGGAAGAAAGCAGATAAAGTGATTATAATGAAACTAGAAAGAAAATTTGCCTTATGTCGATGGTGGTTTCATCTGGAATAATTCTAGGAGGTGCAGTGTACCCATTTCTGTATGACTGTAATTACAGAAAAGCAACTTTCAAATGCAAGCTTTTTGGGTTGACATATTGTAGAAATACAAATGAGGCACCTCACCTGATGGCAAATTTCACATGTTATGTTGCCTTTTTCATTGCACCATCGCTGCACACAAGCCCTATGGGCATACTGTAACATAATATAATGTTCAACTTTACATCAGACATGGAGTAACGAATACAAAAATATTAACATCCCATGCATGATGAAATAAAATACATCAGGCACAAAAGAAAAGCCTAGCTAAAAGGGGAAAAAAAAGCCTGGGTCTTGGGCCAAAACTTACTGGTGCTTTGTTAGGTAGCAGTTTATGTGTATGTTACGTGACAATTTATGTGTAATGTTTACTTGATTTCTAACTTTGAATCATTATCTCTTTCACATTAAGTGAAACCTTAAGTTGCTGGCCCATCATTATCAGCTCTTAAACCAATGTACATATACCAAACTTGTTTAAATTAATAGCATCTGGAAAAGCTAGTTCTGTAACCCCATTCAGGGTAAAATAATTTTTTGACTAACACAAGAACATTCAATAATAATTAAAAAAAAATTAGAAAAAAAACCTTGAGGCTACCACTGCATGTGCAAGGGTTATCTAGATTCTGGATTAGATCCTCATCTTGGCAAATGCGGCACTCAGCCATACTAACAAGAGGCTGTTCTTCCTCATTAATTGCTAACTCCCTCTCTCCTCTATGTTCACTGGGCCCCAGAAAGGAAGAAGGAGCAACTCCCATTTTCTCGAAATTTATAACCAGATGATCTCCCATTTTTTTTTTCAAGGGTCTACCAAAATTACATTAAGCTGGAAATTGTTTTACAGAAATTGGTTGGCCAAGTTCTGTGAAGAAAGTTGAGATTATCAGTTCAGGCTGATAATCCCAATTCCTGAAAGACAACAAAAGAAAATTAATTTATGTTTTAATTAGAACAGCAGTTAAAGGCTTCAATAATTAATTTGGTAAAGGAGTAATTAAAGTTGCAATTTGGTTTTATTTTGAATTTTATTGAGTGAGCCCCTAATACCAAAGGAAAAATAATAATGCGTGATCTCAATTAGAAAAATTAAAACCAAGATAGACCACCACAGGGTTTCAATTGAAAAAAATGCACAAGCATCCCTTACTCCACGGGTTCTTGTTTACTTTTAAAAAATAACCGACAAATTCTACACTGGCAAGACGAAAAAGGAAAAAAAAATTATCTGATCCATAGGTAGCTTAATCCCAATTTAATTTAAAGATCGAAAGAGAGACATGCTAAATCGGAGATATTATTCCCTTAAAACAAAGAAAAAATGCCGAATCGTACGGATAGCGAATACAACAGAAGGAACCCTAGGATTACCAAAAATTATAACCTAAGATTTATAAGCTAAATTCGAATATAATTTCCATTAATGGGTCGACAATATATTCTGAGCTGACAAGAAAAATCAAACCTAAAATAAACAAAACAGCGAAGAAATTAAGAAAAGAAAAATAAATCGGATTACCTCGAAAGAAATAGAATTCGTCCCCCTCCCTTCCCCTCTCCGCCTTGGTTTTTTTTTTCTCTCTAGAAGCACGCGGAAAGAGACCAAGCATTTATATAGAATCAGAAACAATAATCCCAGACACATTTTAAATGAACCTGTTGCGTTTATTTAAGGTCAGAAACTATGATTCTGAAAGTGGGGCAGACTATGATTTTGTTACTAGAGATGATCCCGGTGTTAGCACAAATCCGTGAGGATTGACGGCATGAAACGCTTTACAGTTGAACAGAATCAATGCTGGTTTCCTATATAAATAAATGATATAACTTATTGTGTAGAGATCCTCTGTATCTATATTTGATCCAATTAGGGTCCCATTTATCAGTTTAAAAGTTTCACAACATAGACTCTGAAGTGGGGCCCACGATTCCACGAAGATATGGCTCTTCCTGCGATTCTGGTCTAAACTTTGTAAAAGTTTGTTCCCACGTAGAAGCATGGTTTGGCTTTCGTGTAGTACTCCTGGTTTAAATTAACTTTTTGTCGTGCATTAACGCACTGTTTGATTTTAGCTCCGGACCGTCCGATCAGAATCCGAATTAATGCACGCTTGTAATACACAGGACTCTTTAAGATTCGTATTTTTATGTAACGAACCGATCAGATTTAAACTCAAAAGGTGCGTTAATGCAGACAATATGAATTAAGACAGGACTCCAGGAGCACGGATTAATTTGCTGCCTATTGCATATTTGGAAACGATCTTCACTGCCGTAATTTTTATTTAATAAATATAGAAGAGTGAGATTATGGATTCATGTTCGAAACAATCTTTATATGAAAATATTGAAGATTATATTTTATAGAATATTTTTACTTTTTAGATTGATAAAAAATCAATTGATCTAAAATCTCTAGACAATCTGAAAATATTATAAAAAATATAAAATTTGATATCTAAGTACAATTTTATATCATGTTTAACAATATAGACTAATTGGATTTTTTAAGTAGAGGTAGCACGTGCAATCTGTAATATGCATATTATTATAGTCTCACGAATGGTAACGAGTTGACTCATCTCCAGCTCGTGATCGGCTTAGTACGACAACCGAACAAGATGTTGAGCTAGAATCTTAGCTCATAATTAGATCGAGCCTATAGTGAGCTGACGAGCTGGCTTATTTAGATCGATAGACTTTATTTGAACTACTATCGTACAAATTAAAAGAAAAAATAGATAATGAAGCCCATCAAATAAAACATCAGATATTAATTTCCAAGTGCAGTTAATAGAATGAAATAACCAATCAAACTTTGCAATCATTAGAATGACAAAATTACATGAATATTGAATAAAAACCAACAAATCGTAAACCTTTCATCCAACAGATCAGTTCAAATCGTAAAATCTATCAAACGAGCGAGCGAGCTAGGTTCAGCTCAAACTCGTTTAATCTGGACCAACCCAGTAACTAGTTGACTCATTAATAGCTCGAGCAAGTAACGATCGAGCTGTTACCGATTGAGTCATGGGCTGATTCCATGCATGCCATAAGTTTTTTTTGCCAACTCTAGTCTCACTCAATATATAATTCTAATTCAAAAGAAAATATTGAAAGATTTTGAGATTTTAAAAGAATGGACTGAAAGGTTTCTAGCCAGCACTAATTACCAGTTAAAAAAAAACACAGAAAATAAAAAGAACAAGAACAGGAAACATTAAAGTCTGACCTCATAAATTTTTTATTTTATTAATTCATGCCCTTAGGCCCCCTAGTACAAAAGCAGCAAAACACCTGCTCCAACTATGATTGCGATACAGTTGTAAAAAACATCAAAAATCAGATAAGATAAAAAATATCCTTTGTAAGCTACGAGTATCTATACCAACTAGTGTTTGGCAAACGGGTAAGGGCGGTCGGGCACGGGCAAAATCCGGGACGGGTCACGGGCAACGCGGGTTACGGGCGACATGGAACGGGTTAGCATGGGTATTTTTTTGAAAAACCCTACCCGGCCCCTCTCAAACCCCCCGGGCAACACGGGTCACGGGTAACACGGGTCACGGGCAACACGGGTCACGGGTAAGCGGGTTTAGGTCCGGGTAGAACGGGTCTGGTCCGGGCGGGTATTTTTTTTTTTTTTTTTTAAGTCTGCTGTTTTTTTTTCTGTTTTTTAGGCTGCTGCTGGCCGCTGCTGTTTTTTTTTTTTCTGTTTTTGTTTTTGTTTTCTTTTTAAACCAATAAAATACAAATCAAAATTCATTTAACATGATTGCATATTTGAACTCAATAATTTTTGTGATACTAAAATCAAAATCAAAGTTACGAATTATTTTAAAACAATATTGCTTAAATCAATTACTTTAAATTTTGAACAATAAAATATAAATTAAAAATTTCTTAAATCAATTACTTTAAAATATTTTAAATCAATTACTTTAAAACAATAAAATATAAATCAAAAATTTCTTAAATCAGTTACTTTAAAAATAATAATGAATTATTTGAAAACAATAGATTAAAAAATAAAAGTTACCCTCCTCCTTTATTCCGGGCTTGGGACCTATTAAAAATAAATCCGAAATTTCAAAAATAAAATCTAACATATTCAAACATAAATCTAATTACTTAACATATTCAAAAAATAAATATAACATACTTATTTAACCTATTAAAAATAAATCCGAATTTGAAAAATAAAATCTAACCTATTCACAAATAAATCTAATTACTTAACATATTCAAAAAATAAATATAACATACTTATTTAACCTATTAAAAATAAATCCGAATTTGAAAAATAAAATCTAACCTATTCAAAAATAAATCTAATTACTTAGCATATTCAAAAAATAAATATAACATGCTTATTTAACCTATTAAAAATAAATCCGAATTTGAAAAATAAAATCTAACCTATTCACAAATAAATCTAATTACTTAACATATTCAAAAAATAAATATAACATACTTATTTAACCTATTAAAAATAAATCCGAATTTGAAAAATAAAATCTAACCTATTCAAAAATAAATCTAATTACTTAGCATATTCAAAAAATAAATATAACATGCTTATTTAACCTATTAAAAATAAATCCGAATTTGAAAAATAAAATCTAACCTATTCACAAATAAATCTAATTACTTAACATATTCAAAAAATAAATATAACATACTTATTTAACCTATTAAAAATAAATCCGAATTTGAAAAATAAAATCTAACCTATTCAAAAATAAATCTAATTACTTGGCATATTCAAAAAATAAATCTAACATGCTTATTTAACCTATTAAAAATAAATCCGAATTTGAAAAATAAAATCTAACCTATTCACAAATAAATCTAATTACTTAACATATTCAAAAAATAAATATAACATCCTTATTTAACCTATTAAAAATAAATCCGAATTTGAAAAATAAAATCTAACCTATTCACAAATAAATCTAATTACTTAACATATTCAAAAACTAAATATAACATACTTATTTAACCTATTAGAAATAAATCCGAATTTCAAAAATAAAATCTAACCTATTCAAACATAAATCTAATTACTTGGCATATTCAAAAAATAAATATAACATACTTATTTAACCTATTAAAAATAAATCCGAATTTGAAAAATAAAATCTAACCTATTCAAAAATAAATGCAAATTACTTAACATATTCAAAAAATAAATCTAACATACTTATTTAACCTATTAAAAATAAATCCGAATTTCAAAAATTAAATCTAACCTATTCAAAAATAAATCTAATAGCTTAAATTTTAAATTACTCTAGGAAAAACAAATATAATTACTCTACAAAAAAAAAAATCTAACATTCAATTTTAATACTAATATTCTATACAAAATCTAACAAAAACTAATGAGTGAGGCTATGGTGCTATGCATAGCACCAATGGCTAGTGTACTACGGCTCAATATAGTACTTTTTAAAATCCTAACGGTCGATCCGACCGTTCAATGTGATATCCATATGAATATGTACTTGCAAACTAAATTTTATATTTTTTTGAATTTTTTTACTATTTTTTCAGATAGGTAGAAAAATCAGTGTTTTTTGAAAATTCTGGACCATCAAAATTCTACCTATCTGAAAAAATAGTAAAAAAATTCGAAAAAATATAAAATTTAGTTTGCAAGTACATATTCATATGGTTATCACATTGAACGGTCGGATCGACCGTTAGGATTTTAAAAAGTACCATATTGAGCCGTAGTACACTAGCCATCCGTGCTATGCATAGCACCATAGCCTCACTCAAAACTAATTTAAGTTAAACTATTTGAAACAAACTATAAATTTAACATTCTATATTTCAATTTAACAAAATTTAATCTAACATGAAATAAATCTAACCTTTAAATCTCGCGGGAAAATTTTGCGGGAGGTGACGAACTTCGTAATTTCAATACCTTCGTAATTCCGTTGCGTATTCGTAGAATGAATTAAATTTACAAATATATATTTTTTTTAACAACAAAATTAAAATTGAGAATAATGAAAATATTGAGATTGAGATTGAGAGAATGAGAGATGATAAATAAAAATATGATAAATACTTTAAGATACAAATAAAAATATGATAAATAAAAAATTATAATTAACTAATAAAAAATAATATAAAAGACAGAAGAGTGCCTTGTTGACAACGATACAAAACGAAACGATACGAAACGAATAATTATTGGATAATTAAGTCATATAGATTTTAAGATACAAATATCAATTAAAAAAATAAATCAAAAACTAAAAATAAAAAATAAAATGGACGTCTCCATAGCTATATAAATGGAGAAGAAGTGAAACAAATCTTAAAGAGACAAAACAATGGAAAACAGGAAAAGTCGTGGGGACTCGTGGCTCTCCAGGCTCCAGCGCACATGGAGCAAAATACCGGAGATGTGCTGTGCGTTTTAGTCCCACAATCAACATTCAAGTTAATTTGAAGCCTATATATAGTACCGCAGTTCAAATAAGGTAATATAAGTTGAATAACGGAGCGATTGAAGGAGTGGGAGCAGAAAGATATTTTGGAGAGGGTCCGATCCGGATACATCCGGATATCCGATCCGTTTAGCATTTGAGAAAATTATCCGTATCCGAATTCGGCTGTTCTCTGCCTATTCAACAAATTATCCGGATCCGAATCCGGCCATTATCCGCTCCGTTTAATTCGGATCTGGACCGGATACGGAGCCGATTCGGATCGGATAATCCGGCTCCGTTTTCACCCCTAGGCAGGGGTCCGGGGGGGAGGGGGTTGGGGGGAAAAAAATTCGAATTTCAAAAAAAAAAAAAGGTACAGGGGTTCTGATTCTGGTTTGGGTACGGGTAGGCGGGCACGGGTCTATGGGTATTCGGGTACGGGTAATACGGGTCCACGGGTCGGTACGGGCGGGTACGGGTTTGAAACGGGACGGGTATCACGGGTAAATTTTAAAAAAATCCGTACCCGGCCCTTCTCAACCCGTACCCGTTGAACCCGTGTACCCGTGCAAAACCCGTGCACGGGCACGGGTCCCGGGCGGGCGGGCACGGGTCTGACTCGTGGGGGTATTTGCCAAACACTAATACCAACCCATTCCTAAGCTATATTCTATTAGAAAAAGCAGGGAACATTGGATAAGTAAAGCCCCAATAAGAGTCCCCATTTGACTGCCTCTCTTGGCCAGAGAATCAGTAACCTGATTGAATTGTTGGGTTTTTCGTGCTACCCTTTGAATAGGCTTAAGCTGCGGAAAGACCGTAAAACAAAAAATTTACTTCTAACTCAAGCCGAGGATTAAAAGAGGTACGTCGGAAAGACCACCAAAAGTTCATTTTCTAGTCTATCCCTTGACATAACATTTTAATCCTACGAGAATCTACTCCTTGATTGATTTCTAAACATGTATTTATTTAACACTTAAATAAATTCAAACAACGATTGTACCTTAATCCAAATTCGAATTGGATTTGCAGTCTGACTTGGTTTCATAGCACCAGAAATCTAGTGCCTCTATCAGTATCCACCAGGAATTACCAGAGAGTTGGTATTTCTTTTGCCAGAAATACTATACCAACAGTATTCGAAAAAGTCACAGTTTTCGGTAAATCACTATTCACCGTAAGTACGATAATTTCTGTGAAAACACTATTCACAAGAATAACTATTTTATTCTCGCAAGAATATATATATATATATATATATGGATTATCGGATTTTCTACAAATCACTATTTGGGAGAAAATTAAAGTACGAATGAATCGGTTTCTGATTCGAACTTGGATCGAATTATTCTTATTTTCTCTCCACCCCTCCATCCCTTTATATAGGTTTTTGTGGCGGTTCAAAATAGCCAAATTACATTCTCAAAATTGGTTTTTGGTGAAATTACCAAAATGCCCTTTGGCCCAAAATTCAAAGAAATCAATTTGGGCTTTTATATTTAATTTAATTTGGGCTTTTTAATTAAATTCTAAATTTAATTTAGGCCCAAATTCAAATGGGCTTTTGGCCCAAAATATTAATTCATAATTAATATTTTAATCCATATAATATATATATACAATTATTCTGAATAATTATATTTCTTGAGATTGAATAATATATATATACAATTATAATATATATATACAATTATTATGAATAATCATACATGTTATAAATTTAATCCAGTTTAAGCATGTCATCTCCATGACATATATTTTATTTTTAATTATAACACTTTATAATTAATCATAAAATTTCTCTGATTACTTTTCTATTTGTGTGACCCGATAGGATCTGTGTTATGTTGGCAATAGAATTAAAACTCATTTTAATTCTATAAATCATAAGAGGCATCTGGCAGAATACATTACGACTACCCAATTGACACAGATGATCTTGTACATTGCAATATCACGATCCAGTAAATAATTTACTCGTGTTAATTCTTTTGTCTCATAGTATCAAATCAGTTTCAAGGTAGGTATGTGTCATCCTTGCAAACCTAATCTTTTCTCGATCTTAAATAGTTTTATCAAATATGATTAACTCTTTAATCATACCGCATGCAAATAATCCTATTTCATCAAGAGGCCTAGTGATACCATCACTCGTATAATAATACGAGGGACAATAGTAGTCTGGGTGAACATCTCCCCTCCGTATAAGTTATGCATACTGGAATGTCATCTGTATAACTACTTTTTACGGATAGCGATGGACAACACTCACGAATATACACTTCCTATGTAGGAAAGACGAATACTTCATACTTTAGAACTTAACACTGAATGAAAACATTAATGACATGAACACAATCCATTTAACGTTTAATTTAGAGTCTGTCAAATACCATGTTCTCTAACATGTATCTGTGTGATTAAAATGACAACTCTTTGTCTATGGTTTGTAAAACTTAACCATCATTTAATCCACACACTAATCTTTAATCGGTCAATTAGTGTTCTTTGCTAATTACCACGGTTAGAGACTTTTAAGAGTATTTATCATCTATATTACGGAGTCTTACAATTTCAAGTCATAAACTCGAAATGATTCATAAATTCGATAAATTCTCAAAGAACAAAATGATATCTTTATTAATCATCCATTACATGAACAAATATATAGAATACAATTATCCTATGATTGACTTCTAGATTATTACTCTAACAATCTCCCACTTAAGCTAGAGCCAATCAACTTAAGCCCTGCTAATGTACAACCCTCTATATTCTCAAAGATCTCGCAGATCCCAAGAAAATCTCACAGCCAATCGCCTATGTGTCTCAAACCCATAGAAGCAGTATGCATCTCATGCTTGGCTTGAGCAAGAGGCTTTGTCAGTGGATCAGCTGTGTTGCTGATTGTGTCAACCTTACAAATCTTTACATCACCTCTGTTTACGATCTCTCGTATCAGGTGATAACGTCGGAGAACTTGCTTGGATTTTGAGTGCGATTTGGGTTCCTTGGCCTGAGCGATAGCTCCATTGTTGTCACAGTAGAGGTCTAATGGGCCTTGGATACTCGGAACCACTCCTAGTTCGCTAAGGAACTTCTTTATCCAGAAACCTTCTTTAGCTGCTTCGGAAGCAGCTATATACTCAGCTTCAGTGTTGAATCTGCTGTGGTTTCTTGCTTTGAACTCTTCCAGCTCACAGCACCACCGTTGAGTATGAATATGTATCTAGACTGAGATCTCGAGTCGTCATGGTCGGTTTGGAAACTTGCATCGGTGTACCATTTACAACGAGTTCAGAATCACCGCCATAGACAAGGAACCTATCCTTATTCCCTCAAGTACTTAAAGGATATTCATTGCAGCATTCCAATGCTGTACGCCAGGATTAACCTGATATCTGCTTGAGCTCAAAGCGTACAAGACATCAGGGCGAGTGCACAACATAGCGTACATGATAGACCCAATAGCCGAAGCATATGAGACTCTACTCATCATGCTTTGCTCATCAGTTGTCGAAGGACACTGAGTCTTGCTAAGCTAAACGTTATGTGACATTGGCAGGAATCCCCTTTTGGAATCCTGCATGCTGAACCGATTCAGCACTTTGTCAATGTACGTGCTTTGACTCAATCCTATGAGTCTCTTTGATCTATCTCTATAGATCTTTATGCCTAGTATATAGACAGCCTTGCCCAAATCTTTCATTGAGAACACTTTCTTTAATGAAGACTTGGCTAATTTCAGCATAGGAATATCGTTCCCGATTAGGAGTATGTCATCTACATATAAGACCAAAAAAGCGATTGCACTCCCATTAGTTTTCTTGTACACACAGGGTTCTTCTTCGCATCTGACGAAGTCAAACTTTTTGACTTCTTCGTCAAAATGAATATTCCAACTCCGTGATGCTTGCTTCAATCCATAAATGGATCTAAGAAGCTTGCACACCTTCTCAGTATTCTTTGGATCTTCAAAACCCATAGGCTATATCATATACACGTCCTTCTCTTCTAATTTATCATTTAGAAAGACGGTTTTGACATCCATTTGTCATATTTCAATAATAAGTATACCTTTAGGACGCTTGCGTTCAATTTTTCCTTCATCCAAGTCAGGCTTGTACTTGGTGCAATTCATTTTGAAATGTCCATTCTCATGGCAATAGAAGCACTCATTGACTGAGCTAGGAGAGTTTCTTTTCGTACTTCCCTTGGAGGTGCTCGCTTGAGCTCCTCCACTTTTGCCTTTGAATGAGGGATGCGCCTTACTTGTCTTGCTCTTTGCCTTGCCTTTATTCTTGGCAATCTTCTTGCTACTTGACATAATGGACAAGACAGATTTCTCCTTTGTCTTTCCCATGTCAACCTCAGTAGTCTTAAGGGCATTAGCAAGGGAGTGTTTTTCGACCATAGAACGCAGAAAATTAGAAAGTGTAGACATAGCTACAAAAAATTCATTTTAAGGTATATGTCAGTGTTCATGAATTTATAAAATTTGTATTAACAAAAATTAAAGTTTGTCCGTTTTGTTAATCACTCAAGAACCATTTTCAAATAAATAAACTCATTTAAAATATTTGTCCAAGGTAGGTATCATTTACCAATCATAACATTTAAGTAAAACTTAACTTTATGATTCTTGTCGTTTTCATTAAGAAATAATGTTTCATTTTATTAATAAAACTCTCTTTCCCAATACCCAAGCCTAGATCTTGGTAATTTGTTATAAGAAAACTCATTTTATTGGTCAATAAACCTGAACAAGTTATTCCCACATAATGAGCAAGAAAATGTGCCTCACACAACTCCCACTCACTTTTATGGCCTAACAACAAATTCATGCAAGTTCCACAATTTCCAGTAATCAAGATCACACTCATGCTTATTCCTAATTACTAGCTTAAAGTGAATAAAATGAGAAGGAAAATTATTCTTAAATTTTTCATAGACATAGCAAATATATGACTTTGATAATTTTGGTAGGTCATGTATTCATACACCAATACCTATCATAATCATTAAATTATATCATATATATTCACAATCTTCGTGGGTTGTATGACTCCCGCTTGCATTCTTGTAGTTCTATCAATTACTTTGATATAATTCTAAACTACAAGTACCTACCCAATCTTCATTCTATTTTAGAGCTATTCTAAATTAAAATGAAAAAAATACATTTAGAATTACCCAATCCTAAATCCTATGTGGCATGCAAACCTTGAATGAATTTATACATAAATGGCAACCTAACATCATTGTCATAATTTAATTATTCTAATTAATTTTCAATGGCACCTTAGGCCGCATTACAAACATTCATACACATCATTCATTACAACACACAAGGCATTGAAAATCTTGAGCCATACTTGTTGGGTTTTGAGGCTACCCAAAGCCATTAGGCTTAAGCTGCGGAAAGACCGTAAAACAAAAATTTTACTTCTAACTTAAGCCAAAAGGATTGAAGTGGTATGTCGGATAATCTACCGAGAGTTACATACCTGTTCAATCCTTTTCTTAGATTAAAAACCGTAAGTAAAACTTTACTAATCAGATCATAGATTAAGTAGTATGTCGGATAATAACCGGGAGTTACATACCAGATTAATCCTGTATAGACCAAAAATAGTAAAACCGTATTTACTTGTATTTTAATCAGTTTTATAGATCTACTCCTTTGATTGATTTCTAAAAGATTAAATCTATTTAACAATTAAATAGATTAATATAACATTTCTTTACCTTGCTTCCAAATTCAAATTGGAATGCAGTCTGACCCGACTGTCTGACCCGGTTAAGCAAGCACCAAAATTATAGTGCCTCTATCGGTTATCCACCAGGACTGATCGAGAGAGCGGTTTATTTCTTTTACCAGAAATACCGTAAACCGCGGAATCTGACAAAAACACTATTCACGAGAAAAAGCAAATAATAATTACGACTCTCGTAAAATATTATTTCTAAAACCCGTACTCTGATTAGAACGAATCTGAGAAAAGAGAGAATTATCGTTCGATCGGATCGAATCGTTTTTAGGAAATTGTATGAATTCTCTCTTCCTTTAATCATGTATTTATATACATTAGTTGCCGCCATTTCAATTTGATATATAATAAAAAATTGAGTCGGCAACTAAATCAACGGCCAAATGAAATCGGCCAAATTTTTATTACTAATTTGCCATTAGCCCATTAATACTTAATTAATTTTGGGCTTTGATTTGGGCTTTTGATTTGGGCCTTTAATCTTTAATTAGTGATTTATTCTTAATGGGTTTCAAGCCCAAAATATAAATCCAATAATTAAATATTCTAAGTCCAAATTAAATACATATTTTCTCGATCGTTCGTTCGGTAACTTTTATGCAACGTGTCAAACACGTTCACAAATTAACCAATGTTTCTGCTTGTCATTTAAATGACATTTATAATTTAATTATATCATATATAATTAATTTTATCCATCTTATTATTAATTATAATCATTATAATTAATCAACAAGATTCTCCGACTAGCTCCCATATGGTGTGACCCAATAGGATCTGTGTTATGTTGGCAAATAGAATTAAAACTATTTTAACTTCTATTTATCATAGGTGGCACCTGGCAAGTACATTATGACACCAATTACACAGATGATGCTGTACCGTACAATATCATGATCCAGTAAACGATTTACTTCGTGTTAATTCTTTTGTCTCATAGCTATCAGATTAGTTTCAAGGTAGGTGTGTGTCATCCTTGCAAACTTAATCTTTTCTTGATCCTGAATAGATTATCAAATATGTTTACTCTTGTAATCATACTGGATCCAGATAATCATATTCTATCAAGGGGCCCAGTGACGCTATAGCTCGTATTGAGATACGAGGGACAATAGTACTTTTGATAAACCATCTTTTCCTCCGCATAAGCTATGTATACCGAAGAACTATCCTTATAGCTACTTTTTACGGATAGCGTTAGATAGCAATCACACATATACATTTCTTATGTAGGAAAAATGAATATCTCATACTTTAGAACTTAACACTAAAATGAAAACATTAATGACACAAACACAATTCCATTTAATGTTTCATTTGGGGTCTGTCAAATATCATGTTCTCTAACATGTATCTGTGTGATTAAAATGACAACTCTTTGTCTATGGTTTGTAAAACTTAACCATCATTTAATCCACACACTAACCTTATCGCGGTAATTAGTGTTCCTGCTAATTACCTTGGTTAGAGACTTTTAAGAGTATTATCATCTATATTATGAAGTTTCACAATTCCAGTCATGAACTCGAAATGATTCATAAATTCAATAATACTCAAGGTAACAAAATGATTAAACATTCAATTCATGAACAAAGCTTTATATAACAAATTTATCGTATTATTGACTTCTAGATTATTACAAACTAACAATCTCCCACTTAAGCTAGGAGCCAATCATCGTAGGCCCTATCTTTTACAAATCTCTATTTTTCTAAAAATCTCATAGATCTAAAGAAAATCTCATAGCCAATCTCCTATGTGTCTCAGACCCATAGAAGCAGTATGCATCTGATGCTTGGCTTGAGGAAGAGGTTTTGTAAGTGGATCAGCTGTGTTGCTGGCTGTGTCAACTCTACAGATCTTTACATCACCTCTATCTATGATTTCTCGTATGAGGTGATAACGGCGTAGAATATGTTTGGATTTTGAGTGCGATCTCGGTTCCTTGGCCTGAGCTATAGCTCCATTGTTGTCACAGTAGAGGTCCACAGGGCCTTGAACACTGGGAACCACTCCTAGTTCGCTAAGGAACTTCTTAATCCATAAACCTTCTTTTGCTGCCTCGGATGCTGCTATGTACTCAGCTTCGGTGGTTGAGTCTGCAGTAGTTTCCTGCTTTGAGCTCTTCCAGCTCACAGCACCACCGTTGAGTATGAACACATATCCGGACTGTGATCTCGAGTCATCTCGGTCAGTTTGGAAACTTGCGTCTGTGTAACCATTTACCACGAGTTCTGAGTCACCACCGTAGACGAGAAACATATCCTTAGTTCTTCTCAAGTACTTAAGGATATTCTTTGCAGCAATCCAGTGCTCCATGCCTGGATTAGCCTGATATCTACTCGTAACACTCAAAGCGTACGAGACATCAGGGCGAGTACACAACATGGCGTACATGATAGAGCCAATAGCCGAAGCGTATGGTACTTTACTCATGTTGCTTCGCTCATCAGTTGTCGAAGGACACTGAGTCTTGCTAAGCTTTGCGTCATGATTCATTGGCAGGTATCCCCTTTTGGAATCCTGCATGCTGAACCGATTCAGCACTTTGTCAATGTATGTGCTTTGACTCAATCCTATGAGTCTTTTCGATCTATCTCTATAGATCTTGATGCCTAATATATAGACTGCCTCGCCCAAGTCTTTCATCGAGAACACTTTCTTTAATGAAGACTTGGCTTGTTGCAATAACGGAATATCGTTTCCCATCAGGAGTATGTCGTCTACATATAAGATTAGAAAGGCGATGGCACTCCCACTAGTTTTTCTGTATACACAAGGTTCTTCTTCGCATCTGACGAAGTCAAACTTTTTGACTTCCTCGTCAAATCGAAGATTCCAACTCCTTGATGCTTGCTTCAATCCATAAATGGATTTAAGAAGCTTGCACACCTTCCCAGCATTCTTTGGATCTTCAAAACCCTTGGGCTGTATCATATACACGTCCTCTTCTAAATTTCCATTTAAGAAGGCGGTTTTGACATCCATTTGCCATATTTCATAATCATGAAATGCGGCAATTGCTAGGAGCATCCGAATTGACTTAAACATAGCCACAGGCGAAAAAGTTTCATCATAATCTACACCGAGAATTTGTTTGAAACCTTTCGCTACTAGCCGTGCTTTGTATATAGTCATATTACCATCCATGTCTGTTTTCCTTTTGAAAACCCACTTGTTATCTATGGGTTTTACCCCATCAAGTGGTACAACTAGGTTCCAGACCGTGTTGTCATACATGGATTGTATTTCGGATCTCATGGCCTCCAGCCATTTTTCGGAGTCGGGTCTATCCATTGCTTCCGCATAGGTCAGTGGATCTTCAGTGTCAAACACTGAAATCTCGTGTAGTCCCATGTACCTTTCAGGTGCATGGACTATCCTTGCTGACCTACGTAGCACTTGTTCTTCTGGCTGTTGAACTTCATCCACAACTGTTTGTGGGTTTAGTTCTACTTCAACTTGAGTCGAAGTATCTGAGCTCGGGACTAGAACCTCTTCCACAACTACTTGTGGATTTGGTTCTTCCAGATGCTCATCAGCTGAAGTAACAAGTGGTGGGTTTATCTGATCTTGTTCAGATATTATATTATGTGATGTATCTTGAACTTCTTCAAGTATTACATTACTCCCACTACTTCCTCTTGTAAGAAAATCTTTCTCCAAGAATATACCATTACGAGCAACAACTATTTTGTTCTCGGATTGGTAATAGAAGTAATATCCTCTCGTTTCCTTAGGATACCCTACGAAAAAGCATTTATCAGATTTAGGACCAAGTTTGTCAGACGTCAGGCGTTTGACAAATACTTCGCAACCCCAAATTTTAAGAAAAGATATGTTTGGAACTCTTCCAAACCATAACTCGTACGGAGTCTTTTCTACTGATTTAGATGGAACCCTATTTATCGTTAGTGCAGCAGTTTCTAGTGCGTGGCCCCAAAACGATTTTGGTAGAGTGGCGTTACTCATCATGGAACGAACCATGTCTAACAGAGTTCGATTCCTTCTCTCAGAAACACCGTTCCATTGCGGTGTCCCTGGAGGCGTGAGTTGTGAGACTATCCCACATTCCTTCAAGTACGTTTTAAACTCATAACTTAAGTATTCGCCTCCACGATCTGATCGTAAGGCTTTAATACTTTTATTCAGTTGATTTTCTACTTCAGCCTTGAATTCCTTGAACTTTTCAAAAGATTCAGACTTATGTCTCATCAGGTAGACATAACCATATCTACTGTAATCATCAGTAAAAGTGATAAAGTAGTAATAACCGTTTCTTGTACAAGTACTCATAGGTCCACATACATCGGTATGTATCAGACCTAATAAGTCACTTGCCCTTTCTCCCTTTTTAGAAAAAGGCGCTTTGGTCATTTTTCCTCGTAAACAGGATTCGCATGCGTTAATTGATTCAAAATCAAATTTACCAAGAAGTCCTACTTCTTGTAATTTCTTAATGCGTTTCTCGTTTATATGACCAAGGCGACAATGCCACATGTAAGTCGTACTTTCATGAGATGTTTTGAGTCGTTTGTTATTATTAATGTTAAACACAGGTTTATCCATTTCCAGCATATAAAGACCATTTATCATATAAGATGATCCATAATATAATTCATTTTTATAAATAGAACAACGCTTGTCTTTTATAACAAATGAAAAACCATTCATCTCTAAACATGAGATTGATATGATATTTCTGGAAATGCTAGGAACAAAATAAACATTTTCCAGTTCCATTACAAGCCCGCTGGGCAAACACAACTCTATACTACCGACTGTAATGGCTGCAACACTTGCTCCATTTCCAACTCGGAGTTGTACTTCCCTATTGCCAAGTTTCCTTCTATTCTTTAATGCCTGCATATTTGAACAAATATGAGCACATGATCCAGTATCTAATACCCAATCATTAATAGAGGTAGCAACATTAACTTCAATAACATAAATACCTGAGGTTGAAGCCTTGGAGACCTTTCCAGACTTTACATCCTCCAGATACTTGGGGCAGTTTCTCTTCCAATGACCTTTGCTATTACAATAATAACAGTCAGAGGAAGCAGAGACCTTTATCTTGGGAGCGTTCTGTTTAGGAACCTGCTTCCCTTTGCCCGTGTACTTCGGAACCACTTTCTTCTTTGCCTTATTGATCTTTTTCTTACCCGCTTGGATCATGAGAACAGAAGAACTTTTCTTCATGTCTCCATCTGCGATCCTAAGCATCCCCTGCAGCTCCTGTAAGCTCCTGTCCATCCCAAGCATGTGGAAGTTCATGATGAACCCCGAAAAGCTGGGTGGAAGCGAGTTCAGGATAATATCCGTAGCAAACTCTTTGCTCAACGGACTATTAAGCTTATGCAGCTGCTCAATATCACTCGTCATACGGAGCATATGAGTGCCCATAGAGCCGCTCTCGGCCAACTTGTGACCTAGTAGGGACTTGGTTACCTTGAATCTCTCCACACGTGCCTGCTCTTGAAACATGTTCTTAAGCTGGACACACATGTCGTTGGATTTGGTATCCATGAATCGCCTCTGCAATTCAGGACCCATAATCCCAACTATGAGACCCTGTACATCAAGCTCATCTTCCTTGTGCTTGTTGTACACCGTGAGCTCATCAGCAGTAGCACCTGCTTTGAGCTCATCAGGGTAAGGTGTATTTAAGATATATTCCCTTTTCTCGCGCCTTAGTACGATCGTGAGAGCACGGAACCAATCAGTAAAATTAGTCCCGTCTCCTTTCAGCTTTTCTTTCTCGAGCAGGGAGCGCAACGAGAATGACGTTTCTTTAGACATGTTCTACAATGTTAAATGTAAAGATTTTAGCTTTGTTCATGTAATGTTTTATTTTTAACAATAAAACTCCCACTGCAAATCTGTTCTATTCCCATTTTGCAGAAGGACCAAGATCCCTATCTTTCATTAATAGACAAGTCGATTAAGAAGCTTGCCTATTAATTATTTTTAGGTAAGCAACTCTTTGCTAATCATATCTCTATATGACTCTTGGTTTCGTTAAACATCGTATGTTTTAACGAAGACTTTGCCCCGAGCCCAAAACGATTTTGGAAATCACCGGTAAGTAACCTCACTCTATTTGGTTTGTTATGTCGAACATAACCCTCGACCACCAAAGGTAAAAGGCGACGTCTGCTGAGCAGTCCGTCAACCAATGAACAATGGTTTGAGAAGGATAGAGTAGGAAGGGCATACTACTTAATTAGATGGGTTTGTTTTATGCTTTAAACCTTGTAAGCAACCTTTAAAAGAGGTCTTGCCAGAAAGACAACCAAAGGTATCCACTTCCAGTCTTCCTTTGACTAAGACACTCTTTCACATGCTTGACTTTGTTTTAAGCATGTTTATCTCATAAATCTGGTTTTAGACAGTCTTACGGATACGTGAAAAGAGTCTGCCAGAAAGACAACCGAAGGTATCCACTTCCAGTCTTTCTTTGACTAACGACTAATTTCACGGTTCCTTGAAAGCGATAAATCTAATTTATGCATTTCATATCAAAGCAATAAATCCTATTTATTTATATACG
This sequence comes from Carex kokanica, assembly GCA_025461125.1. Lineage (NCBI taxonomy): Eukaryota > Viridiplantae > Streptophyta > Magnoliopsida > Poales > Cyperaceae > Carex > Carex kokanica. Next base: position 139,289 of record JAJGRX010001047.1, on the reverse strand, counting down.
TGACCAAGTTACGTAGACAACTTATCAGTTCCTAATTCTTTATTTTGCAGCTATGCTCAGTTCTTTAGTTATACCGTTTGAAAGCATATAAACAGTTTATATGTTTTTAAAGCAGATATTCTTTTTGGCATGTAAAGCAATTTGGTAATGTGACAAAGTTCCTTTTGGGCCAGCCATTAGGACACGAAAAGGGGCTCCCAGGAAAGCCGGGGTCACGAGGACCGCTTTAGATTCGGTCTTTCCTAGACAGAACCATCTCTTTTACGGTGTGGAAATGACAGCTCTTACTCAGGTACTTTATTGCTTCATCACATTCTTCGATGAACTTTACAAAACCAAAGGTTTTCGAAAAGGCGAAAGAATTACATTTTGCCATGCTTCGACAGTAGTAAAGCAATTTGGTAACGTGACAAAGTCCCCTTTGGGCCAGTTTATCAGGACACGTAAAAGGAATAGGATTCGCCAGAAAGAAAACCATTTTTCTTCTTTGACTCAACCTTTTCTCTTTTACGGTGGAGATAAACAGTTCTTACTTGGGTACTCTATTGCTTCATCACATTCTTAGATGAACTTTACCACAGTCGAAAGTTTTTGAAAACTAAAACATAAAGAAAATATTAAAGAAAGCTTAAATCTTATTTAACTTTCTCAGTCGAAAAACCGAACCAAGAAAATCTCATTTCTAATCGGTTTTGGACTTAAGCTGCAAATCTAAGAATTAAACCGATACGCGGTATATGCAAACAATTTGCATAAGTTATAACTTTTAGAAAATCAATCAGCAGGAGAGCCTTGCGCTCTGATACCACTGTTGGGTTTTGAGGCTACCCAAAGCCATTAGGCTTAAGCTGCGGAAAGACCGTAAAACAAAAATTTTACTTCTAACTTAAGCCAAAAGGATTGAAGTGGTATGTCGGATAATCTACCGAGAGTTACATACCTGTTCAATCCTTTTCTTAGATTAAAAACCGTAAGTAAAACTTTACTAATCAGATCATAGATTAAGTAGTATGTCGGATAATAACCGAGAGTTACATACCAGATTAATCCTGTATAGACCAAAAATAGTAAAACCGTATTTACTTGTATTTTAATCAGTTTTATAGATCTACTCCTTTGATTGATTTCTAAAAGATTAAATCTATTTAACAATTAAATAGATTAATATAACATTTCTTTACCTTGCTTCCAAATTCAAATTGGAATGCAGTCTGACCCGACTGTCTGACCCGATTAAGCAAGCACCAAAATTATAGTGCCTCTATCGGTTATCCACCAGGACTGATCGAGAGAGCGGTTTATTTCTTTTACCAGAAATACCGTAAACCGCGGAATCTGACAAAAACACTATTCACGAGAAAAAGCAAATAATAATTACGACTCTCGTAAAATATTATTTCTAAAACCCGTACTCTGATTAGAACGAATCTGAGAAAAGAGAGAATTATCGTTCGATCGGATCGAATCGTTTTTAGGAAATTGTATGAATTCTCTCTTCCTTTAATCATGTATTTATATACATTAGTTGCCGCCATTTCAATTTGATATATAATAAAAATTGAGTCGGCAACTAAATCAACGGCCAAATGAAATCGGCCAAATTTTTATTACTAATTTGCCATTAGCCCATTAATACTTAATTAATTTTGGGCTTTGATTTGGGCTTTTGATTTGGGCCTTTAATCTTTAATTAGTGATTTATTCTTAATGGGTTTCAAGCCCAAAATATAAATCCAATAATTAAATATTCTAAGTCCAAGTTAAATACATATTTTCTCGATCGTTCGTTCGGTAACTTTTATGCAACGTGTCAAACACGTTCACAAATTAACCAATGTTTCTGCTTGTCATTTAAATGACATTTATAATTTAATTATATCATATATAATTAATTTTATCCATCTTATTATTAATTATAATCATTATAATTAATCAACAAGATTCTCCGACTAGCTCCCATATGGTGTGACCCAATAGGATCTGTGTTATGTTGGCAAATAGAATTAAAACTATTTTAACTTCTATTTATCATAGGTGGCACCTGGCAAGTACATTATGACACCAATTACACAGATGATGCTGTACCGTACAATATCATGATCCAGTAAACGATTTACTTCGTGTTAATTCTTTTGTCTCATAGCTATCAGATTAGTTTCAAGGTAGGTGTGTGTCATCCTTGCAAACTTAATCTTTTCTTGATCCTGAATAGATTATCAAATATGTTTACTCTTGTAATCATACTGGATCCAGATAATCATATTCTATCAAGGGGCCCAGTGACGCTATAGCTCGTATTGAGATACGAGGGACAATAGTACTTTTGATAAACCATCTTTTCCTCCGCATAAGCTATGTATACCGAAGAACTATCCTTATAGCTACTTTTTACGGATAGCGTTAGATAGCAATCACACATATACATTTCTTATGTAGGAAAAATGAATATCTCATACTTTAGAACTTAACACTAAAATGAAAACATTAATGACACAAACACAATTCCATTTAATGTTTCATTTGGGGTCTGTCAAATATCATGTTCTCTAACATGTATCTGTGTGATTAAAATGACAACTCTTTGTCTATGGTTTGTAAAACTTAACCATCATTTAATCCACACACTAACCTTATCGCGGTAATTAGTGTTCCTGCTAATTACCTTGGTTAGAGACTTTTAAGAGTATTATCATCTATATTATGAAGTTTCACAATTCCAGTCATGAACTCGAAATGATTCATAAATTCAATAATACTCAAGGTAACAAAATGATTAAACATTCAATTCATGAACAAAGCTTTATATAACAAATTTATCGTATTATTGACTTCTAGATTATTACAAACTAACAATACTAACCCACAATCCTCCTGCATAGCAAAATTAGTACACGTGTGCAATCTTGTCGCACTATTCAATCTTATTTAGTTAATCATATATCTCTCAATTTCTTAATTCATCTAAATCATTTTAAATCCTAAAAAAATGATTTCAGTTGAATAAACATTTATTTATTAAATGTCATTAATGTCATTTATTGTCAATTAATTATCATTAATGTCATTAACTCATTCTTAATTGCCATTATGGCTAATTAAAACATTTAATGTCATCAATTCATAATTAATTCGTCCTTAATCTGTCCTAAATTTGAATTACAGATTTTGCAAAATAGCCCTTGTGAAAAATTAATATTTCAAGATGGTGAGACCAAAAATTATAAAATTTTCAGTTTCGATCTGCTGCGCACCTGTCAGTGTTTTCTATGCTAAAAATTGTGTTTCGAATAAAAATTCAAACCATACATTTCTGAAAAACTAGACTTAAGCACCTTTCTGGAAATATAAGGAACACAAAAAATGTTTATTAGTTTGTGAGAAAATTATATTTCAATCACAGGTTCCAGGGCTGGAGACCTGATTGTAGTACTTCTGTAATTTTAATTTTCACACAAAATACATAATATTTTTGTATTGAAAAATATAGTTTTTCAGAAACTAGACTTCATTATCTTTCTAATGATAGGTGGCTCACAAAAATCCATTCATCCAAACTCAAGTTATTCTATTTTGAATCTCAGCAAAACAGAAAACTGGAGACAGAAAAATCCAGCGATGTACCTGTTTTGTCATTTTTGTTTACCTTAATAAAACAATCTAAACTCTCTATTTTATTTTAGAATCTTTATCCACACATCATAAACTAATGTAGGAATTTTTAGATTCACAAAAAATCGTGATTCAAAACTACCAAAATGACTTAATGCCTTAAGGACCTAAATTTGACAGATTTATGAACTAGAAATTTGAGAGATAGTTGACTAAATATTTATGCACTTAACTTAGCACTAATTAAATAGTCTAATTGTCATAAAATTGAACTTGTGCTCTGATACCACTGCTGGGATTTCACGTGTATGCCTATATGGTGAGAATTTAAAATTTTTCTATCACCACTTGGCTCAATAAATAAAAGATCTTATTTATACGACAAAAGCAAACAAGATTTTCTTCATTAAACTAATGTGTACTAAAATAAATTAATCTCATCTAATTTATTGCTAAAAATGATGAAAACATTTACCTAAAGAGATTGTCAAATCTCTTGATCAAGAGAAGCCGGTTTCCCTTCTAGTTCTAGTGTTCTTCTTGGAAGCGCCTCTTGGTTCACCTTGAACCTAAACAACGAACTAACACACCTCTTAGATAGATGGATGTGATATTCAAGGCTTAGATCCAACCACCTCTTGATCTTCAAATTAACAACCTATTTGATTTCTTGTTAGCTAAACCTATCAAGAAGAGATTAGACAAGAGATTGAACCACTAGGGTTTCGGCCTTAAGCAAAGGGGGCTGCTACAGTAATTTCGGCTAAGGAAAATGAGCTGCTACAGTAATTTTGTCCAAGGAAGGAGCAGAAAAATTAAGCCTAATTTTCCTTAATTACACCCCTTTAAATAGGCAAGGGTTAGGGCAACCATTTGTGTAATGTTTAATTAATTACACAAATGCCACTAGCCTTGTTTAGCCATTTTATGATCTCTTTAATCTCATCTTGTGATTGGTTTAATAAATTAATTTATGAATAAATAATATTAATCATATTATTCTATTATGCAATATTCTTATTATTCTTATAATGCATTCAAATATTATACCAAATAATATTTGCATAACTTCACAAATTTATTTATGGTCTAAGCATGTCATATTATGACATTTAATTTTATCATTTCATCTCATGTATTTTATCTTAGACATCATTATGAAATATAAAATACTTGTTGTTTCTCTTCAGTTGGTGTGATGTATAGAGGATTTATGTCATATTGGCAATAATATAAAACTTTATATTATTGACTATAAGAGGTTCTATTATTACATTATAGTTACCCAAACGACATAATAATAATTCACTCAATCCACTAATTTTGTGTCTATCCTTGTCACATAATATTATGAATAATATGCAAAATAGGATCGTGTCATTCTTGTATTATATTCATTTTCTTGGTCTCTCAAGTGAATTATAATTATAACTATATCAGTTATATTGCATGCGATATAAATCCACTTTACCAAGCGGCCCAGTAATATCATAACTCAAATTGAGGGACAATGATAATATTAACATATAGATTTTTTCCGCACAAGTTGTACACAATGAACTACTATTTTATTCCTATCAGAAGATAGTATTTAAATAACAATCACATTATATATTTCTCATGTGAAAAACGTACACATCTCATATCTTAGATTCTAAAGACACAATGAAAACATTAATGACACAAAACACAATCCATATAATGTTCTATTCATTTAGGTCATGTTCAATATATAAAATACACATTTTTATATATTCATGTTATTAAATGATAATCCTTTATCAACATTTATAGAACTTCAATGTACTTTAATCAACATGACAATCTTTCTCGATAATTAATGTTCCTCCTTAATTACCACGATTGTGAACATATTTAGTGTTTAAATGTTTCTCATCTTAGGAGTTCTATGGTTCAAGATCAAGAGCATATTCCTGAACACTTCCAAAGATATACATATAAATCTCAAGGAGCATGAATAATAATATTTGTAATAAAATCATGAACTACATATAAATTATCACTAAAAAAAATAACTTTCAAAACACACATCCTTCAGCAAGACCCGGTTAATCTTTTGTCGGGTAAGGCCCAGTTTGGCCTTGTCGAGAAAGGCCTAATTGGGCCTTACTCGACTGGGTTGTTTCCAGATCCTTGGCTCTTTCCATTCGATCCCGGGTTGTTCTTAGCCCAAGATCGGTGTAAGGTTGGTTTTACTTTTTGGGTTCTGGACTCCTTTATTTGATCCCGGGCTGGTCCCAACTAGGGGTCCGAATCCCAGTCTATTCTTGACCCAAAACCGGTTCTATGAGGGCCTTTGGCACATGGCCCTATCAATCTCCATAGCAAAACTTGTCGGAAAACCTTTTTTTATATAAATGCAAAAGCAACAGGTAGAAATAATCGTATTTTCAAGTACACTTGAATAATTAACTCATTGTCAAGGTCGTGATTATCAATCAAGATATATGAAATTAACCTATATGTTTCTGTTAAAAATGTATACAATTGGAAAGTAACCATAATTAAAAATTATTAATCACCTTTCCCATTTGAATTGGATTTCATTGCTGTCGTCTATTTGTATTTCATATGTCATAGATTAGCAAGATCTACAATACTACAAAATTTCTATATAGTTGACGGATTGATTCATCATATTTTAGGTCTTTCGATATTAACAACAATTAATTATAGAGCATGTTTTTTTTTTTTCATATTAATTGTTTAGACAAGACTAGGTAATAGGACATATGACGACTTCTTAAAATATTTATATTGAGAAAGAAATCGCAGAAAATGTTCATGAATGATGTAACAGAAGATTTTACTTAAAATGAAAAATAATTGGGTCGTATATATATACTTCTCCTCCATTAATGACAAGTTCTTCAATATTATATTTTTAGCTAATTTTAATTTCATTTTTTAATTAACATTACTTTTTATATGTACTTTTTAATATGTATTTAATAATAGTGTACTCTTATATCTACAACTTGATTTTAACTTATTGTCATGAATACTTCTAATTGAAATAAAAATTTTGTCGACACCTAATGAACATATCCTGGCTTCTTCCCTGGAGAGTATATATATTGACTCGTCTATTAAATCAGAGATCGCTTGTTATTAGCAAAATCAAGAAGCCCGTATTACAACAGCATGCCCATGATCTTACAGAGTAGGAGCTGGTTGGAACACAAGTCCCTAACAATCAGCCCAAAAAAAAGAAAAGAAAAAAAGACACAGTAATAAGGGCAGCTAATACAGCTGCTCACATATAACACACACCACACCCGGGATTAATTTTCGAGTACTTGTAATCCCACCCCTTATGACATTACACACTCACACATTCTCAACATCACGGCCACCTTCGGTGTAGGCCGACAGTTGGCTCTGCATGCGTCGCAATTTGAATGATGTCAACCTCTCGGTGTTAGCTGGTGATTTCTCCGGCACTCGTATCAAGTTGTAACACCACGCGCCGGACAATGTACCGATGACTGGACCTATGAAGTAAACCCACAATCCATGGTAGTTGTGGCTAGCCACTGCTGGGCCCAGTGTCCTTACCGGGTTCATCGACCCGCCCGATACCGGCCTGCATTACTCCATTATTCTCAGGACGTGTGAACTAACTCTATCATTTGCTTAATTATTTATTTTGTTTCTATTATTTGAGTTTAGTTCAGGTTTCTTAGATGAGTTGTTGAGAACAAAATTCATATTGGTCCTGTTGTGCCTTAAATGAGCAGTGAGTTAATTAATTGGGGTTGGACATATTTTGGGCTTATATGGACCTTCGGCCCTTGTATATTTAATTACAATTCAAGTATTTAGGCTTGTGTATATGTTTCAACCTAAGAAATGGGCTATTTTCTTTGCAGAAAGCATTAGCCTACTGTGAAATTAAACTAGTTATAGTTATAATTAGCTTATATTTTTATTTTACCCTGCAAATATTGAGGTTATGCAAACTGCTGATCCAACTGCTAATCCTGCTAATTCTCCTACCTGCACACAAACCCAATACAATATATTAACACTCCGATAGAGATAAGATGAACAAAGCCTGTTATCTTTTTTTTTTATTCTTTATTTGTGATAAATTATGCTGATTTTGTAGTAACTCATAACAAACACAAGTGCTTACCGCTTTAGTATCAGTTGCAACGGCAGAGGTAACAAACATCATAATGAAGGTAACCATTATCTCCATGATCAGCGCCTGCCACTCTGAGCCGGAAGGAGTGGTGGTGCCGATGTTTGTTATCGGATGGAGCAGCACTTTAAGAGTGAACGACGCTAACATGGCACCGCTCACCTGAGCCGACCAGTAAAAGGGAACCTGGTACATTGAATAAAAAATAATTAGAAATGTTCAAACCCAACTAGGCAACTATGTTACATATGCCTAATTAATTGAAGAAGTACATGGAGTTGGCATGATAATAAAGAGCTTTTACTGATGAAATTTTTTAATTGTTGTGTTGCAGATAATTTTCCTGCCAATAATAATTGAGGTTCTTTATTGACTTGCTACTGAGTTTGTGGTGTAACTGGTATGAACTGTTAGGTGGTACCAAGGTAAAAAAAAGTTTCACAGGCTATGATATTTTGACTAGAAAAGCAGAAATCAGATGTCATATTAAATATATTATCAGAGCACTTAGAGAAAGGTCTGGGACATGGAAAGTGACTTTAGTTTACACATGATGGGGGTATATCAAGACACCACCAATGGCTGGGATTGCTCTTCAGAGATTTTTCTTTGTAAACTCAGCACACCGTGAAGACACGTCGTACGCGGTTTACAAGATTGTATTTTTATCGTATCTTTTGGTCCTAGAACAAAAGATTTAATGTACTTGTCTCGACTTTCCTAAATGATTTTCTGGTCCCAAAGTTTATCCCCTTATCAACAGCACATGCCAACTATATTTTATAAAGGAATGAAAAAGAGTTTAAAGAGAATAAAAAAAGTCCTTTTCTTTCAGATATTACATTCTAATATTTGAAGCAAACATCATTATTTAAATATAGTAGCTAGTATTTGATTAGGACTGGTAAATGATTTTGAACATAAAATCTAAACTTCTCCTATTTTAAAATCAATATTCAGACATTTACAACGCATATAAACTCTAAACAAGATAGTTATCATTATATGTTGATATTTTAATTGAGTGCAAGCTCATCTCGTTGACTTTGGTGATCTTATATGATACAGTGAGCAGATATATAAATATTCACGTAAACATTTATTTCTTTTTTATGATATTTTTTTTTGTAATTAAAAATTAACTAGTTGGAGATTGATCTAATATAGTTCCAAGCCTTGTTGTTTTTCTTAATCTATGTAGGACAAATCTAGTATATCAAGGTTGCCCCCAAACATGTGCATACAAGTACATCTGCCTTTTAATTACGCCATGAATAATTTGCTACTACAAATCAAGTGAATCCATGGGACCTGTCACTGGGTGGACCATTTATGCATGAACCAATTAAGAACCGTTAATTAGGTGTGGCCTATCACATGCAAGGTTACAGACAGCCAGCAAATACAATAACTGTGCCTCATTAAGATTTAATGGGAAAGAAATGCATGATATGGTGAAACAATTAGGAAACATGTATATGTCAGACTATGTGACGAAAAACGATTAAAAATGATAGTATTAAATGTAGCCTTTTGGAACTCTTTTGCATGTATCGTAACCTAGATGCAAGCAATCATGAATACTTTGTGGAAGCTAGAAGCTAGATTAGGAACTTTTCTCTTTTAATATATACTAATTAATTAATAAATGAAACCATCAAAACAGTTGAAACGGTCTGATAGTGGCTCATCATGATTTCTACTTAAAATATATAATTGTCCCTAACAAAATATTTTGAGATTTAAAAAATTCTGATCGATGTTTATGTGCATATCTTGTAATTGTATAGAATATGAACTTGTATTATGTATATTCTGGGGACCAACATGTGTGTACTAAAAATGTTCTACTACAAGACAAAGCGCTGTTAATTAAAAAATGATCCTTCATATTTAAGCAACTTACATTTTAAAAGTGTATCAGAAGAGGTGACTAAGTCACTTTATGGAGAAAAGTGAAACTTTTTAACTAGCTCAGATAACAACTGTGTAATAATAATTAACTGTGTACTTCTTCATTACTTTATAATTGGTCGGTGCATGCCGTGTTAAACCATTGGAGCGATTAAAAGAACAGTTAACTTCTAAAATATCTGCTTAATAATTTAACATGCTACATGACCATGTCATTATTTCGCTAAGCATGGTCATAATAACTGTGATATGATCAATCTGATATGACCATATCATTGTGTACTTGATCTTGATTTAGTTTAATTATGAGTTACTACTAGATGCAATTATGTCACTGATTCCCTGCGCTTTAGTTGTTCGTTAATTCCCAGGTATGTATTAGCTAGTGCTACTTAAACATTATTAAGTAATTAATAAAAAAGAGCAAAGTTATTGGGCTTTATAGCTTTATTATTTTTGGTTGGTGAAATATAGAATATTCTGCCAAGTTTTATTTTTTTCTACCTCAATCTTATCTATTCTTGTGTAGTGGTAGGCAACTTCTAAATTATATTCACCACAAAAATGGCATTTATCCTTTGGAAAAGAAAACAGTAACTGTGCTGCTTGTTTATTGAACTGACCTCTCATTTCTTGATTCTAGGAAATGGAGTTAATAGTAAGTGTGTACCATGTAGCTTAGATGCTTTTATTCTACTTGCTTTAGTTATAAGAATATACTATTTTAACGTGTTGAAAAGGAAAAAAAAAAAGAATTTCGAGTATAGCTTGTTTATTACCACTACGCAGATGAAACAAATAGAATTTAAAACAATGCTCATGTAGTAACAAATTGCCTATGCACTTATTGAACATAGACAGACACATATCTAGCTAGCTAGTTCATGCTGTTATATATGTAGATAAATTAACAAAAAAAATGGGCAGCAAAGACTAATTAAAAAGAAAAGAAACAAAGCAGAGAAGCTAAAGGTGCGTTCGGCAAGGACTAACCTGAATCCAAGGGAAATGTCTGGAAACAGCGAAGGCGAGAGTGACTGCCGGATTCATATGCGCACCTGATATGTGGCCAACGGCATATATCATCACCGTAACAATCATACCTCCTGCCATTGAGGCACCGAGCTGAGACACACGGGTTCGATCGCTATTGCTTATTGCTCCTACTCCACAAGTCACAAATATTAGCAAGAAGGTCGCGAAAACCTCCGCTACCACCTGCAGAAGTTCACATATATCAAAATGAGTCATTTCTTGATGTGCAATCCGTCACAAAATAAGCGCAATGGATGTGTCACAATTTACGCAAAGTGAAATATAAGGCAAACAATGTTCTACAAAATGCATACTGAGTTTAACTAAAATATTTCCTGCTATATAAAGTTCAGAAGAAATTCTGGCTAATCCCTTCTTTGCTATTTCAAAAAACAAAATTAAAGTTCAGAAGAAATTGAATAAAAGTCTGTTTCTCAAAATACCTTTTGAAAGAGGTAAGGGGGGAAGAGCTGTGTGATTGAAATGTTGTTTTCTTTTGGAGGAGCATAGGAGTTTTGAACCGTGGCTGTATCATGGATTTCATTAGCGAACCCTTGTTTTGTACTTGAGGCCATGATCTCTGCTTCTCTTTCTCTCTCTCTCTCTCTAGAACTTCCTCACTTGGTTTGTTGTGTGATGTGTGATTGTGTGATGTTTGTGGTTTCTGTGGGATGGTATTTATAGAGGAGGGGTGCCAGGATGGAGGCTCATATTTTTCCTGTATAAAAGACCTTTGTCAACTTCTAATTTTTTATGGAGTAATGGAGGTGTCCAGTCCCTATCAGGGTATCTTGTTTGATTCCCTCTCTCTAGAGGAGGAAAAATTACAGCCATCCATTTAAGAGAGAAGGCTCTCTTGGCTCTGCATCAGCAAGTATCAATTCAGCTTTTAATTTGCTTTCAATCGTTAAGGTCATGTGCCACCATTTATCTCCCAATCATTACTTTACAGTGGGCATTTCGAATGAACATGAGGACATTTTCTGGTAATGTAATTCTGTTTCTGCAAAAATTTACTGGAAGTGAAAAAAAAGTTAGTGACATAATTTTGATGCATAGGTGTTATTAAGTGTTTTCTTTTATATAGATAAAATGATTCTAAAACGATGTCTTCTTCATTTTTTTTAAACGGAGGAGGCTTGCAAGTTTCTTATCATATTGTATCACTTTGTATTTGAAATGGTGAAAAAGAACAAGAATAATCTTACAATTATTTTATTGGATAAGCATTGACTAAATTGTGTTTAATTTGCATAGAAAATATAAAGTTGATTGGTGTCTGAAGTTTTGACCAAACTCTTCCTGCATCAGTTTAATATCAGTGACAACAAAAATGATTCCAGAATCATAGAAGGAAAAATCAGAATCGGAATCGGGATCGGTCTTTTGACGGTGGAATCGGAATTGGGTGAATCAGATCGGAAAATCAGACTTTTTTGTCAGAAACTTGTTTTATACTAAAAAAATAGGAAAAAATTGATAAAAAAATAATTTGTCAACAATTTCTGTTTTGACAAATAATTACAATCAATAATCCACTAATATAATATAATACAAGTATTAAAACTAAAAACACACTCTTTGATATAATACAAATTACAATTGTTATATATAAATGAGTTATGTTTTCTAATAACAAAGGTTGTATGGTGTGGTGGTAGTTGGCTTTGGTTGCTTAGCTAGAGGTCATAGGTTCGATTCACGCAGTTCAAAATTTTTTGGAGTTTGTTTAATTCACATTTCGGTGGAATCGGTTTATTTGGTCGAAATTTGGCTGGAATCGGTCCGGAATAGATTGGGACGGAACGTCCGAAATTGGATGAAATCTACACTAACCACGTAACTCGGCATGAAATTAGATCGGTACCGTCCGATTCCGCTCCGGAGCGGCCGATTTTGCCTTCTATGTCCAGAATCTAATATAAAAATTCTTGTCAGCAGCCTCTTGAGTAGTAATATATATTAATAGGTACATTTGAAATAAGTTGAAAAGAAATAGGTAGGGTACCTATTCTGATGGAGTTGTATTATTAATAATATATCTCTACTATTGAAAATTTCAATTATTCCTGGAAAACAGAGTACTTGCAGTATATGGAAAATACGTCTATATAGACAAAGTAATTCCACATAAACAGAATAATTGTATTATCTGCTCCAACAAATATTTTCTTTTATTAAGAAAAAAGGCTTCACCTATTAAATTTTACTAAACCAATAAAAAAAGAGTTACCAGACTGAGGAGAGAATCAGAGAATATAGAAAATATCATAGAAATAAATATCATAAATATCTAAGTTTCGGACTGTATAAAAATTATACCAGCCACAAATTTATAATTATTTTATGGATAAATTTCGATCTTGGATCAGGAATTTAAATATAATTTGTCACAAATATTTTTCTTACAGCAATTAAAACAGAGAAACTGGTTCAACTGGTTCAACTGGTGAATTTAAAATTAATGCTGCAAAATAGAAATCTGAAGATCCCAGGTATTAGGTGTGAATAAATAAGCATAAACCACAATTTCAAAAGGTTAAGAAAATATAGTGCCTCATGAAAAAGAGAGAGAAGATTAATGTGTTCTTCCGAGTCATATGCATGATAGTGACAAATTTAGTACTCGGAGGCTAGGTTCAAATTCATAATTTCATATAATTCGCAAAATTTTCAAAAAAGAAGAAGATATATTTCGTTATTAATAATACAAATATTATATTCAGATATACTTGGTGAATCTCATTACTATGTTATAAAAATATGAGATCATGATCAAGAGCCACCGCCCCCAGAAATAATTTCCTAATGAAGTTGAAGTGCTTTAATTTTTTAAATAGATTTACCGCGTCTTCTTTTTCCATGCAGGTACTGGTATACCAGCGGTGCATGTAGTGTGCCTAAAACACGGACATTTTGGTAGGTCTATGTTAGGCCCGTCAAACTATTACATGATCTATCAATGGTCTCTCAGTTTGGCATTCAATTCAAATTAATCAATGCTTTAAAGTGCAAAGCTATATAACAGCTGGAAATTGTGTTAGTGGAATTGCTTTAGTTTCCCATATAATCAGGCGACAACACATTTTTTTTGCCTTTTCAAATTGATACAATGTGGACTTCTCCACTAAACTCCCCAATTATTTCCTAAGGCTGTGTTTTCTGAGTCCCATATAGTGGAGAGAAGACGGTAACAAGACAGATTTCAGAATACACCTTTTCCTTTTCTTTTTCTTTTTATATATATATGTAATTTTTTCCTGAAAATGACAAGACTAGATTTGATTCTATCCGTTAGTCTAATATTTTTCATATTATTAAAGTGCAATGGACAGATAATAAAAGGTCAGAAGAGAAATATACTTTCTTTTAAAGAAAAAGGGAATTTCTTCATATGCAGGCACCTTATTTTGGAAGAAATTTACAATTATGCATCCTTATCACAGTTTCGCATGCTTACTGCTGGTAGGTATGGATAAAAAGAAGGATCATAGGGCCTAACAGTACATGAGACGTAGCCAATTAAGTTAGCTAACTATTTTTAAATCTTAATCTTTTTTTTTTATCTTTGTATGAAGGCTCAAGGTTGGTTCAATTATATATGTAATTAGTTAAAGCAGTGTTTACTTATTTAGTTTGATTATACTGTGCCGATACAAACTGAGTTCCAGAAAACTCAACTAGAAGCTACAGATAAATTATTGTACAATTTGATTACTTGTATCATTCATTTTTGACATATAGTTTGACATAAAGAGGATGGCAAGATGTTGACAAATCCCGGCCTTATGAATTTCGACGCCAAGCATCTCAATCAAGATTGGCACATTTGATTTCTAACTGAGTTTGATTTGAGTTGAGGGTAAACCAGATGAATATACACAATATTTCACAATTAATTCTTTTCCTTTTGGTGTAAAATCTGCCAGAAAACTATGAAATTCGTCGCAAATCTTTAAACTAAGTATTTCCTAATATTTTACTGGTATTACACAAGATACATATTGTTATAGGTTTTCTTATTTTTTTTTTTTATAAGTTGGCACTGCTTTACTAGAGATGAAAAATGGAATTACTAACTTGGTCCAAACCAGTTAGCATGCCTCAATTAATGGTTCAAAATTTGTGTCCTTCTTAGGAAAGTTCCCCTGCACTCCATTATAAAGAAAGATACAGCTTACATGAAAAAGAACAGATGAAAAAGAAAATACAACACTAGCATCTCTGATGCCAAGTATAATTAGATAAAATGTGTAACATCATCAAAGTAACAATTAATATACACCACTCTTTCCCAATCAGAAAGCACGACCCAATCTTTACAGTGACACTTCTTATATTCAGTGCACGAGGCCGTATTTGACGGTGCGGTAATTTGAATAAGTGACATCTCCAACTTAGGTTGAATACAAATATTAACCATAAGAATTTGGTTCTACTGTAGAATTGTACAGGGGAAAAATGAAAATAAATAAATAAAGAAAATGCATTATGTAATCAGTGACAGTAACTTTCAAGGTGTTTTCATAAACTGCAAATGCTTTCCGGTTCTTAAATTCAGTGCACAGGACTGTATACGACAGTGCGATTAGTTGAATGCATGATGGTCTAATACAAACATCCACCACAAGAAGTTGGTTCCACTATAGATATTAACAGAGGAAAAAATTACAAAAAAAAGCAGGAAAA
Organism: Carex kokanica; assembly: GCA_025461125.1. NCBI lineage: Eukaryota > Viridiplantae > Streptophyta > Magnoliopsida > Poales > Cyperaceae > Carex > Carex kokanica. Next base: position 123,874 of record JAJGRX010001047.1, on the reverse strand, counting down.
TGCATTATTATGTTATAAGCGACAGCAACTATGAAGGAGTTTTCAAGGAGCTGTAAATGTTTTCTAAAAAGGAAAAAATGAAAGGGAAATGCAAATCAATACAAGCTGCAAGTGAATGTTATCCTATGTAGATGCTGGTTGAATCATGAATAAGACTTCCGAATTCCGACCACGAAAATGATCTGTATCTTCCCTCTGTTCATCATTCAACTTTTAGTCATTTCAGATCTAGACGAGTAAGAAAGACCTGACCACAGTAAATAGGTTATGCTTAGTAAGACTTGCCATGATTATGTAATTTGCAAGAGGATGTTCTTAGCCTCAGATATATATGGTTGGTTGTTTGACATATTGCTTGGTTCTGAGTTACTTCAATATATACCATGAGTATATAATGATATATATTCCTTATTTGTGTTTCATGACAGTTTTCAAAAATAAAATTGAATTCTGTTATTGGTTTTTGAGGGCTGCTATTCCCACAGGAATGATATGTATACTCTAAAGATTAAAGGTACTGTGCACTAGAGTTTCACCGTATCAGAAATATGCTGACAAAACAGAGCATACTGCACGAAATATTCCTCAGGAGTACAAAATTTAAATGTGATCTTAGAGTTTTTCTCAATTTATTGAAAAAGAAAGAAAATAAAGATCATTGATTAAATTAGTGAGGCTATGGGATTTTGCAATGCAAGGATCAACCCGTACTATGGATTCATACTTTCGCTTTTAAAGTCCAGACAGTAGATCCGAACAGTTCAACATAATCATAAGATTAAAACTGTACTTGGAGACCAAATTTTACATTTTTTAGATTTCTTTACTGGTTGTTTTAGATAGAAAGAAAATCAGTACTTTTGAATGGTCCAAAATCTATAAATCATATGATTTTCTACCTATCTTAAGAGAGAGTAACTTTTTTAAAATATAAATTTGTCTCCAAGTACATTTTCATATGAAGATCATGTTGAATGGTCCAAATCAATTATTTGAAATTTTAAAACGAAGATATGAATCCGTAGTACAACTTGATCCACGCATTAAAAAGTACGATATCCTCAATCACTCTGATTAAATAACGTACTGATATTTTTCTTGAGCGACTTCTAATTTCATGATTACTTATTGAGCTAAAATTTTCTTTTTAATTCTTCCGTATTTTGCTATATATTTCTCTTGATTTTCGTTCAGTAATCAGTATTCTTCTTTTTCTCCTCTGTAAGTATATATTGTGACTTCATCGTTTAATTCTTATTTAATTTATTATAAACTCTAGGTTTCGGTCATGGTTTTGTGACTTGAGATATTTTTAATGTTCAAGTTTGATTGTCTATTTATATACACCCATTAATTTAGGTTAATTGTCACTTTTGGATTAGATTTGGGATCGTTAGATTTCAGTGATGAGATTGCTAATATATTGACTTTGTGTTTGTTAGCTCTAAGCAAATTTTGACAACGAATCCGGATGCTTCAATTCTCAATTTCCTATCGCATTCAAAATCTTTTCAAGGCCCGAATTGTTTGGAATTAGTGTTTAGTTTTACTGAATTTCGTAACAAGGTAGTAAACTAAGCATGAGAAAAGTGAAGAACAGATAAGAGGATAATGTTGAGTAATTAACTTAATTATTATAATAATGGAGAAATAATTAATGCTGAAAATTAACTCAGCATTGCGCATGATCCTGTCTGGTCCATATATAATGCTCACACGTGGCACTCAAGTCGCTCTTCTGACTAGACGCTTCTCCAATAAAATAAGAATGATCTATATATCTTGTAACATTTTATTCTATGGCGAGAAAGATGTAATCGTAGCTTTAGAGATTGTTCTTCTCATCTTGATGAATTGCTGCAACAGAATCAAGCCGAAAGCTGGTGTTTCTTTCACTTAAATTAAACTTTTAATTTCGGCTCAAGTATTTTTGTGCTTCATATTTTAGTTTTTCGGCGTAAGAAACTTTGTCTTATTTTTAGTTTTTCAGCGGAAATTTGGTCCGAATATATAAATCTCTATAGAAATTCAAAATTCAGAAATTTGAATCCACCTCTGACTAGTTTATCAACATTATGTATCAAACTAGTATAATAGTAAATTACGGTGAGATATAAAATTCATGATTCAAATATAATATGGATATAATTTGGAAAGTTCAATTATTTAAGTAATAATATAAATCTTGTATCATTTACAATATTTCATAAATAATACAAATATTAGACATTTAATCTGAACAATTAAATTCATCTTTTCATGATTTTTTTCATAAGTACTTAATCTAAGAACTAGAATCGTGTCCGTGCATTATAATGGAGACATATTATAAGAGAACAAAAAAAAATTCTCATATAAAATGACATATTTTTATTTAAAAGAATAGACCGTTGAAAAGAATAATTATTCAACAATAAAAAATAAATCAACATATTCTCATACAAAATGACATTTTTATATGCATTTTTGTACTTAAAATAAAGAATATAATCATGTTTATTTAAATGAGATCATAAATGACAAATTACATTCTTTATATGATACAAAAATTGGAAAGGAATGAAGACATGACCAATCTAATTATCAATCAATCCAAAAGTTACTTAAATGATATTTTAAAAATGGAAAGAAATCAGGATCAAAAGAAGACAAATTAAATAAACTTGTGGCGAGTACATGTAACAAGTGCGTATCTAAATAAATTTAAACTTCTATATATAAAGTGCATCAAAAAGATACATCGAATCAAAAGAAGGCGACCTATTTGATTGGAGAGATGATATTCAATTCAAAATTTTATCTTTTAATCACAGCCGTTGGCGGATCAGGAGATCTACGTGCTTAATATAATAATAGAGTTGGTTAGAGAGCTGATATTTAATTCGAAATCTCATCTTTTAATCACAGCCGTTAGCGAATTAGGACATATACGTACTTAGTATAAGAATAGAGATAGAGATAGTATATTGTTTAGAAACTTTATAACTAATATATATATATATATATATATATATATATATATAGAGAGAGAGAGAGAGAGTGTGTGGCTAATATCAAAACGTTTGCACCAAGCTCCTCGTACAACCAAGTCGTTTTCGGATTTTCAAAGTCCAAACGTCGATCCAAACTGTTAGATATGATCTCTATATTAAAATCTACTTGGAGACCAAATTTTACATTTTTTGGAATTTTTTACTATTTATTAAGCCACTTTGAAAATTGCTGATCACATGGTTCAGAATTTGGTTGTAACTAATTTTGCTTAAAAAACTTGTATTAAAACTCTATAAAATGTGTGAATAATTTTATAATGATTCCATAGTTACAATTTACACTTTTTGTAAGATTACTATATCGATTTCAATAATTAATATTGTACTTAGTTCTCATTCAAAAAAAATTTAGCTCGTTCAATTTCGCACCCAAATTGATGAACTCAACATAATGTTAAGAAAGGAGATTAAGATGTCGGGCGATTGGCAAATAGCACACCGACGGAAAGGCGGTGCACCTCGCTCCACGGCGGCGACCAACCCAGACCCCTCAACCTTACCACCACTCCAGACCTACATCCCGTACCACTCCAAGCCGCTTTACTCCCATATCATTTCCTCTCCACCCCACTCCCAAATTCCCCCCAGCCAACAAATATCCTAAACCCAAACCATCCCTCACCAGCCATGGCCGCTGCCTCACCTCCTTCCTCACCACCCCCAACTTAGGCCTCCTATTACATCTCCCCTCACAGCCCTACTCAGCTCCGTTTCCCGCCTTCGTCACAGTTCACTGAATGGCGTGGCCGGTGCTTCCGATGTTGCTGCACCGGCCATAGCTCTGCGGTTTGCAGGAACCCCATGCGATGCGGTAAGTGCTGGGGAGAGGGACACACCGGCTTTAGGTGCAAGGCCAAGATGCTCAACCCGGCGGCACTCCCCTACCGGGCCAACAGGACACACCGCCCCCTCCAGACTGACCTGACAAAATCATTCGACGACCTTCTCCTCAAACCTTGCCCTCTTAGCTCACCAACCATGCCGGCTAATAGACCCAAGCGTCTTGCTTATTTCGCTGCCCGTGATCCGGAGTTCTTAAGGGAAGGTGCGCGGCTCAATAACGGGGTGGTTTTTGACACTCACGGGCTTGAGCGGGGATTCAAGCTAACAGACATAGCTGCCTTCGCACTAAGAACTGAGCTTGTCAAGGAATCCGATATCTCCATAGGTATCTTGGCGGAGGACCGTTTCCTCATTCTCCTTCCGGTGGGGGTTGCGCCGGAAACCTTCATCCACCGAACGACTGCGGAACTGTGGGATGCTGGCTTCACCTTTCAGCCATGGTCCCCCTGGATGGAGCCCGCCTGGTGCTACCGGAGTATAAGGCCCTCCTCACACTTACAAACATCCCACCACTGCTTCGCCGAGAGAAAGATATTGCTGGGGCCATCAGCACTTTCGGCATCTACCTAGGAACGGTTCCCCAGGACAATCCCCCAAATCTCTCAACCTGGACAGCGGCGGTTGCTGTCGACAGGTTGGAGCGCATTCCAGAGATGCTCGACCTGTACGCTGGGGGACTTGAATTCAGTGTTTCGGTGCACACCAAGAACTGGATCCGTTCCCCCCTATTCTCGCCGGCGGACCTCCCCAAGCACCCGCCCAAATTCACCAAACCAATCACTCCCACCAACGGCATGCCTGAGACAGAAGAGCACATCCCTATCTCTCGGACGGTTTTAAAGGAACTATGTAGGGGCTTAAGCCCAGAGGCAATCCCGGAGGACATTAGGGGCTTTCTCACTTCAACTGCACGCCCTGTGATCACCCAATCTCAGGCGAGAGTTATCGCCAACCTCCAGGAAGGCCTGCTTAATCCGCCACCGGAGACGGTTCGGGGACCGGGTCACCCGGGTAAAGGCACATCCCATACACCACCCACATTTCCTCAACCATCGCCACAGCAACCGGGGTCTCCTCTGGTCCACCCATTGGAGCCAGAGGATATGAATCTACCGCCCCCGCCGGAGTTAAGTCAGCCAACTCTGCCACAGGCACCAAAACCCAAACCATCACAGATACCTAAAAGGATCGTGCCACAGAAAATCAACAACCCTATTCGCATCCTCCAACGGTCAGCCTCTCTGGCTGACAACGAGACACCCACCCTGATCACAAGGACCTGTGGCTCTGCACACGAAAATTCTCCAGGGCAGACTCCAGGGGCCAGGCGTCAGGGCTCAGTGGTCAATCGCCAGCTAGTCATTCAGGACAATGCAGAATCATCCAAAAGAGGGAAGAGTCCAACTAGGGAGGCCCTCCATGGCAAGATTGGCAAACAGAATAAACTCAAGCAGGCCCAACATAAGCCCACGAAAAGAGCTGCCTTCCCTCCAAAGCATATCACCTTCAAAAAAACGGCCCAGCAATCTCGGGCTAGGACCAAATTTAACGAAGCAGTCCGCAGGGCTGAAATGAGTTTCATAAACGAGGACCTTCATGATGTAAGTGTCCAATATAGCTTATGCGCCGATATTGCGACCGGCTGTGGTTTTCAATTTGACCAAGTGGAGCACGCCATGAATGAAGAGATGACTCAACCTCCAGCAACGGGTGCAGATGCAACTGGGCAATCTGGCAAGGAAATTAACTATGTCGAAGAGGAAGCGGGGCCTAGTCGAGAAGGACCGGATTTGGGATCTGATTCGGGAGAAGAGTGGGAGTCCGATGAGGAAATGATTTAGCGATTGCTAGGTCACAGTTTGTTGTTGCTGTCGTGATCTTAGTTATCTATGATTTTTAAAAAACTCAAAATCCTTTCTTGGAATGTAAGAGGGTTGGGGAATGATGAAAAGTGTAGGGTGGTACGCAATGTGATCAGAAAGGCGAGATGTGACATTGTTCTCTTTCAGGAGACAAAATGCAATAATATGGAGCTTTCTTATGTTCTTCGTTTTTTACCTTCCTTTTTCAGTTTTCAGGTGGCGTTCAATCTTGCAATCAATTCAGCCGGCGGTACATTGATTGCATGGCGGCACACATTCGAACTCATCAACTCATGGGCAACTCCACACACAATCACCGTCATATTAAAAAAAACCAGTTCGGGTCAGTGCATGATTGTCACCAATGCATACGGCCCAACGCATGATGTACAAAAACCGGGATTTTTGGAAGAATTAACATCCATTTCCGGCATGGCTCACCTCCCATGGGTTTTGGCTGGTGACTTCAACCTCGTCAGATGGATGACGGATAGATCCTCCTGCACTCCGCCGTTTTCCCTGATGGATCGGTTCAACCGTTTCATCTCACAGGCAGGGGTCATTGACATTCCGCTACAAAATCGAACCTACACATGGTCGAGTAGGCGCCCAAATCCAGTTTTCTCAAAACTGGACATAATTTTCTTGACTCCTGACTGGACCATGGCCTACCCAGCTATCAACCTAGAAGCGTTAGAAAATATTGTCTCTGACCACGCCCCTCTTCTCCTCACTTGTAAAGGCATGCAGCAAAGACCTAAAAGGCTACAGCTCGAACTTTTTTGGTTCCGATATCAAATGCCTAAGTTTATGGTTCAAAGCCTATGGTCCGACCGCTCGGAGGACGGTGAGGATCCACTGCGACACTTCCATGATAGAACTGTGACCCTTCACAGGGCACTTACTCTCTGGCATAGGGATTCCTTCGGGTTCCTAGAAAAACAGCTTGATTTTTGCAAAAGGTCAATTCTCTTCCTTGACAAAATTGAGGAACGGCGAAATCTGCTACACCATGAGTTCGGGCTGAGGCAACGCATAAAGGAACGGGCTTTTCAATTAGCCAATAACATCGAGTTGAAGTGGAAGCAACGATCTCGATGCAATTGGATCGCACACGGGGATAGCAATACTAAATTCTTCCATGCCTTTGCCTCATCACGGCTTCGAAGAAATCAGGTGCTACAGATTGAAGTAGATGACAGGGTAATCTCAAACCAAGACCACATTGTACAAGCCTTTGCTGATTCCATGAAAAACCTACTCGGTCAGTCGATGCCGGTGCTCCCTTTTTGGGTGGAAACCTTGTACCCGATAAATCCGGATCTTCAGGATTTGCAAACTATCTTCACTGAGGAGGAGGTTGCATTGGCGGTCAAACAGCTAGCCAATAACAAGGCCTCTGGGCCCGATGGACTGCCAAATGAGTTCCTTAAAATCTATTGGCCAGATCTCAAGCATGATATCCTTCGTATTATGCTGCGCTTCTTCCACAATGATTTACACCTACAGCCGTTTAATGAGGCCAAGATTGTAATGATCCCCAAAATTGAACAGCCGAGAACTACCTCCGACTTTCGACCCATAAGTGTCATCAACTTAATCCCCAAGCTGATTACCAAAGTTCTCTCCAATAGATTGAGACCAAAACTGCCGGAGTTAATATCAGCCCGACAAACAGCGTTTGTGCATGGGAGACAGATATCTGAAAACTTTGTAACCACGCGAGAGATACTCCATCATATTACTCATAAGGGAAAACCGGTGGTTTTCGCCAAGATTGATTTTAAGAAGGCATTCGACTCCATTGAATGGGATTTCCTAATTCGAGTCATGCGTGCACGGGGCTTCCCAGGTAAATGGCTGCAGTGGATGCAATCAATCTGGTCATCGTCTTCCTCAATGGTCTGTGTCAATGGCGAGTACTCACAGCCTTTCCCCCACAAGCGAGGCCTCCGTCAGGGCGACCCGCTTTCACCCATGCTCTTCGATATTGGGGTTGACGTGCTCCAGAGGATGTTGCAAGTGGCTAGCCGAATTGTACACACCCCACTGTCTGACAGCATTGAAGAGTCGCTCCTAGCATTACAGTATGCAGACGATACAGCCCTGATAGCCAATGCGGACTCCACCTCACTGATCACCTTCAAACTCATTCTAAGGCTGTTTACCAAGGCATCTGGGCTTCAAGTTAATTTTGGGAAAAACACCTTTATCCCTTTGAATATACCTCTGGAACACCAAGATGAGGTACAGCGGATCCTCGGCTTCTCCAAAACCCAGTTCCCAATTACATACTTGGGGATGCCTCTGACTCTACGGGTGCCGGGTAAGGAAAATTTCACTCCTCTTGTCGAAAAGATTGAGCAGCGACTGGAGGGTTGGCAATCAAAGCTCTTGAGCAGAGGAGGTCGGTTTCAGCTAGCACAATCGGTATTATCCACAATTCCGATATACCACATGATATGTTTCAAATTTTCAAAGTGGGTGGTTCGCAGAATCGATAAAGTAAGGAGAAACTTCATCTGGGGCAAAACCTCAAATCGCAAGAAAGGCATCTCCTTATGTAACTGGGGTCTTGTTTGCCTTCCGAAGAAGTGGGGCGGGTTGGGAGTGGCGGATTTAGAGATCAGAAACCTTTCCCTGCTCTTGCGTTGGTGGTGGAAAGGCTATAAAGAACCCAATTCAATGTGGTCTTCTGTCATTACGGCTATCCGATGGCAGGGCAATCATCACCAGGGTCCTAAGCTATGGTCTAGCATGGGCTCCTTTTTCTGGCGCCATCTGCTGGCTATCAAGCACCTATTTGGATGGGCAACTGAGTGGAGAATTGGGAATGGCAAGCACATCTCCTATTGGTATGACAAATGGGGCCCCCATCCCCTGGCATCCACTGGCTCCAGACAAGCCGGTCATGCGCTTTCTCTGAATCAGGCAAATGTACTGCAGCTCACAACCTACCAAGCCACTCATCCTTTCCCAACCTTAACCACCGCCCCTGACGACCTTTGTTGGCGGTTCACCTCTGACGGTAGGTACAGTGCAGCATCGGCATACAACATGCTCATAAGTGGCGGTCGCATTAAATGGGAGTTTGGGCACACATGGAAATTTAACATCCCACCAACAGTGAAGATTTTCATATACCTCCTACTGAAGGAAAAACTTTTAACACGGGAAGTTTTGGCCATCCGCAACTTCAACTGCCCAACAACCGTTTGTGCACTGTGTGACTCTCGAACTCTAGAAACATCCACTCATCTGTTCTTCCATTGCTCCTATGCCCTACACATCTGGAGCAACGTACACAGGCTAGTTGGCTTTCAACTACTGGTACAAGGTAGTTCGGTACAGGAGACTTGGAGGAAATCACATAGTAGAATAATGCACAACCCAGTGCACCGTTCAAGATGGCAGGGGCTTTTTCCAGCAGTTTGCTGGTTCATTTGGAGGCAGCGGAACGCAAGAATCTTTGATGATAAAGTGCTGCCGGCTGATGTGGTTGCGCATTGGATCATAAGTGAAGCGACGCTTTGGGAAGACCACTGCGGGAGGCAAAGGCAAAGACAAAGGCGAGGTCCAGCTGGAACACAATTACTGGCCTAATTCTAGTTTTCTTTTTCCGGTTTTGGTATGTAGTTGCTCAAATTTTCTAGTTTGATGTAGGGTGTTGTAAACCTTGTAACCGGATCCGCTTTTATCCAATACAGCATACCCGGCAGCCACTGCCTGGTCCTTTCAAAAAAAAACATAATGTTAAGAAAGAGTTGAATAGCACAAATGTGTGCTAATTTGCAAGCAACGCAATGTTGTATGCACCGACATTAGAGACATTTTTCCACCCATGGTAAGTCAATGTGAAACCAACCATCAGATCACTGCAGGTGTCACCCTGTTCGCTACCTACAATTTCCTGTGGATGACGCCAGCACAATTTTAATATTGATTGTAAGGTTGGGATACAATCTCCACAATAACTGATTTCTAAAGATTTTAAAGAAATGCTTCATAATAAGAGGTAAGAGGAGAGGAGGGAAGCGTACACATTAATTATTAAATGAGTTATAAAACTATAAAAGGTAAAGAAAGACAATTTCTGCTTCTTTACCCTCCAAATTCCAAATAAGCATATAATGTCCCATTCAAAACTTGGTGTTAGAGGGTGAATTGATTTTAATTTTGTTTTTATTTCTTCTTTATCCGTACCCATATCCAATAAGCTAACGGAAAAAAAAACTTACCCATACCCGTCTTATCGAATATGATACAGGTAGGGTAAACGGGTAAATGGGTAAACGGGTGTCATTGACACCCCTATATGACACGCAATATCAAACGTCATATTATTTTTCTCACGAATCTTAAAAAAGCCTCCTAAAAGTCACATTGTATCGTATGCGTTCAATCTGAATCTGACCATCACAATTGTGTGTCATATATAAAATCTCCACCCCGACAATGACAAAATTCGATTTTCAAAATTTCATCTCATCCTCCAATTTTTTTCAATATCTTTATACTTATACCTTATTTTCTATATAATTTATAGTCAAATGTTATGTATAGTGCAAACCTAATCTCTGTTCATAACAAGAATTTTATATCATTGATATCCATTTACATTTAATTTCATAATTTAAAAGTCCAACTCCGTCACTAATTTCATCCTTTCCACATTCTCTCTTTATATTCTTTTTGTGGAGCAAAATCTTGTTTGCTTTTGTCGTATAAATAAGATCTTTTGTGTATTGAGTCAAGTGGTGATAGAAAAATTTTAAATTCTCACCATATAGACATACACGTGAAATCCCAACACATAATATAAGCAACAATGATCTCATCATTTCCACATTCCTCTCTTTATACTCCTTTTGTGGAGCATAATGTAAGAAACAAAAGTTTTCTTCCAAAACTTGACTTACTATAGCTAGGTGATGAACATGAGTCAACCAAGTCAATGTTTATTTTGAGCGAGATATGGGTAGTAAATACATCTATGTATAAATCCACTAGAATTACGTGTAGATTTATTTGTCCAAAACTAGTAACAATAATTAGCATGAGTTCATGACTTTTTCAAGTGTCGTATTAAGCATGCATTAATTTTTACGTAAACAAACAGTACAAATTCATACATACTAATTGGTAATTTTAATATGCATTTCTATGTGTATCTATTTGATTGTCTGAAATTTTTTTTGTTGAAATTAGAGAATAAATGTTATAAATGTGTTTCAATAATGAGTGTTGGAGACTCATGGTGAGTGAATCCGCATCCTAAGCATTAACATACTGTTTGAGTTAATTTATGGACCGTATGATCATAATTCGGATTAATCCAATCTTTTGATATTAGTATAGATTTATATCGGATGGGACCAAATCTTAATTCAAAATTTGAGTTAATGTAGAGGATACGAAATTACGAATTCATGGTGAGTCACTTCTAAACGTATTAAGATATGTTTCGAGGAATCGGATCATCTCTGTGGGAGAATAGATCGATACGAGACAAACATTTGTTGATGGGCTCAAATACAAGTGTTAGTGATGTGTTTATATTGTAGAGCTCCTCGTAAGCTTTTCAACATTCTTTATACATATCTTCTCAACCAGAGCTCTTATGCGAAAATTATAATCAAAATATTTACAGAATTCAATTGCAGTAGATCTCTGTACGAGCTGCAGCCATGGCTGCAAGTAGTCCATAAAGATTCCTGTTTTGATACGCGCACTATCAAAATAACTGAAATTAATTTTATAATTATAATTTTATTTTTAAATAATATTTCTCTAGATATCAAATATATATTATCATCAAAATTAAATATAATTTACAATTATCATTAATTACATATATGAGTTCACCTCATTTACCTCTCGGTTCGAAGGTGAACAAAATCACTAAATTTATACAAAAAATTACTCCCCTCCGCTCTCGCTCAAAAATATCAATTCTAAAGAAAATAACGTTCTTTAGAATTAAGCTTCTGCTTTCTTCTCGTCTTCTTTCTTTGCTTTAATAAAAACGTTCTCAAACACATGTTAACGCATATGGAATTACGAGGCAAACCGTGCTGATTAAGTGGAGAATTAAGCTCAGTTGGCACTCCGACATATGTGAATGTTCTTGATTCCTAGCCTCATTCCGTGCATCATGTGTAGAAAATACTTGGACTGATGATGGGTGTTAATATCAACCCCAAGCTCCACCTCATCTACCATTAAAAAAATCACGTTTCTTTAATTTTAATCATATTTATGTATAATTAACATTTGTAATATAGTATTGTTATTTGTTGACAATGTCGTTGACACTCACGAGTGGCGTAATATATATATTTTTATTATTAATTATGTGACCTGAGAGCAAAATTGTCCAACCATTATAGGTGGACAAGTATCCTCCCAAACACTGTAAAAGATTCCTCTCACTTTACGGCTTTAGATTTACTCCCAACAGCTTTGAGATGCGGACTAGAGCAGGGGCAGTATTATTGGGCTTTGAGATTCGTGCCAAATTTAAAAGAACGTTCCAGATCCATTAATTGTAAAAGATTCCCTATTACGGTACCGGAGATGATCTGAATTCCATTGTAGGTATGCTCCTTGAGATAGGAGTAGGTCTGATGGGCATCGGACCTACATTTAGGTTCAATTAGCTCTAGGGCTGTATGATTAGCATCAAGATCTATACGCACGGAAATTGATACATACTTGTACGGATTTTGATGAGAGCACACGAATCTTGATGCAGATTGAATGGTCATTACACCCATCGAACCAAGGTAGAGGTAGGTCGGAGGTAGGTCCGATGGGCATCGGACCTACTCTGATTCCATGCTCCTTTCCTTAACTTCTTACATCAATTTCCATAATTACATTTCCTAGAGAAAAGATTAAAATATGATAAAGCTTTGCTGATGTTTATGTTTGTGACAATCTTTTTTTTTTTTTTTTAAATAGTGACAGAGGCTATTTGTGACAACTTTTAATTTAACTTTTTTGAATTTATTGAAGGTGGTGTTTGGTGAGTGGAACTACTACCGCTCATCTAAGAGCGGTCAAGTTCAAATTTTAGTTTGTGCTGGAACTTTAAAAAATGAACATCTTTTTCTTACTAAATGAATAAGCCACATGTACGGTGAAGAGCATCCATATAATTGCTTTGGTTGATAGAAGCAACCATAATTTGAAATTTTCATATAAATTTCTTGATAGGCAATATGATTACTGACTTAATTGCTGTGATTAGACTTTAAATCAATTATTGGATGTGTTAATTTTCAAGTCCCACCTTGAAATGATATATATTAGTCAAATCTTTTTTTTCTTCTAAATCATTTTTATTCTATGCATATCGATTCTAATTAATTTTGATTTGAGGCTATGGTAATATGCATATTACGGATCGACCCGTATCATGGATTATATTTATTTTCAAAGTTTAAACAATTGATCTAAACCGTTAAATATGATCTCCATACGAAAATTTACTTACATACCAAATTTTGTGTTTTATATATATTTGTTTTACTAGTTTTTAATATAGGTAGAAAATTACTGCTTTTGAATGTTCTAGAATTTTCAAATTAAGTGATTTTTTATCCATCTAAAAAAATAAAAAACTTTTAAAGAAATGTAAAATATGGTTTGAAAGTACATTTAAGAAGAACATATTAAAATGATATGAGTTTCTAGCGCAGGACGTTATATGTGTATGATGCATATAATTACTACATACTAACTCATTTTTCAATTTTAATACACAAATTTACTGTTTCTGCCATTTTTTCTTATATAAAAATAGATTAAGAAAGGTCCGAGGTGTATATTTTTTTTTCCTCAAATTACAATTATTACGGTTATAATATGTGGCCTTTAAAAAACTCGTGACGAAATATCACTACCGACCGAAAGGGAGATTGCAAAAAATGGCACTATGTATCTATGCTTTTTTTGGTTCATGATTTCATATTACATGTTGGATGTTGCCTACGGGCAGTGTAACAAAAAATAACAATAAAAATAAAATAATACTGCCCTTACCCCTTGGGAAAACAAGGTACACAAGTGTACACATGGTGATAACAGTATTACACCGCCATGTTAGTAATGGTATACAACAACATTAATTTGCACGGTGAATTAATGATACATACTATACTAATCAGGGACGGAGCCAGACTTTCCAACTATAGAGGTAAAAAACATATGGAGATCAATCATATAATTTTTTTTGCAAATAATGAAGATTAATTTGACAGTACCATATTAAAACGTTTGTTCCAGAGCCGTACGTGGTGCAACCAATTGATTTTCCGATTTTCAAAGTTCAAACGGTGGATCCGAACCGTTAGATTCATCTCTATATTAAAATGTGCTTGGAGACCAAAATTTACATTTTTTTGAATTTTTTTTGCTATTTATTAAGCCACTTTTAAAATCGCTGATTTTAATAAACAGTTAAAAATTTCTGGATCATTGAAAACAACGATTTTAAAACTGGCTTAATAAATAAAAAAATTTCAAAAAATGTAAACTTTGGTTTCCAAGTACATTTTTTTATTATAGATTGAATATTGAATGGTTTGAATCGACTGTTTAGACTTCAAAAATGTATAAACCGAAATGTTTTATTCTACGACGTAAGAACAAACGTTTTAATATTAGCCAATCTACAAAAAAAATTTACAAAAATTGAGCCCATTCTTTGTTCTTTCAATCCGCCACTGATACTAACATTGGATTTGAGAGGAATACAACAAATCCAAAGCCCTGCCTGATTGACAATTCCATCTAGCGACCAAAGGAATCTCTCCAAGTAGGTCACTAGGTCCAGTTCCCCTCCAACTGTGAGCAATTTGTCCAACTAATGTCGGTAGATTTGAACCGTCCATTTTTATTGAAGGATCTTGATCGACCGAATTGTTGGCTTAATTTGGGGTACATAAATTGACATAGGAGTTTTTGCTTCATGCAGCGCACCGATTGAAGAGTCAAAACAGTGCTGCATATGATTGTGCACTGCATGAAGCATAAACTGCTCTGTCAATAACTTTATCCCTTAATTTGCCCAAGCTACTCGAATTTACCAAGGACTAGGATTTTATAGTCGGCTTAATTTCATAATTTGAATGAACATGCTCAAATCCAGTTGGAATAGTGATAAATTTTAGAAAAATTGCTAACTGTTGCTCTTAGAAAATTGCTTATAATTTGTCACCTATTTCACTTGCAGAAACCTGGGAAAATTAAGCTGCTTATACTAAAAAAAGTTATAATTGATTTTGTTTTTGGAAATTCAAATTTCCTCGGTTTGAAACTCGCCAGAAGGCTTAAAATAATGTTTGGTCCAACGTCAATCACTATTAATTTTCTTTTATTTTGTTGAATGAACGGAAAGATTCCGATCGATCGACATTTTTTTTCGATAAATTCTATCTAGTATTAATTTAAAACTTACATCTTTCACACAAGATATGATGTCTAATGTCGCATTATTATATATAGCTATTAACTTGTACAATCGTTTGAATAATTTTTGTATTTTTTATCTACATATTTTTCATTGTATTTGAAAATGTAAAAAATAAACAAAAAGTCTTTCCGATGAACTTGCACGTTCTTCATTTTTTCCACCAACTTTAACAAAAAGGCATGAAAGTGACTATTATAGATGAATGACGTGGATTGGTTTAAAGTCAGGGCGGAACTAAAAAAAAAAAAAAATGGAGGTGTTGAAACATAAAATGCATATATATATATATATAGAGAGAGAGAGAGAGAGATCGACTATGGTGAGTTGTGAAGTAAAATGTCGTTTTTACTTCACACTCATACTCCATTTTGAAAATCTAAACAACCGATCCGAACCGCTCAACATGTTCTCCATATTGAAATGTGCTTAGAGACCAAATTTTATATTTTTTGGAACTTTTTTACTATTTATTAAGCCACTTTGAAAATCGCAAATCCGGGTGAACAATAAAAAACAGTATAAAATTCTGGACCATTCGATCAGCGATTTTCAAAGTGGCTTAATAAATAGTAAAAAAATTCCAAAAATTATAAAATTTGGTCTCCAAGCACATTTCAATATGGAGAACATGTTGAGCAGTTCGGATCGGTCATTTAGATTTTCAAAATAAAAATATGAGCGTGAAGTAAAAATGACATCTTACTTCGCAACTCACCATAGCCCAGTTCTCTCTCTATATATATATATATAGACAGAGATAGGCTATCATTTTTTGAGAAGTAAAGAGGGTTTTACTTCTCACTCATATCCTCATTTTCAAAGTTTAAACCGTCAAACCGAACATCTCAACATGATCTTCATATTGATATGTACTTGGAGATCAAATTTTACATTTTTTGAAAATCACATCTTTTCATTAAATAAAAAATAATAAAAAATTCAGAAAAATACTAATTTTAAAAAATAAAAAAATAGTAAAAAATTTCCCAAAAAATGTAAAATTTGGTCTCTAAACACATTTCAATATGAAGATCGTGTTGAGAAGTTCGAATCGACTATTTAAACTTTGAAAATAAATATATGAGTGGGAAGTAAAACACCATATTTACTTCCCAAAGCATCGTAGCATCACACACACCGTAGATGAGATTTGAACTTAAATTTTCACAACTACAATAAGAAATTCTAAGCACTAGAATACAAGTACACAATTGATATTTTATGAAGGGACCAGAGTTTATAAAAATGTAACGAAAAAAAAAGTTCAATTAAATTATAATATATATAATTAAAAAAAATTAAAACTAGAGAGTTGGTTAAGCACCGTGTAGATTGCATTAAGATCCGCCATTGATTGAAGTTGAGTTAGTTTGACTTCACTATTGTTGAGTTTCGAGTCAATTGTACTTCAAGATATTTGTCTTTAGGTCTTCTCAAATTTTGTGTCATGTTGGGTCAGGAGGAATCGAGTTTGCGTCATTTAGATTTCTTAAAATTATCGCATTATGTTGGGTTCGAGGTTCCAGCTGAGGTCGAGATAGGGAATGTGCTTTGGTTATGACAAGTTATGTCATTATAAAGATGGCAATCGAATAAGAAGGGCTCAGTTTGGATCAACTTGGATTGAGTTGAACTTCAAATCGTTCGTTTTTTGAATCATCTCAAACCAATTCGAAAAATGCAGTCAAAACCGCAAAAAACGAGAGCTTAAGCGAAACATGCAACGTAGATGCCCTCTTTTTTATTTTATGCAGAGAAGCGAGGCACAGTTACTAAGCGAGGCGGTTTAGTGTGCTTTCTCACAAAACAATGATCATACACATGATGAATTTGAGTACATCTATAGTTTGTTACCCTTAATAATAAACCCGATCGAAATAGCCTCAATTTCCTTTGCGTACCGTTAAAAATAAAAATAAAAATAGAAAAGTGATGAACTTAATTTCTTATTCAAGTTCTGAAATATACAAGTGATATACAATAACTATTTATACACTAATCTTTAATGGTAACTTTTCCAAAATAAGAAGAAAAAAAATAGTTGAACTTCTTTATACTTAAATAGGGTGCTCCTATTTTTTTCTTTAATTTGCCAAAGATGACAACAAGCTATACTGCTTTGAGGCTAATTTTCTAGGGTGTGTTTGGTTGGATTGAGAATAGGTTATTCTTAGGACTAGGTTATTCGGAATAGCCTATTCGGTGTTTTGGTTGAGTTAGAATAGCTAGAATAGTGAATTCAAATTTTTTGTCTTATTAGAATAGGTTATTTTTAAGAATTTTGAGATTTGACTATTTTAATAAGACAAACAATAACTATTATTGATTTGGCTATTCTAACTATTTTTGTTTTACAACCAAACATTCCCCTAATTATTCTAAATTCAATTTCTCAACACATACTAGGTTTGGTAACTCTATATAGATAATGGAGTGGTTTTGGAGAAAATTTGTTATAAAAAACTCGGGAAAAAGGAAAAAAGAAAGTTGAGAGAATAAACTCACTAGAGCAGATTGTGTTTGTACCAATTTGGGTCTAGTGTCAAAGGTATCTTGTTCTCTAGACTGTAGCCCTTCTAGAGTTGTAAGGTCAAGGATTGAAGGTCATTTTTTTTTATCAATTTCTTTTAGAAAAATTTATTTCTCTCCAAAAGAAAATATATTGCATTTTTTAGCACTTGAGGCGGTCTATTCGAAATCCTAGAAAAATCATTTATTTTAATATTTTCTAAAAATTGCAAGTTTTTCAAAATAAAAAATAATGCACAAACTTAAATCATGTACCTGTTTTAGGTTAATATAGGTACCGGACATCAACCTTCTTAATTATTTCATCAACTAAGCTTCACTATTACAAAAACGTTAATCATACACGACATATTATGCACAAATGCGATAAAAATTCAAATAAACAGTGTGTAAAGAGAGAAGGCGCTTGCACGAAAATGAGCTGAATCATATATACACATGGTTATTTAAAACGCAACCGTGTACGAAAGACACATATATTTGTACATTTGTACTCCTTCATACACGATTTTTCATAAAAAAAACCATGTATAATTTTGCTCAGTTTCAAACATTGTTTTGTAGTAGAAGCCGTATACGATTCATTTACGTCTCTCAACCAAAACCCCTAAATTTTTTTTTTTTGAAGGAATCACCATGTAGGGTTTCGGTTAGGTTATATGTGCAACAATTCGATTCAGTTCAAGATTTGTTCACTATCCGAAAACCAGAATCCATGTATAAACTAATTCCAAGATTTATATAAAGTTTACCACTACACGTGCAACATATATCTTCATTTAGTTGTAGGAATGATAGGCCTCAATTATATATACTTTTGATTAAGGTTTAACCTAAAAAACTAAGCCAATTTTCTTATATTTTAGTGTAATTGTGTGTTAAAATATGCCAAGAATCAAGTTACTGCCAAAGTCTATTTAAATTACAGGAAATAGAGCAAATTGTAGATCTTCTCGCAAGCTTTCCGAAAAGTGGTAGAATACTGAAATCGGAGTTACGGATGATTATCTATGTCCGTTTGAAGTTCAGTTCACAGTAAATTTCCAGAGAGTTCTGCGAGTGCTTGTGCAGGTTCCTCTGGCTGCACAACGGGCCGCACATAATTACAGCTGCCGACACACAGTTTGTATTTTGGTCATATCTTGGTTATAAAAACTCCGATTTAGGTGAATCAAAACTTGACAAAACCAGGACAAAAAGATCTACAACTTTCATGAAGGAAACAAATCTAAATTCGGAATGTAAAATTTTGTGCAGCCACACCAATGGTCGCACCAGCCTAGATTTGGACATATTTTATTGCCAACTTTGCCCGATTCACTTCCAGATCTTGTTTGCTTGCTCCTAAAGTCACAAAAACTGTTATATATTGGCAGGAGAGCAGTGGAGAATTCATCTTTCATTTATCTTTCAACTTAGCTTTTATTCTACAAATTTCTTTATATTTTTCTCTCTTCTCCACGTGATTGAAGGCGATTGGATTGAAGGCTTACTCGAGCGAGCACAAGTGAAGACAAGGGGCAGCAAGCTAGGAGATTGGTGTATTCTCTTCTCTTACTTGTTTTTCTAGGTTTTTATCATATTTTCTCTTTTATATCTTTTGGATGTTAGCGCACCCATGAGAGGCTAGATTTCTTCTCTAGGGGCTTAGGCTTTATCATGAACTTGTGTTAAATATACCTTACTTGGATAGTTCTCTATTTGATGATTGTTTGTTTGCTTGTTTGATCTTGTTGATTTTATAATTCATGTGATTGTGTGATTTGTGTATTTGTTAATTAGTGTCCTGCTTAGGTTTAACCAACTTAAGGTGCTAGAATCAAAGAATTAATGCTACCAAATTATATACATGAATAACTCTAGGATTGAGATTAGAAATGACCAAATCTATTTCTTAGTCCGGAACCACAAGAACAAAGGTTGAATTGAGGTGAATGACTTAATCGTGAAGCCTCATATTTGATTGGGACCCCTAGAATTGAACCGAATATTGGTGTGAAGAACTTAATCGTGAAGTATCGGTATTTGGAAATAAACTAGGCTAACCATGTGCTTATGGTCTAGATAGCTAGGGTGAATGACTTAATTGTGAAGTTTAAATTATCTAGACACGTCATTAATTTACGAAAGTGACAATTTTTTATATTTTAGGCTTAGAAACCCCTAAATTACAAACATGAATTTGGAAACCAAGTGAGTGTGGATTTGACCAAGTGATTGTGTGCCGATAGCCCCTAGATCCCTATCTAATTGATTACAAAACTCATTTTATTTGTTTGTTTAAAATTGTTTTGTTTACATTCAACTCCAATTCGGGTATTGAACCCACACAACCAATTTCACAACAAACCCCCCCATTTACTTTTATTTGCATTATTTTAGAATTAATTAATTTAGTAAGAAATAATATTTCCCGTTATCTTAGGATCGACACCCATAATTACTACAAGGATAGATTGTGCGCTTGCAATTTAATCTAACTTTGCGTATTTAGGGTTTTATAAATTTAAAGTAAAAGTGTACAAAATAGACCATTAAAACCTATTTGGCACCGTTGCCGGGGATAACGGATAGATATTAATTTTTACTTTTGAAATTAATTCTAAAAAAAGATCTTTTCTTTTAATTTTCAATCCAAAAAGCCAAAAAAAATTATTTCTTTACTTTTATTCGTTTTTTTCTTATCTTATTTATTATTCTTTTTTATTTTATTTATTTATTTATTTATTTTATTTTTGGAAACTCACTTTATTTTTATTTTTCCGTTTCATATTCAACTTGTTTTGAACCGACCCAATAGTCACTATTTTTGAAAATTTTCAAAATTACCAAGTTCGCAGGTTATAATTGCACAACTAACATGCTGGTTGTCCAGCAATTATCTGCGCAACCATATTTTTGTTTGTGAAAGCTATAATCTGCAGATTTGATAAATTTGAAAATTTTCAAAATTTTTTTTTACTATTCGGTTTATCTTTCTTTTTTAAAAATAGTAAAAAAAAAATTCGGATTTACAACGAGCGGAGGTGAATATTTAACAAATGAAAAATAGAAATTTTTTGCGAAATAAAGTCTGTAATCGTGATTGACAAAATCAGTGAACAGTTGTTAAGTTTTGTTTTGTAATATGAAAATTATGCCGGGCTAGCTAGTACTTGAAGAAATGTTTATATTTTGAAACAACCGCATGCTGTTAAGAAAAAGGACCGAAGATGCAATATGGAATTAATTAGGATTTGCAAGTTAATCATAGAAAAACAGGTAAGAAACAAATAATGTACCGCCTTTTTACAAAATAGAAAGCTCTCTTTCAATTATCATCACATCGATCGCCAAAAGAAAACAACATTGCAAATCCAGATTAGGGGCCTACTTAGATCCTAGTAGTCCAAAGCACTATTCTCTCTTTCTCTCTCTCGTTAATTATGAAAGAAAAATATTGCAAGGAAGGAATGAGACTATTTATGAGTACTAGATGTATTGCACACCACACCACCCGTGCAGACAAGTCAACTTCTCCAAATAACGGGCAGCACTAAAATTAAACCAACACCACTCAACTTAAAAGACACCTTTCAAAAAGGTATTTTACTGGTACCTACAACCTCATGACCCTTTAATTGAGACTCCCCATTCCTCGACTTTATAAAATGGGGGCTGTTTATTTATTCTCAGCCAGATATATTGTGTTATGGGTAGCCCCAGCTGAAGCATAAATCATGCGCATCTGGTTTTTGATTGACATAACAGTTCAGAGACTTTTAAATTTTGGATCAGTAGTGGTACACTGGTACTGTAGCAATTGACCTAAAATATAAGGTTGATACCTACCCCCATTTTCTCTGTTTAGAAGTGCCAACTTTTATTTGGATCTTCCATGGAATTTTTTTTCTTTATTTGAGATAACTCCACGGAAAATAGGTTGTTTCTGTTTATGCCAGAAATTATATTGCTTTATGTATATGTGGTGGTGGTGGGGGGGGGGGGTGACCCAAATTCGCATCCCCTGAGATATCTCATATTTTGCGTGACTTATTGGAAAATCTCAACTGTTCAAATACGTTCTGCACGAATCTCAAAGCTCAAATAATACTGGCCCCTGCGCTATCCCCGAATAGGCACCGAACACGTCGGTCACGCAAAATATGAGATATCTTAGAGGATACGCACTCGGGGTGACCCTGGCAAGGCCTTCGACAAAGTATATATCTCTGCAACATGATTTTAGGAAAATAAATTATATTCAATTTGAAGGATTGCCATCACATAATTTAAGCCAGAATTGTGTTTTTATCTTAAGAGGTTTGAACAAAGTCTTATCCAAAAACAAGCCTAAGCTGTCTCATCGGTGTCAACATTTGTGTTGATGATTTAGATTTAGGAACCATTTAAAATTATTAAGTTTCGCACAAATTTCATGCAGATCAGATATTTTGGATCTAATTTTGAATAAAATTTGTCCAAAGCCTTTTGGACATAACCCAATTCCTGTATTACACCAGAGAAAATTCTGAAGAAATGCATTGTGTCTGAAACAAACAATTAATCCGAGCACTGTGCTTTTGGTCAAATACAAGTGGTTGAGATATTGCAAATTACAATTAGAAAATAAAATGAAGTTTCTAACTAACGTTGTTCTCTGAGTATTTTTAGTTAGCACTTTAGCACATTTATTCTGGCCGACAACACAACATCATGTTCATGGTTCAACAGTGTTCCATCTGAAAACTGAGGCGATTCGTCCTTGCAATGCCCAAATAAGGGACAATTTGCACAGTGAAAAAAAGTAAGGGGAAATTTTATGTATACCCTTCAAGAACTTCAAAATTATGTATATCCCCTTCTAAAATTGATAATGGCATATTGAAAGAATAGAGACAGAGAAATAGAGAGAGAGGAAAACGATAAAGAATGAGATGAACTAAATCTTGTATTTCATTTCTCTATCGTTTACATTGCTGTAGTACATCTATTTATCGAGATTACAATATATGCCTCAGCTTCTGTTAAGCACTAGTCTAAATAACTAATTACTGTTACATCCACGTCTCTTCTCCGCTTAAAAGGAGCCCTGTTAAAATTGGCACCCAAAAATACCCTATTTCCGTTGTTTTAAGACTCTACAATACAACTATACAAGCAATTATGTGCTGAAATTCCACCATGCCAGAATAGTATCTTTTTTTTTTTGAGAACTTGACACATGCCAGAATAGTATCATTGCATGATGCTAGCACCTGAGAAACATTTGTGCCCATTCATGACATAATCCTTGGTAGGCTTGTTCGTCAAAAAGGCATGGCAATCGTCGCTCTGTTAGATCAAGAATTTGGTGGCTCATCAAATTCCATGTGTGATCTGAAGAATTTTGCATATGAAGATGACTCAACATGAAATAGCTTGAGCTCCTATCTTTTCCATGTTCTATATTGTAATAATTGGATAGTAAATCTGACTAGAACCAACCCGCTTAAAACCACCAGCAGGGGTTAATGGGTTGGGCACAAGTCAGCCTCTTATGTTTGACTTCAGATCCTCTGTTGGACCATAGAGATGTAACCCAATCTGATTTGACCCATTTTCGACCCGGGTTTGTCAATCTTTGGAGCATGAGACTTAGATATGTTTTTGTCAACGGTATACCAAATTCATCATTAAAAGATGAATGACTAGCACAAGCTCGATTGGAACTATGTATAATTTGAGAGATGAATTTAGATCTTATATGCAGTAAATGATTGTATGTTATGAGGCTGATTAATCATATTTTTGTCAACAATTTAGTATTGACAATAATTTTTTAAACATATTCATTAATTAATGAAAAATAAGTTTTTACATATTTGAGAATATAATATATTTATTTTTATCTAAGCAACAACAAAACAAAAATTGGTTATTTGACTTAATAATCTATTAGACTTCTTGAGAATATAATACACACACACACACCTAGTTTTTATTTTTTATTTAGCTTAACCATACAATTAGTTTTAGAAACAAATCTATCATCCGGTTAGAGAGAACAAAAATAACATCATTACTAGTTTTCACAAAAAAAATTGCGAAGCATTTTTTTTGCATGTAAAGCGCATTACTCATAAAGTAAATCAGTTTGAACAGTTTGAATTAGTCGTTTGAAGTCTATCCAATAAATTTTGAATTTGGTGTCATATGACACAAATGTATGAACAATGTCATACTAACCGGACTCATAAAGAGTCCGGCTAGTATGACATCAATGTCATTTCAGCTTATATAACACCAACTTCAAAACCTATCACATCAACTTCAAATAGTGAATCCAAACCATTCAAACCATCCTACTTCATTAGTTGTGTATTTACATGTAAAAATTATAATTTTATAAATTTATTTAGTATCAAGTCAAACGGTCAAATGTGAGAGTTTTAAATTTAATTTTAATGCATTCATTTTTTAATATTTTTGACCACTTGACTTGATACTAAAATAACTCAAAAAAATATTTTTTGCATGTAAACGCATCACTCTTAAAGTAAATCGGTTTGAATGGTTTGGATTAGTCATTTAAAGTATATCCAATAAATTTTGAAGTTGGTGTATATGACACCATGTCATACTAGCCGGACTCATAAATAGTCTGGCTAGTATGACATAAGTTTCATTTCAACTTATATAACACCAACTTCAAAACATATCGCATTAACTTGAAACGGTGAATCCAAACCATTTAAACCGTCCTACTTCATTAGTGTGTTTACATCTAAAATTTACAACTTTACGAATGTATTTAGTATCAAGTCAAACCATCAAATGTGGGAGTTTTAAAGTTAATTTTAATGCATTCATTTTTCAACATTTTTTTCCGCTTGACTTGATACTAAAATAACTCGAATAAATAATTTTTTTGCATGTAAACGCATCACTCATAAAGTAAATCGGTTTGAACGGTTTGGATTAGTCGTTTGAAATCTATCCAATAAATTTTGAAGTTGGTGTCATATGACACCAATGTCATACTAGCCAGACTATAAATCAATCAATTTCATGAAAAATTATAAAATTATCTGAACATTCAATTAAGAAACATACTAAACTTTCAAAGGGTTGTCAAATTATATGTTTATAAAATTTTAAATTATCAAAATCCATCGTCCTTTCAAAAATAACAAAAAACAATTACAAATATGTAAACTCTCCACAATCTGCTTTGTAAAGGAATTGTAGTACAAAAGAATTAGTCAAAGAATCATAGAAGTTTCCATAAATGTACAAATGAGAAGAAAAAGAAACAGGAGTGGTTTCTTTTAAGAAATTTCTAGTTTTTGTCATTTTTTTATCACTAGTTTTGATGTACTAGGACTCTAGGATGAACTGATAACCATTGTTATTTTTTTTTTTAAACAAAAAAATATAACTAATGAATAATTGAGAACTTTTTAGTTTCGATAAAACTTAAAACCATCAAAATCAAAGTTTAGACAAAAATAAGGGGGAATTTCATGTATACTCCTAAATTATTTTGAATTACCTATTTTCCCTTCTAAAGTTCATAATATCCTATTTAACCTTCTAAATTTCAAAATTTTCACAAAATTTACCCATTTTACTGTTCTTTTTTCTATTAAAACTCATTTTTAAGTTCATAAAATACCCATTACCTTTATTAATCCAAAAGGCAACACTATGTATAACACTATGTATTCTCCCAAAAAAAATATATAATCCAAAAGGCAACACTATGCATATTATAATGTGAGTGAAGATATGGTACTATGTATAGCACATATTAGTCTATACTTTGGATCAATATTTCTGTTTTCAAAGTCCAACAATCGATTTAAACCATTTAACATGATCTCCCCAGAAAATCTATTTGCAAACTAAATTTTATATTTTTATTTGAAATTTTTACTATTATATAGGAAGAAAATCACTATTTTCAACTGTCTAAAATTTCAGATCAAGTGATTTTCTACCTAGTTGTATTTCACCATCTTCTAGTTGTATTTCATGTTCTCTGGTTGTATTTCATATTCTATTTTTTGTCTTTCAAATTCTACAGGTTGTCTTTCATGTTCCATAAGTTGTCTTTCATTTTCTTCTAGTTGTCTATCATATTTTATTTGTTGTCTTTCATCTTCTTCTAGTTGTCTTTCATCATTTACTTGTTGTTTTTTATATTATACTAGTTATCTTTCATGTTCAACTAGTTGTCTTTCATTTACTACTGGTTGTATTTCATGTTCTTCTAATTATATTTCAGATTCTTCTAGTTGTCTTTCATCTTCTTCTAGTTGTCTTTCATGTTCTACTGACTGCCTCTCATCTACTTCTAGTTGTCTTACATCTTCTTCTAGTTGTCTTACATCTTTTTGTATTTGTCTTTCATCTTCTACTCGTTGTCTTTCATCTTCTTCTAGATGTCTTTCATGTGCTACAGGTTATCCTTCATCTTGTATTTGTTGTTTTAAATTTTCTACTTGTCTACTGGTTGTCTTTCATGTTATACTAGTTGTCTTTCATCTTCTTTTGGTTATCTTTCATCTTCTACTAGTTGCCTTTCAACTTCTTCTAGTTGTCTTTCATCTTCTTCTAGTAGTCTTTCATGTTCTACTGGTTCTCTTTCATCTTCTTTTAATTGTCTTTCATGTTCTACTGGTTGTCTTTTATGTTTAACTTGTTGTCTTTCATCTTCTTCTAATTGTCTTTCATCTTCTTCAATTGTCTTTCATCTTCTTCAATTGTCTTTCATCTTCTTCTTGTTTTCTTTTGTCTTCTTCTAGTTGTCTTTAATCTTTTACTAGTTAGGCTTCATCTACTTCTAGTTGTCTTACATCTTATACTAGTTGTCTTTCATGTTCTAGTTGTCTTTCATCTTCTACTGGTTGTCGTTCATCTTATTCTGGTTGTCTTTCATCTTGTTAGTTGTCTTTCATGTAGTCCTTAATCTTCGACCAGTTGCTTTTCGTCTTCTTATAGTTGTCTTTCATCTTTTACTAGTTGTCTTTCAGTTCTATTGATTGTTTTTCATCTTCTTCATTTCATCTTATACTAGTTTTCTTTCATCTTGTAATGGTTGTTTTTCATATTCTACTAGTGCTCTTTCATATAATACTGGTTGTATTTCATGTTCTTCTAATTATATTTCATGTTCTTCTAGTTGTCTCTTTCCTCTTGTATTGGTTGTTTTCATGTTCTACTTGTTGTCTTCTATGTTCTTCTTGTTGTCTTTCATCTTCTATTAGTTGTCAATCATGTTCTGCTGGTTGTTTTTCATGTTCAATTGATTGTCTTTCATCTTCTTATAGTTGTCTTACATCTTCTTCAAGTTGTCTTTCAGCTTCTTCTAGTTGTCTTTCGTCTTCTACTTGTTGTCTTTCATCTTCTTCTAGTTGTCTTTCATGTTCTACTAGTTGTTTTCTTATAGTTGTATTTTCCGTTCTATTGGTTGTCTTTTATCTTCTCTTAGTTGTCTTTCATATTCTTCTTGTTGTCTTTCATGTTCTACTCGTTGTCATTCCTATGGTTGTCTTTCATGTTCTACTTGTTGTCTTTTATGGTCTTCTAGTTGACTTTCATCATCTTCTCATAGTCTTTCTTGTTCTTCTGGTTGTCTTTCCTCTTCTGCTGATTGTCTTTCATGTTCTACTGGTTATCTTTCATGTTCTACTAGTTGTCTATCATGTTCTATTGGTTGTCTTTCATCTTCTTCTGGTTACCTTTCATGTTCTACTTGTTATCTTTCATCTACTACTGGTTGTCTTTCATGTTCTACTGGTTGTCTTTCATCATCATCAAGTTGTCTCATCTTCTACTAGTTGTCTTTCATCTTATACTAGTTGTCTTTCATCTATTTCTAGTTGTCTTTCATGTTCTACTGGTTGTCTTGCATTTTGTATTGGCAGTGTTTCATCTACTACTAGTTGACGTTCATCTTCTTCTAGTTGTCTTTCATGTTCTAGTGGTTGTTTATCATGTTCTACTTGTTGTTTTTCATACTCTTCTAGTTGTCTTTCATCTTCTACGGGTTGTCTTTCATGATCTACTAGTTGTCATTCATCTTCTTATAGTTGTCTTCTTCTTCAAGTTGTCTTTCAGCTTCTTCTAGTTGTCTTTTATCTTCTACTGGTTGTCTTTCATATTATTCTTATTGTCTTTCATGTTCTACATGTCTTTCATCTTCTTCTAGTTGTCTTTCTAGTTCTACTGGTTGTCTTTCATTTTCTACTGGTTGTTTCTCGTCTTTTATTGGTTGTCATTCATCTTCTTCTAGTTGTCTTTCATATTCTACTTGTTGTCTTTCATCTACTACTAGTTGTCTTCATTTCCACTGGTTGTCTTTAATGTTCTACTTGTTGTCTGTCATCTTCATCAAATTGTCTCTCATCTTCTACTACTTGTCATCTTCTTCTATTTGTCTTTCATGTTCTACTGGTTGTCTTTTATCTTGTATTGGTTGTGTTTCGTCTATTACTAGTTGACGTTCATCTTCTTCCAGATGTCTTTCATGTTCTAGTGGTTGTTCATCGTGTTCTACTTGTTGTCTTTCATATTCTTCTAGTTGTCTTTCGTCTTCTACTGGTTGTCTTACATCTTCTTCAAGTTGTCTTTCATCTTATTCTAGTTATCTTTTATCTTCTACTGGTTGTCTTTCATATTATTGTTGTTGTCTTTCATGTTCTACAGATCTTTAATCTTCTTCTAGTTGTCTTTCTTATTATTTTCTACTGGTTGTCTCTCGTCTTTTATTGGTTCTCATTCATCTTCTTCTGGTTGAATTCAAGTTCTACTTGGTTCTCTATCATGCTATTCTGGTTGTCTTTCATGTTATTCTAGTTGTCTTTCATCTTCTTCTAGTTATCTTTCATTTTCGACTACTCGTCTTGCATCTTCTTCTAGTTGTATTTCATGTTCTACTGGTTGTCTTTTCTACTATACTGGCTGTCTTTCTTCTTCTACTTGTCTTTCAACTTCTACTAGTTGTCTTTCATGTTCTACTGGTTATCTTTCATGTATAACTGGTTGTCTTTCTTGCTCTACTTGTTGCCTTTCATCTTCTTCTGGTTGCCTTTCATCTTCTTCTAGTTGTCTTTCATGTTCTACTTGTTGTCTTTCATCTACTACTAGTAGTCTATCGTGTTCTACTGGTTGTCTTTAATGTTCTACTTGTTGTCTATCATCTTCATCAAGTTGTCTCCCATCTTCTACTAGTTGTCTTTCATCATATACTGGTTGTCTTTCATCTTCTTCTAGTTGTCTTTCATGTTCACTGGTTGTCTTTCATCCTGTATTGATTGTACTTCATCTACTACTAGTTGACGTTCATCTTCTTGTAGATGTCTTTCATGTTCTAGTGATTGTTCATCATGTTCTACTTGTTGTCTTTCATATTCTTCTAGTTGTCTTTCGTCTTCTACTGGTTGTCTTTCATGTTCTACTAGTTGTCTTTCATCTTCTTCAAGTTAATTTTCATCATCTTCTAGTTGTCTTTCATTTTGTACTGGTTGTCTTTCATCTTCTACTGGTTTGTCTATCATATTATTGGTGTTGGCTTTCAAGTTCTACAGATCTTTCATCTTCTTCTAGTTGTCTTTCTAGTTCTACTGGTTGTCTTTCATTTTCTACTTGTTATCTCTCATCTTTTATTGGTTGTTATTCATCTTTTTCTGGTTGCATTGATATTCTACTTGGTTCTCTTTCATCTTCTTCTGGTTGTCTTTCATATTCTACTTGTTGTCTTTAATCTACTACTAGTTGTCTTTCATGTTCCACTGGTTGTCTTTGATGTTCTAATTGTTGTCTGTCATCTTCATCAAGTTGTCTTGCATCTTCTACTAGTTATATTTCATGTTCTACTGGTTGTCTTTCATCTTCTACTGGTTGTCTTTCATGTTCTACTGGTTGTCTTTCATCTTCTACTGGTTGTCTTTCATATTATTGTTGTTGTCTTTCATGTTCTACAGATCTTTCATCTTCTTCTAGTTGTCTTTCTAGTTCTACTGTTTGTCTTTTATTTTCTACTGGTTGTCGCTCAGTTTTTATTGGTTGTCTTTCATCTTCTTTTGGTTGCATTCATGTTCTACTTGGTTCTATTTCATGCTCTTATGGTTGTCTTTCATGTACTTCTAGTTGTCTTTCATCTTCTTCCCATTGTCTTTCATCTTCTTCTAGTTATTTTTTATTTTCGACTACTTGTCTTGCATCTTCTTCTAGTTGTATT
The DNA here is from genome assembly GCA_025461125.1 of Carex kokanica. Classification (NCBI taxonomy): domain Eukaryota; kingdom Viridiplantae; phylum Streptophyta; class Magnoliopsida; order Poales; family Cyperaceae; genus Carex; species Carex kokanica. The sequence goes on along the minus strand of JAJGRX010001047.1, from coordinate 93,904 downwards.
TCATGTTTTACTGGTTGTCTTTCCTATTCTACTGGTTGTCTTTCTTTTTCTACTTGTCTTTCAACTTCTACTGGTTGTCTTTCATCTTCTACTGGATGTTCTTTAATGTTATATTGATTGTCTTTTATGTTCTTCTGGTTGTCTTTCATGTTCAACTATTTTTTTTACTCACCTTCTACTAGTTGTCTTTCATAGTGTATTGGTTATCTTACATGTTCGAGTACTTATTTTTCATCTTCTTCTCGTTGTCTTTTCAGTTCTACTGGTTGTCTTTCATGTTGTACTGGTTGCTTTCCATGTTCTATTGGTTGTCTTTCATCTTCTACTTGTTGTCTTTCAAGTTCTACTGGTTGTCTTTCATCTTCTTCTAGTTGTGTTTCATTTTTTGACTAGTTGTCTTTCCTACTCTACTGGTAGTCTTCTTGTTGGTTGTCTTTCATATTCTACTGGTTGTCTTTCATGTCATACTGGTTGTTTTTCATGTTCTACTGGTTGTCTTTCATCTTCAACTTGTTGTCTTTCAGGTTCTACTGGTTGTCTTTCATCTTCTTCTTGGTGTGTTTCATCTTCTACTTGTTGTCTTTCCTGCTCTACTGGTTGTCTTTCTTCCTGTTGGTTGTCTTTCATGTTCTACTTGTTGTTTTTCATCTTCTTATGATTGTCTATCATGTTCGACTAGTTGTCTTTCATCTTCTTGTAATTGTGTTTCATGATCTACTTGTTGTCTTTCATCTACTAGTTGTCTTTCAACTTCTACTAGTTGTATTTCATCTTCTTCTAGTTCTCCTTCCTATTCTACTGGTTGTATTTCATCTTCTACTGGATGTTCTTTAATGTTCTATTGATTGTTTTTTATATTCTTCTGGTTATCTTTCATGTTCAACTATTTTTTTTACTCACCTTGTACTTGTTGTCTTTCATAGTGTATTGGTTATCTTACATGTTCTAGTAGTTGTTTTTCATGTTCTTCTCGTTGTCTTTCCTGTTCTACTGGTGTCTATCATGTTCTACTGGTTGTTTTCCATGTTATATTGATTGTCTTTCATCTTCTACTTGTTGTCTTTCAAGTTCTACTGGTTGTCTTTCATCTTCTTCTAATTGTGTTTCATCTTCTACTAGTTGTCTTTCCTGCTCTAATGGTTGTCTTTCATGTTCTATTAGTTGTTTTTCATCTTCTTCTAGTTGTCTATCAAGTTCAACTAGTTGTCTTTCACCTTCTTTTAATTGTGTTTCATGATCTACTTGTTGTCTTTCATCTACTACTAGTTGTTTGTCATATTCTATTAGTTGTATTTCATCTTTACTGGTTGTCTTTAATGTTCTTCTACTTGTTGTCTTTTAATTTCACCAAGTTGTCTCTCATCTTCTACTAGTTTTGTCTTTCATCTTCTTCTAATTGTTTTTCATTTTTATACTAGTTTTCTTTCATCTTGTAATGGTTGTTTTTCATATTCTACTAGTGCTCTTTCATATAATATTGGTTGTATTTCATGTTCTTCTAATTATATTTCATCTTTTTGTAGTTGTCTTTTTTCATCGGGTATTGGTTGTTTTCATGTTCAACTTGTTTGTCTTCCATGTTCTTCTTGTTGTCTTTCATCTTTCTATTGCTTGTCAATCATGTTCAACTGGTTGTTTTTCATGTTCAATTGTCTTTCATCTTCTTATAGTTGTCTTACATCTTCTTCAAGTTGTCTGTCAGTTTTTTCTAGTTGTTTTTCGTCTTCTACTTGTTGTCTTTCATCTTCTTCTAGTTGTCTTTCATCTTCTACTAGTTTTGTTTCATATTCTTCTAGTTGTCATTCATCTTATATTGGTTGTATTTCATGTTCTACTAGTTGTTTTTCAGTTCTCTTTCATGCTCTACTCGTTGTCTTTTATGGTCTTCTAGTTGACTTTCATCTTCTTCTCATGGTCTTTCTTGTTCTACTGGTTGTCTTCCCTCTTCTACTGATTGTCTTTCATGTTCTACTGGTTATCTTTCATGTTCTACTAGTTGTTTTTCATCTTCTTCTAGTTGTCTATCATGTTCTACTGGTTGTCTTTCATATTCAACTTGTTGTCTTTCATCTACGACTAGTTGTCTTTCATATTCTACTAGTTGTCTTTAATGTTCTACTTATTGTCTTTCATCTTCATCAAGTTGTCTCTCATCTTCTACTAGTTGTCTTTCATCTTATACTAGTTGTCTTTCATCTATTTCTAGTTGTCTTTCATGTTCTATTGGTTGTCTTTCATTTTGTATTGGTGGTGTTTCATCTACTACTAGTTGACGTTCATCTTCTTCTAGTTGTTTTTCATGTTCTAGTGGTTGTTCATCATGTTCTACTTGTTGTCTTTCATATTCTTCTAGTTGTGTTTCATCTACTACTGATTATTTTTCATGATCTACTAGTGGGCATTCATCTTCTTATAGTTGTCTTACATCTTCTTTAAGTTGTCTTTTAGCTTCTTCTAGTTGTCTTTTATCTTCTACAGGTTGTCTTTCATATTATTCTTATTGTCTTTCATGTTCTACAGGTCTTTCATCTTCTTCTATTTGTCTTTCTAGTTCTACTGGTTGTCTTTCATTTTCTACTGGTTGTTTCTCGTCTTTATTGGTTGTCTTTCATCTTCTTCTGGTTGCACTCATATTCTACTTGGTTCTCTTTCATGCTCTTCTGGTTGTCTTTCATGTTCTTCTAGTTGTCTTTCATCTTCTTCTCATTGTCTTTCATCTTCTTCTAGTTGTCTTTCATTTTCAAGTAGTTGTCTTGCATCTTCTTCTAGTTGTATTTCATGTTCTACTGGTTGTTTTTCTTGCTCTACTGGTTGTCTTTCTTCTTCTACTTGTCTTTCAACTTCTACTAGTTGTCTTTCATGTTCTACTGGTTATCTTTCATGTTTAACAAGTTGTTATTCTTGTTCTACTGGTTGTCTTTCATCTTCTTCTGATTGTCTTTCATGTTCTACTTGTTGTCTTTCATCTACTACTAGTTGTCTTTCATGTTCCACTGGTTGTCTTTAATTTTCTACTTCTTGTCTGTCATCTTCATCAAGTTGTCTCTCATCTTCTACTAGTTGTCTTTCATCTTCTTCTATTTGTCTTTCAGGTTCTACGAGTTGTCTTTCATCTTGTATTGGTTGTGTTTCATCTATTACTAGTTGACGTTCATCTTCTTCCAGATGTCTTTTATGTTCTAGTGGTTGTTCATCATGTTCTACTTGTTGTCTTTCATATTATTCTAGTTGTCTTTCGTCTTCTACTGGTTGTCTTTCATGTTCTACTAGTTGTATTTCATCTTCTTCTAGTTGTCTTACATCTTCTTCAAGTTGTCTTTCATCTTCTTCTAATTGTCTTTCATGTTCTACTGTTTGTCTTTCATATTATTGTTGTTGTCTTTCATGTTCTACAAATCTTTCATCTTCTTCTAGTTGTCTTTCTAGTTTTACCGGTTGTCTTTCATTTTCTACTGGTTGCCTCTCCTCTTTTATTGGTTCTCATTCATCTTCTTCTGGTTGCATTCATTTTCTACTTGGTTCTCTTTCATGCTCTTCTGGTTGTCTTTCATGTTCTTCTAGTTGTCGTTTATCTTCTTATCGTTGTCTTTCATCTTCTTCTAGTTGTCTTTCATTTTCGACTAGTTGTATTTCATGTTCTACTGGTTGTCTTTCCTGCTCTATTGGTTGTCTTTCTTCTTCTACTTGTCTTTCAACTTCTACTAGTTGTCTTTCATGTTCTACTGGTTTAATGTTTAACTGGTTGTCTTTCATGTTCAACCAGTTGTTTTTCATCTTCTTCTGGGTGTCTTTTATGTACTTCTGGTTCTCATTCATCCTCTTCTGGTTGTTTTTCAACTTCTTCTAGTAGTCTTTCAATTTCTACTAGTTGTATTCGTCTTCTTCTAGTTCTCTTTCCTATTCTACTGGTTGTCTTTCATCTTCTGTTGGATGTTCTTTAACGTTCTATTGATTGTCTTTTATGTTCTTCTGGATGTGTTTCATGTTCAACTATTTTTTTCTCATCTTCTACTAGTTATATTTCATCGTGTACTGGTTGACTTACATGATCTAGTAGTTATTTTTCATGTTCTTCTCGTTGTCTTACATGTTCTACTGGTTGTCTATCTTGTTCTTCTAGTTGTATTTCAGATTCTATTGGTTGTCTTTCATCTTCAACTTGTTGTCTTTGAAGTTGTACTAGTTGTGTTTTATCTTCTTCTAGATGTTTTTCATCTTCTACTAGTTTTGTTTCATCTTCTTCTAGTTGTCATTCATCTTATATTGGTTGTATTTCATGTTCTACTAGTTGTATTTCATGTAGTTACCTTTTCCGTTCTATTGGTTGTCTTTCATCTTCTCCTAGTTGTCTTTCATCTTCTTCTTGTTTCATGTGTTACTCGTTGTCTTTCTTGTTCTTCCGGTTGTCTTTCATATTCTACTTGTTGTCTTTCATAGGCTTCTAGTTGTTTTTCATCTTCTTCTCGTGGTCATTAATGTTCTACTGGCTGTCCCACCTCTTCAACTGGTTATTTTTCATGTTCTTCCGTTTGTCATTCATCTTCATTTGTTTGTCTATCATGTTCTACTGGTTGTCTTTCATCATCATGAAGTTGTCTCTCATCTTGTACTAGTTTTCTTTCATCTTGTACTAGTTGTCTTTCATATTCTTCTAATTGTCTTTCATGTTCTACTGGTTGTCTTTCGTCTTGTATTGGTTGTGTTTCATCTACTACTAGTTGACGTTCATCTTCTTCTAGATATCTTTCATGTTTTAGTGGTTGTCCTTCATGTTTATTTGTTGTCTTTCATATTCTTCTTGTCTATCATTTTCTACTGATTCTTTTTCATGTTCTACTAGTTGTCTATTATCTTTTTCTAGTTGTTTTACATCTTTTTCAAGTTGTCTTTTATCTTTTACTAGTTGTCTTTCATATTAATAATGTTGTCTTTCATCTTCTTCTAGTTGTCCTTCCAGATCTACTGGTTGTATTTCATGTTCTACTGGTTTCTCTCGTCTTCATTTGGTTGTCTTTCATCATCTTTTGGTTGTCATTCATGGTCTACTGGTTCTCTTTCATGCTCTACTGGTTCTCTTTCATTCTCTACTGGTTGTCTTTTTTGTTCTACTCGTTATCCTTCATGTTCTACTGGTTATCTTTGATGTTTAACTGGTTGTCTTTAATGTTCAATCGGTTGTCTTTCATCTTCTTCTTGTTGTTTTTCGTGTTCTTCTTGTTGTATTTCATCTTCTTCTAGCTGTCTTTCAACTAATACTAGTTGTATTTCATCTTCTTCTAGTTCTCCTTCCTATTTTACTAGTTGTCTTTCATCTTTTACTGGATGTTCTTTAATGTTCTATTGATTGTCTTTTATGTTCTTCTGGTTGTCTTTCATGTTCAACTATTTTTTTTACTCACCTTCTACTAGTTGTCTTTCATAGTGTATTGGTTGTCTTACATGTTTTATAGTTGTTTTTCATCTTCTTCTCGTTGTCTTTCCTGTTCTACTGGTTGTTTATCATGTTCTACTGGTTGTTTTTCATTTTCTATTGGTTGTCTTTCATCTTTTACTTGTTGTCTTTCTTCTTCTTCTAGTTGTCTTTCTTCTTCTTCTAGTTGTCTTTCATCTTCTACTAGTTGTCTTTCTTGCTCTACAATCTTTATTTTTTTGGTTGTCTGTCATGTTTCATGTTCTACTCGTTGTTTTTCATTTTCTACTGGTTGTCTTTTATCTACTACCGGTTGTCTTTCAACTTCTACTAGTTGTCTTTCATCTTTTACGGGATGTTCTTTCTTGTTCTATTGATTGTCTTTTATGTTCTACAGTCTTTCATGTTCAACTGTTTTTTCATCTTCTACTAGTTCTCTTTCATCGTGTACTAGTTGTCTTTCATGTTCAAGTAGTTATTTTTCATCTTTTGCTCATTGTCTTTCATGTTATACTTGTTGTCTTTCATCTTCTTCTAGTTGTCTTTTATATTCTACTGCTTGTTTTTCATTTTCTTCTAGTTGTCTTTCATGTTCAACCAGTTGTCTTTAATCTTCTACTAGTTGTCTTTCATGTTATCTTCTTGTTGTGTTTCATCTTCTTCTAGTTGTCTTCCATCTTCTTCTAGTTCTTTTCCTGTTCTACTTGTAGTATTTCATCTTTTACTAGTTGTCGTTCATCTACTTCCGGTTGTTTTTCATCTTCTATTGTTTGTCTTTCATATTTCAATTGGTTGTCTTTCATCTTATCCTAGTTGTCTTTCATCTTCTTCTTGTTGTTTTAATGTTCTACTGGTTGTTTTTCATGTTCTTCGGGTTGTCTTCATGTTCTACTTGTTGTCTTTCATGCTCTTTTAGTTGTCTTTCATCTTCTTCCCGTTGTCTTTCCTCTTATACTTGCTGATTTTCATCTTCTACTGGTTGTCTTTCATCTTATTCTGGTTGTCTGCCATGTTATACTTGTTTAGGGTTTAAGGTTGTCTTCATTTTAATTGTCTCTAAAAATACCTTTCGGCTCGTCAAAATATGGAGAAAATCAAAATACAATTTCTGATTGTCTTTCATCTTCTACTAGTTGTATTCATCTTCTTTTAGTTGTCTTCATTTTCTTCTAGCTGTCTTTCATCTTCTACTGGTTGTCTTTCATCTTCTACTGGTTGTCTTTCATCTTTTTCTAGTTGTTTTTAATCTTTTTCAAGTTGTCTTTCATATTGTTCTTATTGTCTTTCGTGTTCTACTTGTTGTTTTTCATCTTCTAGTAGTAGTCTTTCATCTTTTTATGGTTGTCTTACATCTTCTTCTAGTTGTCTTTCATTTTCTTATAGTTGTCTTTTATCTTCAATTGTCTTTTAGTTCTCTTTCATGTTCTATTGGTTGTCTTTCGTAATCTACTGGTTGTTTTTCATATTGTATAGGTGGTTTTTCATCTTGTACTTGTTGTCTATCATGTTCTATTGGTTATCTTTCATCTTCTATTGATTGTCTTTCATGTTCAACAGGTTGTATTTCATCTTCTTCTTGTTGTCTTTTATGAATTACTGGTTGTTTTTCATGTTATTTTGTTTGTCTTTCATGATTTTATAGTTGTCTTTAATCTTCTTCTAGTGGTGTTTCCTGTTCTACTAGTTGTTTTTCCTCCTCTGTTGGTTGTCTTTCATCTTATTCAGGTTGTCTATCATATTCTACTGGTTGTCTTTCATCTTGTTCTGCTGTCCTTAATATACTTGTTGTTTTTCATCTTCTACTGGTTGTCTTTCGACTTGTACTGGTTATCTTTCTTGGTCTACTTGTTGTCTTTCATCTATATTAAGTTGTCTTTCATCTTCTACTAGTTGTCTTTCATTTTTTTTGTCTTTCAGGTTCTACAGGTTGTCTTTCATCTTGTATTAGTTGTGTTTCATCTACTACTAGTTCTCTTTCATGTTCTTCTAGTTGTCTGTCCTGTTCTAATGGCTGCCTATCAAGTTCTACAGGTTGTCATTCATCCTCTTCTAGTTGTATTTCATGTTCTATTGGTTGTCTTTCATGTTCTAATGGTTATCTTTCGTCTTCTTCTAGTTGTCTTTCATCTTCGTCTAGTTGTCTTTCATCTTCTATTAGTTGTTTTTCATCTTCTTTTAGTTGTCTTTCATGTTCTATTGGTTGTCTTTCCTGATATACTAGTTGTTATCTTGTATTGGTTGTCTTTCATGTTCTACTGGTTGCATTTCATGTTCTACCGGTTGCTTTCTATGTTCAATTGGTTGTCTTGCATCTTCTCCTAGTTGTCTTTCTTCTTCTTCTTCTTCTTGTCTTTAATTTCTACTGGTTGTTTTTCATGTTCTTCTCCTTGTCTTTCATGTTCAACTTGTTGTCTTTCATGGTCTTCTAGTTGTCTTTCATCTTCTTCTCATGCTCTATCTTGTTTTACTGATTGTCTTTCATCTTCTACTGGTTGTCTTTCATCTTCTTCTGATTGTCTATTATGTTCTACTAGTTATCTTTCATGATCTTCTACTGGTTGTATTTCATGTTCTTCTAGTTGTCTTTCATGTTCCACTGGTTGTATTTCATCTTCTTCTAGTTGTCTTTCATGTTCCACTGGTTGTATTTCATCTTCTTCTAGTTGTCTCTCATCTTCTACTAGTTATCATTCATGTTCTTCTGGTTGTCTTTCATGTTCTTCTAGTTGTCTTTCATTTTCTATTGGTTGTCTTTCATTTTCTACTAGTGCTCTTTCATATAATACTAGTTGTCTTTAATATTCTTCTTGCTGTATTTCATGTTCTACTGGTTGTCTTTCCTATTCTATTGGTTGTCTTTCTCGTTCAACTGATTGTCTTTCATGTTCAACTGGTTGTCTTTCATGTTCAACAGGTTGTCTTTAATTTTCTTCTGGTTGTCTTTCATGTTCTTCTTGTTGTGTTTGATCTTCTTCTAGTTGTGTTTCATCTTCTTCTAGTTCTCTTTCTTGTTCTACTGGTTGTCTTTCATCTTATGCTAGCTGTTTTTCATCTACTTCTGGTTGTCTTTAATCTTCTACTGTTTGTATTTCATATTCAATTAGTTGTTTTTCATCTTCTCCTAGTTGTCTTTCATCTTATTCTTGTTGTCTTTAATGTTCTACTGGTTGTTTTTCATGTTCTTCGGGTTGTCTTCATGTTCTATTTGTTGTCTTTCATGGTCTTCTAGTTGTCTTTCATTTTCTTCTCGTGGACTTTCCTCATCTACCGGTTGTCTTTCCTCTTCTACTGGTTGTCTTTCATCTTCTTATGGTTGTTTACCATGCTATACTGCTTGTCTTTCATCTTCTTCTGGTTGTCTCTCATCTTTTACTGGTTGTTATTCATGTTCTTTTGGTTGTCTTTCATGTTCTTCTGGTTGTCTTTCATATTCTTCTGGTTGTCTTTCATCTTCTTCTAGTTGTCTTTCATGTTCTACTAGATATTTTTCAAGTTCTACTGGTTGTCTTTCATCATCATCCTGTTGTTTTTCAAATTATTCTAGTTGTCTTTCATCTTCTTCTAGTTATTTTTCATCTTTTTATGGTTGTTTTTTATCTTCTACTTTTGTCTTTCATCTTCTATTGGTTGTATTTTGTTTTCTATTAGTTATCTTTCATCTTCTTTACCCTTGCCAATACCTTTCGGCTTGTCAAAATATGGAGAAAATCAAATTACAATTTCTAATTGTCTTTCATTTTCTACTAGTTATATTCATCTTCTTTTACTTGTCTTCATTTTCTTCTAGTTGTCATTCATCTTGTTGTAGTTGTTTTCATATTCGATTGGTTCTCGTTCATATTCTACTTGTTGTCTTTCATGTTCTACTGGTTGTTTTTTATTATCTACTTGTTGTTTTTCATTTTCTTTTAGTTGTCTTTCATCTTCTAATACTTGTGTTTCATCTTTTTCTAGATATCTTTAATCTTGTATTGGGTGTCTTTCATGTTCTACTGGTTGCCTTTCTTGTTGTTGTCTTACATGTTCTACTTGTTGTCTTTGTTGTCCCTAACGGCACCTAAAGGGGGTGAATATGGGGTTTTAAAAAAAATTAAACTCTATAACTTGTAACTATCAGTCTGATAGACAATTTTAAAAGTCGTTCATGAGTTTAAGTAAATATATCTACTTGAAGTTTTTGGCGGAATCAAGAACTTGTAAATCTAAATAAATAAAGAACAGTAAAGTAAATAGATAGAGTTATAGAAATTGACACAGGAGTTGATAACGAAGTTCGGCCATTGAAGGACCTACGTCTCTAGGGCAACACTACCAAAAACAGGCGCGCGTTTCTATTATCCAATGCAGAAAGGATTACAAGTTGTGACCGGTGAGACAACACTCCAATGGTTCCAAAAAAACAGACAGATGAGCACTACAGGCTCAAAGAGAGAAGTAAGCAACTGATGACGCCAAATCATATAGCAAAAATCACTATATTTTTATCTGAAAAATGGCAAAAAGCGAATGCAAAGTAGCCATTTTCCCGAATTATTTACCGCAAACATGTTTTTGAGTCATTTTGGCAGGTTTTGGAGAAAGTTGCGTATTTAGGACAAAAACAGAGCAAAAATGTTTTATTTAGGTGATTTCTAAAAAGGTGTCAAGATAGTCACATGGAGCATGCAAACACCTCACACGAAGTGCACAACATGCAAAATAGCAAAAATACAAGAAAATCTGCTAAGTCAGAAAACCCGACCTCCTCCATGCCGCATGCGGCATACATAGAGGCTGCATGATCCGTGGACTGTTCTAAATTAGGCTTTTCTGATGGGCATTCTAGAAGCTACACATTTCCCGATGGGCCTTCTAGAAGATACGCTTTTCTGAAGAGCTACGCTATTTTTAGACAATTCATGATATATCATGGGTGGACCCCACATCCCTTATGATCTCCGCTACCACTACAATATTGCTTAAGAAAACTATAAATACCCCTCTTGTAATATAATTTAGTGTGCGTTCAATTGTGTAAAGTCCAGAATTATAGCTAGCAATTCTCATTGTTAGGTTAGATTAGAGAGTTACTTAGAGAGAAGGAAAGTCATCGGAAGTCAAGCAAGAGAAGACGTCATCTAAGGAGGTAGAAGTTCTTCCATCTTCAATTGGGTTGTAATTTATGTTTTTTATTTTACTTCTTTTATTTTGCAATGGTCATGAGAAGCTAAACATCTCTATGGTGAGGGTTGTACTTGAATTCTTAATTATGTTTTAATATATGTTTATGTTTTGTTTTGCGTTATGATTTGAATTTCTTTTGCACTTTAATCTTTTACGTCCTTGCATACATAGTTCTTTCTACTATATGACAATGACCTCCACATACCAATAGGTATTTAGTCATTGCATCATTGTGTGAGAAGGATAATGCGTGTAAGTACTAACACTTCGACTAACGAGGCTTGGCAGTGGTTCAAAAGACTAGGGTTCGAACCCAATGGGCTCCCTTGGCAGGATAATATAAAAAGCATCTTAGACTAGGTTTTAGTTCCTCTACGGACATACTAGACCTAGTTAGAACAACATTAGAAACCACTTATATTAGGTGGTAGTATAGGGAAAGAATACAATTTCGTACCTAAAACACTTTAGTTTTGGTAGCCCAAAAGTCGATTGCAAGATTGGAAAACCTTTCAAATCGCATAAACAAACACCTAGTACGCTGTGCGGGTAGTGACAGTACCGCATGCGGGGTAATTGTGGGAAGTCTATACCGCATGCGGCAGTGACAATACCGTATGCGGTATAGATAAACATCAAAAGTTATATTTTGCATGATTAAGAAAGACAGGAAACCTGAACCCTAGAGGCTCTCTATCTAATGTTTAACCCCTTTTAGCTATAATACCTTGATTGCATTTATCACCACCAACTCGCTTTTCAAAAATTCGATAACCTAGACTAGTAAAAATTGTTTAAAATCTAATACACTATCCATGTGGATCGATATCACAGTAATACTACATGGTAGGATCATACACTTGTGATCTGAACATAAGTTGAAATTAGGATTTATAAATATTTAAAAGTAGTAGTTCAATTTGAACTCATCAAGCACAACAGCTTAGAGTAGGCAATCAACAAAAGCTCTAAGTCCAGACAATTACTAGCTTCATGATAATCTCACAATGATCAATTTAGGTGAAGTATATTTGAGGTTGCTGGAAAGATAATTGAAGTTTAGGCACAGCAACAAAGGACTCGGCTAAACCTCTCAAAGGATTTCTAAAGTGTAAAGTTTGTGATGGTATTCTCTGTCTTACTTAGACTGACGACAGAGCCACTATTTATAGTGGAGATCAAAAGGGTTTGGCAACGACTCTATGCATATCACAAGATATACAACATAAAGGATTAGAATATTTTGCTTGTGCCTAGTTTTCAGTATTGACCAGCCTAGTTAATTTGAATTTTGAATTGGACTTGCAGCCATGCAACGGTTAGACTCAGGCGGTTACAATCTGAGATCTACTTTACCATACTTTTGGACATAAATTAAAAATGATAAAACAAAATGATAAAGTATGATCTTGATCTCTATTATCTTTTGTAATCTTCATGATTCAGCATCTCGTCAATATCCGACATTCTAAATGGCTCGTGTGAATCTTCCATCAGATCATTTGTATCAAATCATTCCTTATAGCTTGAGGAGATCATGTATCTGATTATCTCATACAACTTGTCACGTCAACTAGTCATGATATGTATCTTTGACTTGGTTTGACCTTCACATGAAACAACTAAACCTGTATACATCTCAAACAAAGAAACTATAAAATTCAATGTTTATATGTTTTGCAAATTAGTCAAACAACACAGAAGATTGCTTACAACAACAGTCTTTCATGTTATTCTAGTTGTCTTTCATCTTCTTCTAATTGTCTTTCATGTTCTACTTGTTGTCTTTGATGTTCTACTGGTTGTCTTTCATCTATTACTAATTGTATTTCATGTTCTTCTAATTATATTTCATCTTCTTCTTCTTGTTTTTTCATTTTGTATTAGTTGTCTTTCATGTTCTACTGGTTGTCTATCATATTTTTCTAGTTGTCTTTTATCTTCTACTGGTTGTCTTTTATGTTCTGCTGGTTGTCTTTCATCTTCTTCTAGTTGTCTTTAATCTTCTTCTAATTATCTTTCATCTTTTCTAATTGTCTTTCATATTTTTCTAGTAGTTTTCATCTTCTTCTTGTTGATTTTCATCTTCTACTAGTTGTATTTCATCTTCTTCTAGTTGACTTTCATGTTCTACTGGTTGTCTTTAATCTTCTACTGGTTGTGTTTCATCTTCTACTGGTTGTCTTTCATGTTCTACTTGTTGTCTTTTAATCTTTTTCTAGTTATTTTTCAACTTTTTTTAGTTGTCTTTGATCTTCTTCTTGTTGTTTTTTATATTTTATTAGTTGTTTTTTATCTTCTTCTAATTGTATTTTATCTTTTATCAATTATTTTCATCTTCTTCTAATTGTTTTTCATCTTTTTCTAATTGTTTTTCATCTTTTTCTAGTCGTGTTTTTATTATATTAGTTGTCTCAAATAATAATATAAAAGAAGAGACCACGTGCATTCTCGACTTTTTTATCCATAGCACACAAAAAAACAAAAACAAAAAATCTATGCTATTGTTTCTCTCATATTTTCAGAAGTACCAAAACTGCTGAATTATTCAGTTGTTATTACTTACTTACTTTCTCTATTAATTATTTGATTTTAGGTTCATAATTAATTGTTTAAATACATCGATTTTCGACATTGTCTTCTTCCGAGACCAAAGGTATGGAGGTCCCTTATTATGAAATAATGAGTATATAAGAAGCTGCGCATTTCACAAAATGAGTTTCATGTTTTTTTTTTTCTTTTCCACAAAAAAGTAACAAGGATAGAGCCACCCGGTGAAAGGACCTTTTTTCTTGAGAATCTAATTGTCTATAAAATACTTCACATTAAATTTAACTTCAAATTTATGTTTATAAGGTACAAAGCCATCTTATTTATATTTTCCAGTTTTTTTTTCTTGACTTTTACTTTCCAAAAATCTTTTCAGATCGGGGACTTCTCCTTCCAAAACCCACACCCTGGATCCACATAGCTCCACCGGCTGAATAAAAAAATGAGTAAATCTGGTGCAAATCAATACATGCCTCAAAGCTGCAAATCTGGTGCAAATCTGCCCACTTTCATGCCTCAAAGCTGTTCGATTGAACTATGATGCAGGCACAGCTTTAATCGAACGGTTCATATTTGTTTTACCGCATATTACCGCATATTTGTTTATATATATATATATAGAGAGAGAGAGAGAGAGAGAGATGGACTTAGTTAAGCCATGGAGTAAAACGCTTTGTACTCCACATCATATTTTTATTTTGAAAATCCAAACTACCGATCTGAACCGCTCAAGTTGTTCTCCATATTGAAATGTGCTTGGAGACCAAATTTTACATTTTTTGGAATTTTTTTACTATTTATTAAGCCACTTTGAAAATCGTTGATCCGGATGAACAGTAGCAAAACAGTAAAAAATTCTGGACCAATGGATCAGCGATTTTCAAAGTGGCTTAATAAATAGTAAAAAAATTCCAAAAAATGTAAATTTTGGTCTCCAAGCACATTTCAATATGGAGATCATGTTGAGCGGTTCGGATCGGTAGTTTGAATTTTCAAAATGAAAATAATGAGGCATGGAACACCAAGTCGTTTTACTCCATGGCTTAGCTAAGCCCAGCTCTATATATAGAGATTTACTTCACGCTCATACTCCATTTTGAAAATCTAAACAACCGATCCGAACCGCTCAACATGTTCTCCATATTGAATGTGCTTTGAGACCAAATTTTATATTTTTTGGAATTTTTTTACTATTTATTAAGCCACTTTGAAAATCCCAGATCTGGATGAACAGTAAAAAATTCTGGACCATTCGATCAGCGATTTTCAAAGTGGCTTAATAAATAGTAAAAAAATTCCAAAAATTATAAAATTTGGTCTCCAAGCACATTTCAATATGGAGAACATGTTGAGCGGTTCGGATCAGTCATTTAGATTTTCAAAATAAAAATATGAGCGTGAAGTAAAAATGACATCTTACTTCGCAACTCACCATAGCCCAGCTCTATATATATATATATATATATAGTGAGTGGCTAAGCTCAAAACGTTTGCACCAAGCCCTTGGTGCAAACGTTTTGTTTTCAGATTTCCAAAGTTTAAATGGTCGATCCAAACCGTTCAAGTTGTTCTCCATATTGAAATGTGCTTGGAGACCAAATTTTACATTTTTTGGAATTTTTTTACTATTTATTAAGTCACTTTGAAAGTTGCTGATCACACGGTCCAGAATTTTATTGCACTGTTTTTACTGTTCACTCGAATCAGCAACTTTCAAAGTGGCTTAATAAATAGCAAAGAAATTCCAAAAAATGTGAAATTTGGTCTCCAAGCACATTTTAATATGGATTAAATATCTAACGGTTTGGATCGACTGTTTGGACTTTGCAAATAGGAGAACCAAAACGTTTGCACCAAGCCCTTGGTGCAAACGTTTTGAGCTTAGCCAGTCTCATATATATATATATGAGGAGGGATCCAATTACACCTTTTTTGGTGACACATCATGACACCGTTTTTTATATAGGTCAATTTTGCGATTTAAAAATCCAAACAGTCGATCCGAACCGTTCAACATGATCACCATATTAAAATGTACTTGGAGATCAAATTTTACATTTTTTTGAATTTTTTTACTATTTATTAAGATGGTTACAAAATCGCTGTTTTTCAATGGTCTGAAAACAACGATTTTTGTAACCATCTTAATAAATAGCAAAAAAATTCAAAAAAATATAAAATTTGATCTCCAAGCACATTTTAATATATCCATCATGTTGAACGGTTTGAATCGACTATTTGGACTTTGAAAATGGTAGGTGTCAAAGTGTGTCACCAAAAAAGGTGTAATCAGATCCCTCCTCATATATATATATATATATATATATATATATATATATAGTGAGTGGCTAAGCTCAAAACGTTTGCACCAAGCCCTTGGTGCAAACGAATTGTTTTCGGATTTCCAAAGTTCAAACGGTCGATCCAAACCGTTTAAGTTGTTCTCCATATTGAAATGTGCTTGGAGACCAAATTTTACATTTTTTGGAATTTTTTTACTATTTATTAAGCCACTTTGAAAGTTGCTAATCACACGGTCCAGAATTTTATTGCACTGTTTTTACTGTTCACCCGAATCAGCAACTTTCAAAGTGGCTTAATAAATAGCAAAAAAATTCCAAAAAATGTGAAATTTGGTCTCCAAGCACATTTTAATATGGATTAAATATCTAACGGTTTGGATCGACCGTTTGGACTTTGCAAATAGGAGAACCAAAACGTTTGCACCAAGGGCTTGGTGCAAACGTTTTGAGCTTAGCTAGTCTCTCTCTCTATATATATATATATAGGAAGTGGCTACGGTGCTACGCGTAGCATAGAGGGCCTCCGTGCTACGGCTCAATATTTGAGTTTCCAAAATTCTAACGGTCGATTCGAACCGTTCAACATGATCTCCATACGAATATGTACTTGCAAACCAAATTTTTCATTTTTTAGAATTTTTTTACTATTTTTTTAGATTGGTAGAAAATCACTTGATATGAATGGTATAGAATTTTCAGATTAAGTGATTTTCTACCTATCTAAAAAAATAGTAAAAAAATTCAAAAAAATGTAAAATTTGGTTTACAAGTACATATTCATATGGAGATCATGTTGAACGGTTCGGATCGACCATTAAGATTTTGAAAACTCAAATATTGAGCCGTAGCACGGAGACCCTCTATGCTACGCGTAGCATGCTAGCCATTTCCTATATATATATATATAGAGAGAGAGAGAGAGAGATGAGCTATTGTGCTTTGCAAAGTAAAGCCATCATTTTACTTCGGCTTACTTTTTGGATTTTCAAAGTCCAAAACGTTGATCCGACGGTTCAAATTGATCTACATATTAAAATGTGTTTGTAGACCAAATTTTACATTTTTTGGAATTTTTTTACTATTTATACAGCCACTTTGAAAATTGCTGATCACATGGTCCAGAATTTTGTTGCACTGTTTTTTCTGGACCATGTGATCAGCAATTTTCAAAGTGGCTTAATAAATAGTAAATAAATTCCAAAAAATGTAAAATTTGGTCTGCAAGCACATTTCAATATGTAGATCAACTTGAACGGTCAGATCGATGTTTTGGACTTTGAAAATCCAAAAAGTAAGCCGAAGTAAACGATGGCTTTACTTTGCAAAGCACAATAGCCCATCTATATATATATATATTAATTCTCATTTTAAAATCCGCATATACAAGTCCGCATAAAAATCTGCATATGCAGCTGCATACCATATACCGTGCTAGCATTCCGCATACCGCATAGAAACCCCATTTTAAAACATTAGTTCCATATATAGACAATTAGACAGGCTACCTAGCTCGAATCAGGTTTAGACAACAACCATGGGGTGATGGGTCAGCTAATTAACACCGTATATATATGGACCACATATCCATCCTGTATGTATTGTCAATAATAGACGATCCCATAAAACAAAATTTGCATATAAAATTCATAAAGAAAAAACGAAAGAAACAAAACAAAACCATCCCTTGATTGTAGTGAGCTCCAAATGGTGTAGTACATTTTCTTGTAAAGTTGGTTGTAAATGTTGTTGTTTGTCAGTTTATTGTATAGTTTTAAGTTATCGTTTGATGATAATTTTCACCAAAATTATAGATTTATAGAATTTTTTTATTACATGCGTGAATTGTTTGTTCTTAAGTTATCGTGGATGATCATCTGATTATTAATTTTTTTTTTTTTTGTAATTGACTTCTTACATACTAAATTTGTGTTATTATTAATTAGAGATGTTAAATAGAAGATACTTGCAAGTCTATGATTGTGAGAACTAATTAGAAATGTAATTAACTAGATAATATAGTGCTGGGTAGAAAATATTTCATGAAATAATGTAGTTAAGCCCATAAATAGACTGTATGCGCTTGTAATAAATACACACAAAATTAACACAACATTAAATTATTTGTTATAAATAAAGATAAACAAATAATAAACAAGATAGAGAGAGAACACATAAAAGATGACAATCTCTTTATTCATACATTTCTCATGTGTACAATACAAGATTATAAAGCCTCTATTTATAAGCTATAAATTGTAAATGAAAATCCATCTAAAATTAATTACAATAGTAGTGGGAAAATGAATTCCAATAGTAGTTGGGTAGTGGGGAAGTGAATGAGGATTAATATTGGGAGTTACAAAATGTATGGACCATCCATTATATTCATAACACTCCCCCTTGGATATCTATTACATAAGAATATGTCTCATTAAAATCTTACTAGGAAAAACCCTATGGGATAAAAACCTAGTGAAGAAAAAGGAGTACATTATTCTTTTTAAAACACAACTACAACCTTACAAGAAAAATGTAGTGCATATTAACTCCCCCTCATGACAACATCAATCAAGATCTTTAATTCGACGAACTCCAATATTACGAACTAGTTTTTCGAGTAGGCGCCTTAGTGAATAAATCTGCTAGATTCTCACTTGAACGGATCTGCTGAACATTAATAGTGTTATCCTTCCTTTAATTGAGCAATATATGCAATATTATTTCATATATAATCGTCGGGATCATTTCTCCAGAAGACAAACCACATGTCTAATGAATGTGTTGAATCACAGATCTTAACCAAACACATTCTCGGCTTGCTTCGTGTATTGCTAAAATTTCTCAGAGTTAGCGAAGTATATGTTTAATTTCATTCCAATGTCTTCGCGTGGGAGAAGAATTATATCTTGCTAATAAATTTATAGCAAAGGATATATCAGATCTTGTATGTCCAGCAAGATACATAAATGCTACTTTTGTACTAAGATATGGTACCTCAAGACCAATTAGTTTTTCATCACCTTTTCAAGGTCTAAAAAGAATTCAAATCTAATGATCTTACAATCATTAGAGTACTTAATAGATGTGATTTATCGAAATAAAATTGTTTCAGCACTCTTGCAATATAATTTTCTTGATGGACAAATTTTTTTTTTCAAATGTTTAATTTGCACTCAAAGGCAAAATTTTGTTCTTCGAAGATCTTTCATCTCAAATTCTTCCTTCAAATAATTTATCGCTTTTGGTAGCTCTTCAGGAGTTCTAATGATATTTAGATCGTCAACATAAACTGCAATTATAATAAACTCATTTCCAAATCTTTTCATGAAAATACATGGACAAATTGTATCATTTTTATATCTATGTTTCAATAAATATTCACTGAGACGGTTATACCACATGCGTCCATATTGCTTTAATTCATATAAAGATTTATTCAATTTAATTGAATATTGTTCTCGAGAACCTAAATTACATGCTTCATGCATCTTAAATCCTTAAGGAATTTTCACATATATATCATTATCAAGCGAGCCATATAAATAGACTATGACAACATCCATTAGATGCAAATCAAGTCCTTCATGTATTGTCAGATTAATTAATTATCGAAAAAAAATATTGCATCCACCACAAGTGAGTATATCTCAAAATTTCACCTTTCTCATTTTGTTTTCACATAATATCAATTTCTATTATTCGGACTCTATGCCTTCATGTATTGGGGCTACAGACCCAAAAACTTATTATTATTATTATCAATTTCTATTTTGGCCGATCATTTCTTTGTCGACATTCTTTTATAGACTTCGGGTCATGATCCTCATTATTCATTATATTTAGCGCTATATTATATGCAAAAACATCATTGATATCAATTTCATCTCGGTTCCATCTTATTCCATTCATGATATAATTTATCGAGATCTCTTCATTTTTCATGAATTTCAGATACCTGAGTTTCTGCTGGAACTCCAATATTACTTATAATTTGATTCTTTTCTAGAGTTTTATCTGAAATTATCATATCCTCGACTTGACCATTTTCATTCTTTGCTCATTGTCTTTTTCGAGGATTTTATCCCTGGAACCGATTGATCTTCCACGCTTCATACGTGTTATAATTTCATTAGTCTGTCCAACAGGGACATCAATTTTAATTGGAGCATTAGCAGCTGGTACATGTGATTTGGTTACTTTCTTTGAGTCTGTAAATGCATCTGGCAATTTATTAGCTAATATTTGCAAATGAATTATCTTTTGAACATTTAGTTCACATTCTTTAGTACAAGGATCAAAATGAGACAATGATAATTCATACTAATATTTTTGTTTTCCAGCTGATTGTTTTCTCCCCCTAAGGTTGGGAATTTTGATTTATCAAAATCACAATCGGCAAAATTAGCCATAAATAAATCTCCTGCCAATTGTTCTAGATAATCTATGGAGATTCAAATCCAACATAAATTCCCAACTTCCTTTGAAGTCCCATTTTTATTGCGTTGTGGTGGAGCAATTAGAACAGATACTACATATTAAGAAAAAATTATATGAGAAATATTAGGTATGTGACCAAAAACCAATTATAATGGGGAAGTTTTATAATAGCTAGTTGGCATGATGCGAATTAGTGTTGTTGCATGTAAAATATCATGTCTCTTTTTTATATATATGAACATCTACAGGATGTTCAACATTAATCCTGGCATTGTCTAGACGTATTTTCTTAATTGGATAATCATAAAATTATGCTCTTAATCAAATCAATTGAACAAGTTGCGATATGATAATAAACATACATGTGACCATCTTGTTGATGCATCAATTAAAACCATAAAATATTCAAATGGTTCACATGGTGGATATAGTGTTTCCACAAATATCACACTGTATACCTTCTAGAAATAAAATCAATACATAAAAAAATTCATCAAATTAAAGAATCTTCTGGTTCTTTAATGAATGTTCACATTAATTATCTATTATTTTTTGCATTATTATTGATCCGGAATAGTCCAACCGGTCATGCCAAACTATAAACATATTTTTATCTGTAAACTGCTAATTTACAATAAAATATGCTTCAATTGTACTAATATATGTCCAGTACAAATCGGAGGAAAACATATGCAATTTGTTTTCAATATATGCATTGTTTTTTATATACATATATTCAACATTTTTTTTTTCATTTGTTGTCTCAACATGATATCCATTTCGGCAGATATTCTTAAATCTTAACAAATTCTTTTGAGACTTAGAATAATATAATGCATCATCAATATAAATTTGTGTTCCTCCATATAACAACAATATTGCTCTTCCGGAGATTTCAATCATTTTTTTTTTATTAACAACTGCAATTGACAAAAATAAGAAATAACACTAAAATAATAAAAAAAAATTACAAATAGGAAAGAAGTATCATAAACATGACTTCAATAATAACAAATATATATAGAGATGGACTTGGCTAAGCCATGGAGTAAAACGCTTTGTACTCCACGCTATATTTTCATTTTGAAAATCCAAACTACCGATCTGAACCGCTCAAGTTATTCTCCATATTGAAATGTGCTTGGAGACCAAATTTTACATTTTTTGGAATTTTTTTACTATTTATTAAGCCACTTTGAAAATCACTGATCCGGATGAACAGTAACAAAACAGTAAAAAATTCTGAACCAATGGATCAGCGATTTTCAAAGTGGCTTAATAAATAGTAAAAAAATTCCAAAAAATGTAAAATTTGGTCTCCAAGCACATTTCAATAAGGAGATCATGTTGAGCGGTTCAGATCGATAGTTTGGATTTTCAAAATGAAAATAATGAGACGTGGAGCACCAAGTCGTTTTACTCCATGGCTTAGCTAAGCCCAGCTCAATATATATATATGGGATGAGCTATGGTGAGCTATGGAGTAAAACAAGTTTTTACTCCACTCCTCATTATTTCCATTTTGAAAATTCAAACAACCGATCCAAACCGTTCAACATGATCTCTATATTGAAATGTGCTTGGAGACCAAATTTTACATTTTTTGGGATTTTTTTACTATTTATTAAGCCACTTTGAAAATCGCTGATCCATTGGTCTAGAATTTTTTACTGTTTTGCTACTATTCATCCGGATCAGCGATTTTTAAAGTGGCTTAATAAATAGTAAAAAAATTCCAAAAAATGTAAAATTTAGTCTCCAAGCACATTTCAATATGGAGATCATGTTGAACGGTTCGGATCGGTTGTTTAGATTTTCAAAATAAAAATATGGTGTGAAGTACAAACTTGTTTTACTCCATAGCTCACCATTGCCCATTCCTATATATATATATATATAGAGTGACTATGGTGAGTTGTGAAGTAAAACGTCATTTTACTTCACGCTCATACTCCATTTTGAAAATCTAAACAACCGATCCAAACCGCTCAACATGTTCTCCATATTGAAATGTGCTTGGAGACCAAATTTTATATTTTTTGGAAGTTTTTTACTATTTATTAAGCCACTTTGAAAATCCCAGATCCGGGTGAACAGTAAAAAACAGTAAAAAATTCTGGACCATTTGATCAACGATTTTCAAAGTGGCTTAATAAATAGTAAAAAAATTCCAAAAATTATAAAATTTGGTCTCCAACCACATTTCAATATGGAGAACATGTTGAGCGGTTCGGATTGGTCGTTTAGATTTTCAAAATAAAAATATGAGCGTGAAGTAAAAATGACATCTTACTTCGCAACTCACCATAGCCCAGCTCTCTCTCTCTCTCTCTCTCTCTATATATATATATATATAGATTGACTATGGTGAGTTGTGAAGTAAAACGTCATTTTACTTCACGCTCATACTCCATTTTGAAAATCTAAACAACCGATTCGAACCGCTCAACATGTTCTCCATATTGAAATGTGCTTGGAGACCAAATTTTATATTTTTTTGGAATTTTTTACTATTTATTAAGCCAATTTGAAAATCTCAGATCCGGGTGAACAGTAAAAAATAGTAAAAAATTCTGGACCATTCGATCAGCGATTTTCAAAGTGGCTTAATAAATAGTAAAAAAATTCCAAAAATTATAAAATTTGGTCTCCAAGCACATTTCAATATGGAGAACATGTTGAGCGGTTCGGATCGGTCGTTTAGATTTTCAAAATAAAAATATGAGCGTGAAGTAAAAATGACATCTTACTTCGCAACTCACCATAGCCCAGCTCTATATATATATAGTATGGCTAATTTGCTTCCGGAAGTATATCGGCTGAGGTGCTTACGGGGACATATCTTGCAATTTGATGTTCAAACAACAAATTCAAACCGTTAGATGTTCAATCTATATTAAAATCTACTTGGAGACCAAATTTTACATTTTTTGAAATTCTTTTACTATTTTTTAAGCTGGTTTGAAAACCGCTGTTTTCAATGCTTTAGAAATTTAATAAAAACAGCGATTTTCAAACCAGCTTAAAAAATAGTAAAAAAATTCCAAAAAATGTAAAATTTGGTCTCCAAGTAGATTTTAATATGGATTGAACATCTAACAGTTTGAATTTGTTGTTTGAACATCAAATTGCAAGATATGACCTTGTAAGCACCTCAACCGAAATGTTGCCGGCAGCAACTTAGCCGCTCCCTATATATATATATATATATATATATATATATATATATATAGAATTTTGCTATTGTGCTTCATGAAGTAAAACCAATTTTTTACTTCACGCTCATACACCCATTTCCAAAATCCAAATCGTCGATCCGACCGTTCAAGTTGTTCTCCATATGGAAATGTGCTTGGAGACCAAATTTTACATTTTTTGGAATTTTTTTACTATTTATTAAGCCACTTTGAAAATCGCTGATCCATTGGTCCAGAATTTTTTACTGTTTTTTACTATTCACAATGGATCAGCGATTTTCAAAGTGGCTTAATAAATAGTAAAAAAATTCCAAAAAATGTAAAATTTGGTCTCCAAGCACATTTCAATATGGAGAACAACTTGAACGGTTCGGATCGACGATTTGGATTTTGGAAATAGGAGTATGAGCGTGAAGTAAAACGAAGTTTTACTTCGCGAAGTACAATAGCCCTACTCTATATATATATTGCTCATCATTAATCAAGTGATTCGTTCTCATTTTCTTCATTAAAGAAATTAACAACCTTTAAAAGAGTAATATCAATTTGGCTAAGATCGAGATCACAATCACAAATAAAAATTTGTCTCGATCTAGTTCTCCTTATTATTATTATTTTTTAATGATGCTTGACATATGTCAACAATATATTTTTAACATACGATAGGTACGTCGGCGTACGACAGGTACGTGACCAATGAGCTTTACCACCATAATGATAGCATGAATTATCTTGTTCGCTATTCTGTCACTTTTCTCATTCTTTTTGTTCATTATTTTTTCACTTCTGGTGGAATGATACGTCTTTTCTTCATTACCACATTAATATTTAAGAGTTTGTCCATCAAATTATGTTTCACTTCGGGTGGAATTATTATTTTGTTCAACCATAAAAAGACAAAATATCAACTCAAAATATTTTTTGAAATCTTCTTCTTCAAGAACATTAAATTTTTGAGAGAAAAAAAAATTGTTGATAAAAGAAAATAAATTCCGTGACTGACTGTGTGAAGATGTAATTTAGAAAATCAACCATGACCTGTTTTTTTTTTCTTTTTCTTCATTCACGGATCTAAATGTGGTAATATGATGAGCAGCTCCAATATACAGTAAATATGTATGTTACATGAGGCCTTTTCATAGAAATCAAAATATAAATGTGCAATTTCCATTCACCACTACATATAAATAGACTGTAGTCAGCCAACATCAATTAATAAAATATTTAATCAAGAAATCAAAGATACAGACTGGTAAACATACGTTGTATTCGATAATCTAATCCTTGAATTGAATTTCAATTATTACCACTATTGTTCAAATTAATAAGACAGTGTCTAATTATAACAAAATGCATCTCCACATCCACATTCACATCTAATTATTACATCGTACAAGATTGGTGTGATATCTTAGTTGCACGCGCAAATTTATATATATATTTTTTGGTATATAAAAAGAGGGAAAAAAAAAAATCGATGGGGCTTCCATAATGGGTGGGACTTTAAGCCAGACAAATTATGTGCTTACCTGTTCCACAAAAAAAAAATACAAATCTTACCTAATACATGCCATTGGTGAGACAGATTCTTCTAAGTTCAATTATTGGCTCCTATAATTTTTGGTGGCTTCTTGTGCTCAATAAAAATTATGGATGTATGTTAATATCATGTGGTTGCTAAATAGTTGGATGGTACAATAGTGGACTTTCAAGATTTTACATTTAGCTGCTTGTTAAATTAAATTTTTGGTTGTATTCCTTGTCTGATTTGGGCTTGTTTAGCTGTAAATTAGTTCTCTAATTTAAGTTAGGTACTAAAATGGGAGATTATTAATTAAAGTATAATCTGATGACCATTTTACAAAAAAAGTGTAACCGAATTTCTATTTCGACTGATTCGCTCAATCTGACTGTAAAGCCGTAAATTAAATTTTGGTTAATTCGATAAATAAATTTTTCTATGTATTAAAAAAAGTTAATTTAAAATTCAACTCAAACTGTGTAGATTATAATGGTAAATATTTCTGTAAACATGTTGTCTTGTAATTTTTATTTTATTTTAATTAGAACCTTTTTTAGATCAAATCCGCAAGATAATTTGTTGGAGTAAGTCGTATGTTTATAACGTTTCATTCTTACATTTTTGTATCAATTTTATAATATGGAACCCGAAAATTCACAACAAATTTGATGGTTTTCAATTTATAATTAATTAGTTATGAATTGAAATGTAATCCTATTGTTGTAAAATAAATTGACAATATAGACAAAATCTGTCGAGCTCAATCCCTTTAGAGAATTCGGATCATCCCCGGTACCATAGAAGCTCTTAGAATTAGTGAATCCAGACTATTTTTTAAACTTTGCACGAATCTCAAAGCACAAATAATACTGACTCCATATGCCATCCCGAATAGGCACCGGCTGAGAATAAATCTTAAACCGTAGGGCAAAGACAATCTCTTAAACATACCGGAGAGGATTTTTCTTTCCCCTTTAGACACCTACTACTGTTTAATTGTCTATACACAATTATACACACAAAACACAACACGTGTCTACGTCAAGAGAAAGTAAAAGAAAAAAATTACAAATGCTCAAAGGACCATGAATTTAATGGAAGTTTTAAGTCTATCACTGAACACAACAATAAAGAAATAATTATTTTATGTTTTAAAACTTAAGATGATTATGCCAAAAAGTTGAACATATGTATTTAAAAGATACAAAATCCTTCTCTTCCTTTGGGGCAATTTCATGTATAACCTTCAAATATATTGAAATTACGTATTTTCTCTTCTAAAATTCATAGTATCATATTTATTCTTCAAAAATTTCAAAAACTCACAAATTTATTCAATTTATTGTCTTTAAATCAAACTCATTTAAATTTATAAAGTTCTCATTTAAATTTATGTGTCTGAGTCTCATAGTTCAAAATTCTAACTTTATCCCTCGTGACTGCATCATATACCGTAATTGATGATTACTCAGGAAAATCCCTGGATCCAAGTTGTTTTTGTACTAACAATAACTCCATTACTGACCATAAAAAAAAAAAAAAATTAATAATAACTCCAGTACTACTGGGTGTGGCCTTCTTTCAAGTTGTGATGTGTTCATACTTTAAACATAACTATATTAAATCAGAAAAAAAAATGAAAATTGTATTTAGGAAAAAGCTGAACCGGGAAAGACATAACACATTAATGAAAAGGTTTGTAATGAACATGACTCACAGAGTGCGAATTTTTGTGTGTGTGGTCAATTCTAGTACACAAATGGCTGATCCCTTGGCTTCCATCACATTTTGTCTTTTGCATCTTTGGTAGTTGGTACTGATTTAAAATTCGCACGTGGCTTTATGTGTGGGTTATTTTTCTAAAGCTATTGCCAATAGAATTTATGAATTTATCTTTTAAAAATATTACATCAACTTAAAAATAATGAATTTAAAATTAAGTTATTACTGTAATTTGACGGCAATTAAAAAAATTTATGTCTTGAACTTTATTTTTTAGAGTTCGTTTTGAATAAATTATTATGTTTAAAAATGAAAGTTTTGATGCTTCTATTATTTTTTTATTTCTAAACATTTTAATCTTAGAAAATTGATCGTGAAAAGTGAAGTTCAGAAGATAAATACTTGGCTCATGAAGTAAACCGATGCATTGATTTTTAAAATTATGCTAACTCCTGTTATGAGCTTAAACTTATATTAATTCCATAATTTATTTTTATTTTTTATGGATGTTTTATACAGGGACGAGTCAACATTTTCAGTAGGATGGGATAAATTTAGAATAAGGCATAATTATATAATTAATTTGAATATTAAGTATACTTTTAAAATTTATGTAAAAAACATAGAAATATAAGTCTATTTTAGATAAACAAAATTTAGGATCAAGCATAATTTTTAAATTTTTTAAAATCTTATGTATATTTTTATAATTTATTATGAAAAAAATACAAAATTGAAAATATATTTTTGATTTTATATTGCCGATATATATACAAGTATGTACAGTGATCACGCATGTGGCAGCAGTTTTCACGTTTCCTCTTTGGTGGTCCGTTGTTCATATATATTACATAGTAATTTGGTCAAATAACTCATTTTTCAAACCTCAGCTTGAGCTGCATTATGTAACGTAATTGATGAAGAGATGTATAGAGTAGAACTAAGGTGTTCTTAAGCTCACCAAGTCTCTTTGTGAGCTTAATTCAAAAATTTATCGGATTGACTGCAAACAACACATCCAAATCGTTGAAACCAGTCTACTTCACGAGTGATGCATTTACATGTTAAATTTATAATTTTTCGAACTAGTTTAGTATAAAGTCAAGTGATAAAAAAATAATGAAAATGAACTCATTAAAATGAACTTATAAATTATTATTTTTGACTGCTTGACTTCGTACTAAATTAGTTCAAAATTTTAAAAATTTGATATGTAAACGCATCACTCGTGAAGTAGATCGGTTTTAACGGTTTAAATGTATCGTTTGAAGTTAATCCGTTAAGATTTTGAGTTAAGCTCACAAAGGAATAAGGATTTTATCGGCCGACGATGGAAAAAGATGCAAAGGTGTCATCGTTGCCAGATTACCTCGCTCGCAAGGCATCCATGCAAACAGACGATACAATCTCCTTGGCCCTTTGCCATTCGGGGAAAAGATATCGTAGGGCCAATGCCTGTCGGATGATGACAGTACAGATTATTTATTTAATATAAATTGGGCTGAAATAATCACGAGATATAGTATCTGATAATGGCGATTTGATAAAAAATTCTTTATAGATTTTTTCTTGGTGATGTACTTAGTTCTACTCGAGATCTATGTATTGTTTTGTTTCCGTTTACACGAGGGTAAATATTTTAACATAGCAGTTTTGACTTTATGCAGCTCACGTAGCGTGTTTTAATTCTATAGTCCGGGACTCCGTACACTGCATTAAAGCAAAATTACTCTGTTAGAATTATACCTGAATAGTACATGTTTTTTTTTTTTTTTACCCAAATCCGGATGAGAACCGAGTAGGTCCGATGCCCATCGGACTTACTTTTAGGTTCAACGAGCATGATAACCGTCCGATCTAATTTAAGATTTGTGCGCACGAAAACTGCAACAGACACACACGAAGTTTAAAGCATTCTGCACGAATCTTAAAGAAAATCAACGGTGATTAAACCCATCGAACCAAAGTAGGTCCGATGCCCATCGGACCTACTCTCAAGTGAATCCAGATACAACCCATTTTCTGATAGACAGGCCTTTCTCAGCCTGTCAGGCTGGACCGTCCAGCTTAACCAAGCATAAAAGTATTCAATTACAAGTCATTATAAATACAAATGTGACAATTTATAATTTTAATGTCAATAATATAGGGTACTTTTTTATTTTTATAAGATTTTTTAAATAGGAAATTAGTCTGAAAGTGTCATATCGATATCTGCAATTGTGCTGCAATTATTAATAATGTATATAAAAATGTAAAAAGTGTATATACTAAATTATTTAGTTTGCCCACAAACTAAGATTAGGACGCATTATAGGGATGAAAATAGATCAAACCCGAAATTTTTAAATATAGCACAAAAAAAAAAAAAAAAAAACGGCACCAAATCTGAGAAATTTCAGAACTAGCAAGGCTGTAGATTGGCTGAGCGGCGTCATTTACTGGGGACGGCATTTTGGCTTTCTGGGGCCGCATTTCGGCTAAGTAGTCCCCTGCGGAGCCTATAAAAGGGGACCGCCAGTTTCATTTTTTGTATCGATTCAAGAAGTTTCAAATCCCTTCATACTCGGGTAAGTTTTCTTCTTCTTTTCTAGTTTAATTTTTTAGTTTAGGGTAGTAATTAGGTTTATGATTTAGGTTTAGATTTAGGATTAGGGTTTAGAATTAGATCTTAATTTAGAGTTTAGAATTAGAATTGTACCAAATTTTAATTGTCCGACCAATAAAATTGAAATAGACTTGTACCAAAAATTAAATAGGTTTATTTAACCAAAATTAATTGTTTTAGCACCAATGATTAAACTAGACTTGTACCAAAAATTAAATAGGTTTATTTTACCAAAATCAATTGTTTTAGCACCAATGCTTAAACTAGACTTGTACCAAAAATTAAATAGGTTTATTTTACCAAAATCAATTGTTTGAGTTAACTAGACTTGTACCAAAATTTAATTAGGTTTATTTTATCAAAATTAAATATTTGAGCTCCAACATTAAACTGGACTTGTACCAAAATTTAATTAGGTTTATTTTACCAAAATTCTCATAACCAAAACTGGCTCCAACACTAATAGGAAAAAATTATCAAATACAACATGGCATCTAGTAGAGATATACCGTCTTCCAGTAGAGGTACACACCATGGCCCTACACCCACTCCGTACCAGATGTCCCAGCACATCGAGAGTGTTATTTCACAGGCAGATGTTCCGGGTATCCGGAGTCGCACTGACAAGGTCAGCGACTTCTTGTCGTACTCGAATGCGGAGCACCGGATTCTAGAGGCTGCCACCGGGTAAGTTATAAATTAGTCATATTTATAAAAATACAGTAAAACCTAATCTTTTTTTATGAATGGACTTGACCTGATTTTTTAATTAAATGTAGGGTTTGGATGCAGTTACGGTTCGTCACAACCGCATGTGGCTACCATACCAGCTGGCGTACGGGGAGACGTTACGCTCGATGAGATTATTTCGGCTATCCCAAATGCGGAAGGAGAACCATGACGAGGGCTTATCTTCCGGCCTCATTGAGCGATAGCATCCCGAGACACACACCTTTCATCTCCCCCATGCTGAGATGACAGTCACCCTACAGGACGTCAGCTGTCTGTGGGGTATGACTATTACCGGGGAGCCGGTGACGGGGGTCGAGTACGGGGACCTCCGCTCATTGTGCGAGGAGTTGCTGGGTATCTCGCACGATCAGCTCTAGAAAGAGAAAAAGAAAGGTGAGAAGACTGTGATCTCGCCCAGTACCATCAGCTTGTCGAAGTTGAGGGCCAAATTCAAGGACTATCCGGATCATCCAGATCAGGTATGTAAATTGTACCTTATTTAATTCAAATAATATCATATTTACTTGTAAACAATGTTCTAATTTATATAAATAATAGGTAGTTGTTGACCGGCACCTGCGCGCGTATATTCTGGAGATGATCAGCTGTCGGTTGTTTCCGAATTCACACGGAGATCAGGTTCGGCTGTGCTACCTTGAGCTTCTGCTCGATTTGCCCACTGCGGGCAGGTTCAACTGGGGTGCTGCCACGCTGGCATGCTTATACAGGTAAAAAAATTATTCTTATCATATTTAAATTTTTTTTCAAATATTATACATCTCAATATAAGTAACACTAACTTTGTACATTGTTAAGGGGTCTTAACAATGCCTATCTGAAGAAGAACAAGACCTTTGTTGGACCATGCATGTTACTACAGCATTGGTCCTACGCACATCTGATCGTTGGCCGTCCAGTCCTGGCCAACAAGATTGATGTGCCGGAGTGAGCCAAGCCCAAGCCTGACTAATGCCCTGCATACTGCGCCAGGTACTGTTATCGGAAGGCTTGGGTCAGACAAGGGCATGGCTCGACACTCGGCATCACATTCTGGAGATAGAAGATCGAGCGTCTTAGAGATGATGCCGAGTATGTGACCTGGGAGCCCTACAGAGAATATGTAAGTCTAATTTTATTATAAATTTGATTTTAAAAAAACTTATATCAATTCATACTTTATTTGAATTGATATATGGTATGAAATCTGTGCTTTCAGGCTGATGCCGATGGGGCACATCGGGCTTACATCGAGATATTGCCTGAGCGATGTCGGCAGCAGGAGAGATACTGGCGTGCGGAGGTGCCGCTCATATGTTTTCAGGTACCGTAATTTAATTTAATTTATATAATTATGTACATGAAAAACTTAATTTAATAGCAAACTAAAATAATTAAATATCTGACATAATTAAATATATAGATCGTCGAGCACCACTACTTGGGCGGGTCATGAAACAGTTCGGGCTGTGTCAGCTAGCTCCACCCCCGGCACTAATCAGCGAAGGGGTGTGGCGACAGCTTCATCATACCAGAGACACCACTACTGGCAAGAACTGGAGAACCTGCCTTTCTGATTATGTGTTCGAGGCAGCATCTGCAGATCCCCCATTGGCCGAGCCGGATTGTCACATGGATGTCGCGCCAGTGTAAGAATTTTTTCATTAATTCGAAACCTTCACTGTAATTTTCTGATCGTAATATCTAACATTTTATGTAATTCGTACATACCTTATAGAGATTAGTACCAGGATCACGATGCGTAGACCATATTTCTGGAGGGATGTATTGCCGACAACCCCTCTGAGCGGGTACCAAAGCCGAGGGATCAGAGAGGACGGATCCATGGTCTTATCCCTGCCGGCGCACCGTTCGCAGCCACGGTATGTTTAATTTTAAATTTCAAGTTAAAAACTAACAATATTTACATTTGTACAACTTTTTCATATATTTTTTTTTCTTATCAAGCATTATATCTGGTCAAAAGTTGCGTCATAGGGGCTACGATAGCCGTGACCAAGGGCTGGAAGAGGCTCGGGAAGGTCCTCCTCAAGCACAGCGTACCCGCAGTGTGCCAGTGTGGGTATAGGGCGCGTCTCGACTCTCTATTGAGATGCGCTGGCTTGGACGGAGTTGATGCGGTGGATGACATATCCGACGAGCCTGAGCCTGATGTCTACGTCTCGTACACTGGCGATGAGGCCATGTTTAGACCCGTCCATGACGCTGAGACCGTTGGTCAGGTGTTCGACCGAGCGACCGAGTTGATCGCGAGTTCGGGCGTATGGGCATGGGATCTTAGGCTGATACGGCTGCCGAGGTATAATTGTAATTAAAATATAAAGCAACTCCTTTTGTTTTCCAAATTTCTTGATCAACTAATTTGTAAGTTACTACTGCAGGGTGAGGAGGAGGGGCGCATCCCAGAGTACACTATTTCGGCAGACGAGCTATATTCTTCGGGTTATAGTCCGACTCAGATGAACCCTCCTGCCTATTGGCCAGGGTATGTTCAGACAGAGCCCTTCCCAGAGTTTCCTGGACAGTCCTCACAGCATGTCCCCCTTGATGACCCCATTGCCAGACAGGAGTATTTATTCACGCAGCCTGAGTCTGGACAGACTACGATTTTTTGTCCTGGAGTACAGCAGACATCCGAGATTGAGGAGGTTCATGACGAGCCGGTCCAGTCTGCAGATGTCCAGGCGGAGGACTCTACAGACACTACAGACTCAGGAGATACTGACGAGACGCCACTCTCCAGGCGGGGTCGAGGGTTCAGGAAGAAGAAGCAGAGAAAGATGTATGATTTGTAGATTATGTCAGATACTGGACTTATTTGTTAGATTATGTCACTTATTTATTTTGTTACTTTGTTATTTGTTTTGGTTATTTATTTATTTTGTTCATTATATCATTATCTCCTCGTACAAAAAAAATATTTGAAACAAACAACACATATAAAATATTTCAAACGAACGACTTCTAAAATACCTCACGACAAAATACATCAATTAAAACAACATTACAAAATAAAACTTAAACAAATACAATCATTTTTATAACAAACTAACAAAACACCAAAAACAAATTTCGTTTTAAATAAAAAAAAAGGGCACCGCTCAGCCAAAATGCGGTTTCTAGTAAATGGGGCCGCTTAGCCAATCTGCGGCCGTGCTAGTTCTGAAATTTCCCAAATTTGGTGTCGTTTTGGTTTTTTTTTTTTGTGCTATATTTAAAAATTTGGGAGATTAAACTAGTACAATTAGCAAGGTCTATTTAAACATAACTATTGTTGTGATGTTTGTAGGGTGAAAACGGATCGGATAGTGATAAAACCATATCCGTATTCGTTTTTTTTCCAGATACATATACGGATCGGATATCGGATATCCGTAGATATATACATAAATATTTTCATAATTTATATTAAACTATATGATATATATCTATATAAATATTTAAAACCATATCCGCACCACTATCCGCACAGATATTCAGATATAAAATATTAGTATCTAATTTTCAAATACGGATCCGGATTCGGTAGGATAATATCCGACCCTTTTTCACTCCTAGATGTTTGAGATCTGTTGCTCATTGATGAAATTTAAAAAGTTCATAAGCAATTGCTACATTTACTATCCTGCCCTCCAAGTTGTATACAAATAACAAAAGCCTCCTCAATGAGCTCTTTACATGGAATTCTGTTGACAAAATAAATTACTTATTCTGAATGAAACTAATGATTTCCTAGTGCTACACATTTTTTTTTAGGAAAAATTGGTTATTTGTCACTCCAAAACCTTCTAATTCTAAAAATGTCATCTCGAAATTTGAAATTGTAAAAATGCCACTCTAAACTTCATTAATTCCTAATTTACCATTTATACTGTATTCTTATGCTATTTTTATTAAAAATTAACTGAAAAATACTGTTTTGGTATACGTATTTCTGTTTTTCCGATTATACCCTTCATACAATTTCAAGGTTATTTGCCAAAACAGTATTTTTCAGTTAATTTTTAATAAAAATAGTATAAAAATACAGTATAAATGGCAAAAATAGGAATTAATGAAGTTTAGAGTGGCATTTTTACAATTTCAAATTTCGGGATGGCATTTTTAGAATTAGAAGGTTTTGGAGTGGCAAATAACCAATTTTCCTTTTTTTTAAATAAAGAATGGAAAAGAATATGAAGTACAGTGACGTGATGGAAATACAACTTACAGTCATTAATTAAGACAAATAAAAAAAGTGTGGGAATAAAAAGTTTCTTTTAAAATTTTCTTTTATACGGTCTCTATTAAACTTGAGTGTCCCTAAGAAATTAAATGGAAAACATGTGTGTGAACGTACATCACTAGGAGTTGAATACACGACAAGGGCATTTGTGCGGGTCCATTTCATGAACTATAAAACAATCAAGACCCCGATTGTATAGATGTGCCCTTTGCATAAGGTGCAGAAGGAATAGTATCCACCTATTGATACATTAACATCAACATGGAAAAAAAAAAATGAAGCAAAGGTAAAAAGGAAAGGAAAATTCTTGATGCATGGCACTATTTTTCCCCTTTTTTGCTAGGCACGAGGATGATGAAGAAATGCACCACTTTCATCTTTTGTAAAAAAGAAGAAATGTCTCATTCCTCGATAGTTTCTCAACAGATATAATACTATTACCTTGTGGTATTGCTCAGGAAATTGTTTTAACATTCTCTTCATTATTTTGTGTACTTTCCGTGTATTGTGTTTGCTTGTGTGATTAGTTGAAATAAGCCGATCACCAAGGTCTGGTTCTTGTAAGAAAATCTGGAAGACATTTGGGCACTTGCAAGTATTTCAAGTACTCAAACTCTTAAATAAAAACTGAGATGATCCATGTCGCGCACACAGAATGTCTTCCTGTCAAATTTTATGTCTTGGCTTATCAGCAAACAGCCAAACACCTTGCTTTGCATATGGTGGTACAGTGAAGATGCATGTACATACTGCTCTCATAGACTCCCTGACAAATCATGATCTGATGGTACATTGTTTGGATTGTGAGATAAGTATATCCCAGAATGGATAACTGTTCAACTGTTCATATGATTTCTATACATACGATAGAACCACCTTCCACAATAAAAATTTCTTGTTTAATACAATTGTTAGTGCGACATGCAATTGGGCAAAAACTTGAGAGGACATCATGCTAGCATATACAGTTATTTGCTAGCTGCACTCTTTACTAATTTAGTGGCGTTGTAACAATAACTAAATTCAGTAGGGGTGTTAGATAAAACTAAGACTCTGAAAATAAACTTTTTCATTATTAATACAATTGTTAGTGGCGTCAAGCCAACTAGCCTTAAAAATATGAAAAATAAAAAAATCTTGTTTACATGTCGTGTAGAACTTATATGCAGTTACAGTTAACCTACTATACATATTTATCTTTTAGGTTTTGGTAGATGTAAGAAGAATCAAACTTAGCTTGCTAACATGGTAACACAGGCTTACAGGTTCAATCAAAGGGATTTGTCCAAGTTTCAGTACCGCCTCGTACCAGTACATATGTACCAGGTATGACTAAATGGCTCCCAAGAGTGGGACATGACAATCAACCTAGCTCAACAACTCAATTACCCGCACATGCCGAAAACCATTATTAAGTCTATAACAATCTGGTACATGATGTACAAGAGCTAACTGGCTTTTCATTGGCATCAAGTATGTTAATCCTGAAATCAATAGGCAACTTGGATGCAGTAAGCTTTCTATATTGTATAAAAATGGAATTGATTAAGACTATACTCTGCTTATCAAAATCACATATGCTTTTAAGCACTAAATGCTGTGGGATGGTAACTAGCCACATCAGCACATTAAAATCCTGGACCACGTTGCACGTGCTTATATTGGAAGTATTCAGATCATTTAAGAAAAAAAAAGGTATTTAGCAACAACAGCTAGAATTGAATCCCGCTAGTGGAATGAATGCTCAATGAAGCTATCACATCGTCATTCTTACATAATATTGAAAATATTTGCATTTTCAGCCTACAAAGGTTCTGTGATTTCATATCCAATGCACCATCCAAATTGTTTCAATTTTGGTTTCACATGGTGTGAAGTTAAATAAGGAATTATGTGCCGTTATCAGATTTATGTCATATTTAATTTCGAGAAGGGCATATGGTTGGTGGACAGCGACAGGGAGATGTTAACCGGTGCAGTAACAATTAAATACAGTATATAATTACACGTACAACACAGGACCCGAACTACCAACAAATACTCGTAAGCTGGAACGTAAAATTCGTATATGGCTATAATCAAGGCATAAATCGAAATTATTCAATAAATTATCGCTTGATCCTAGCTATGATATATCGGCCTTTCTCCAAATCATATATTGTCTTAAACTGAGGCTTCCTACATCTCAGGATCGACCAAGCAGCAAAAATAAGCAGCATGGGAAAAAATAGGAGAGAGACAACACCTGACAAGTCATTTCTCATAAGAAAATTTATCCAATTTTTGTCTCTCGGGCTATTGTTAGATGCTTTGAGCATGAGAAATGCACCCAAAGCCCAGTCCAGTGGTACATCGCCCACCTTATTTGCAAAATCCACCCTGCCAAACAATACCAAAACAAACAATTGGTATCAATACACTTGCATGATTTTATGAATTATTGTAAGAAAAGGTTTTGGTCCATTCAGGTAGGATCCACATCGCTGTCCACTGGGGGTCGATTGATGTTGGCATTCGGTTTTAACTTAATTGGATGGTTATGGGTATGCCAAGGCTAAGTTAGCCTAATTTAAGTGAAATTAAACAAGCAAATTGAACCTTTGCAGTTGGGTAATGAGGCTTAATTCAAGTTACAGTGAACCACCAATTGAGGCTATTATGTCAGCACACAGGCCTGAATAGAAATCATTTGGTTTGTACTTTTGTATCACTTCAAATAGGACAAGAATATATGTGATACCAGAATATTAATGAAATAATTTTAAGTAAATAACCTTTCGTCATCCAAGGAAATTCCAAGACTATCATGCAATAAAGCCACAATGTAGGCTGAAGAGAAGCAATATAAAAGCAATTCCTTTTCATCTATTAATTGATATTTCTTCTTAAGCTTTGACCAGTCTTCACTGCAAAATTGCTCACCAGCCGAAATTAATTCAGTGAGAAATGATCTGCGGCCCAGCCCAAAAAACTACCCAACAAGTTTTGTTCAGACCAAAAAAAAAAAAGGGAAAGAGTCAAAATCACATTAAACAAAAATTGAACTAGAGAAACAACGAAAATAAAAATATTGAGTACAACTAACCTTGGAAGTATGGTAGAAGTTTTCTGTTGCCAAAAATCGTCCATTCAGCTTAGGTATAAATGCTGATCCGATGTGGCACTCAAGATATGCACATTTATCTGCATACATCAAGGCATACTTGATACCTATTTTCTACATAAAGGAATATGCATATTCAATGGCTCAGTATGAGTAATACCTTTTCCTTGCTGAAGAAGCGAATATGCAGCTGATCTGCACTGAGAATAGTTACCAATTGCATATGAGGTAGAAATTTTCAACGATTTTGTCCCTTGCAAGTATCCTTTAGGCGTGCAAGGATCTCCATATATTGCTTGCTCAATTGACTCACCAGCTACATTGATCAGATCAATTTATAAGTTCCCCATTATTATGTCTCTAAAATATGAGGGATCCAATGCCACTGCTTGGTGGCACCTGAATAGCCCTAACTTTCAATGCAAAATTCATGAATCAAATAAACCACTGAACTTAAATTTACATTATATACCCCAGACTCCATTACAATGTAATCATTGTATAGTTTGGAGAGTAAAAATTGTGCGCCTTATTTGTCCACAACAGTTGATTTTGCAAGTGGGATAATCTTTAATGAAATGAATGCAAAATGGAACTGTCGTCTATATTGATAGTAAAATAAACCACTGAACTTAAATTTACATTATTTACCCCAGACTCCATTACAATGTAATCATTGTATAGTTTGGAGAGTAAAAATTGTGCGCCTTATTTGTCCACAACAGTTGATTTTTCAAGTGGGATAATCTTTAATGAAATGAACACAAAATGGAACTGTCGTCTATATTGATATTAAAACATGTAGTTAACCAAATATTTACAATCTATATCAAAAGAATATTGGTTCATATTAGAAATAAGAAGCTTACCTGAGTTAAGTTTTCTCGAGCTAAGCAAGCCTTGAAGTGATTCGTATGCCACATTCTGCTTAGCCAAAGCAATAGCAATATCCTTAACATATTGACATGACAATTCACTATATCGGTAGAAACTTATTCAAGGTATACCACACTCACCTGGCCAAGGTGGAGAAAGCTATGAGTGTACAGGTTGTATTTGATCTCTCCAAACTCGATCACATGTGAGAATTCTTTTGGCAATGGTTCACTGCTGACAAACGTCACCTGAAAATCAATACAGAGAACGCTTTATGGAACAATAAAAAGATACTAGAACATAACATGGCTAAATCAAAACAATATAAAGAAGAAATGAAACCTGTGCAGAAGCCCCACCGAGTTCGACAATCCCAGTGGTATCTTTCGGGTTGCCTCCAAGAGTTCCCATGGCGTAATTAGCAACTACCCAAGCATAAATTCCCTCCTCGAACCCTGCTATTTTATAATATTTTCCATCAGATTTCCCATGCATTGTAGTTTATCATA
The DNA here is from genome assembly GCA_025461125.1 of Carex kokanica. Classification (NCBI taxonomy): domain Eukaryota; kingdom Viridiplantae; phylum Streptophyta; class Magnoliopsida; order Poales; family Cyperaceae; genus Carex; species Carex kokanica. The sequence continues at coordinate 55,529 of JAJGRX010001047.1, read as the reverse complement.
CATAATTAACTAACAACAAGATAAGGGGATCAAATATGAATGGCATGCCTGAAATCACAGTAGCCCAGTTATCCTCGAATAGAAATCCCGACAACTTCAAAACTTTTCTACAAGAATCCAAAATCCTCTCAGTAATTCCTGGATTGAGCAATCTCAACCCGGCCGTAGCCATTAGCCGGATCTCAGTCTGCCCCCACAAATCCTTCTCCACCATCCCTTCTGCAAAATCAATCAATTCAATCAATGACTTTCCTGCATTATCTGGATTCAAAGCATAGGCCGACAGCCCCGGTACAGCCTTCTTAGAGCCGCTGATTCCAAAATCTACATCAACCGGCACCGCTTTCGCGCCTGCTAACATTCTATACCCAATAACATGAATTCGCGACCCGGTGCTACCAGCATCGATAATAATTGAATATCTCGGGTTGTTGGAATCCCCTCTCGAAAATTTGATGAGAAGATGGATAATTAGCAATAAAATGGCCGAGCCGAGAAAAACTGGGAGAAATGAACAGCTTCGGTTGTGGCGTTTAGAGGAAGGAGGAGAGGGGCGCGGTTTTGAGGAGTTCGTCGCCATGGCCGTCGATTCTGGAGCTTTGGTTCGGGCAATGGCTCGTCGCATCAAATTAGAGGAGGTAGATCGTAGGTTTAGTTACTAATGAAATATTTTAGTTGGGATTTTCTCCGCAAAGGCGGAGGAGAGAGGAGTCGTGGTGGTGGATTCAGGCGAGGAGGAGGTGGAGCTGCTGCTGAGGCGTGTCGGATGTGATTCTTTGATTTTTGTCACCTGGATCGGTTTGATTAAGGTGGAAAGTAACTTGTCATTAGTGGGACCCAGAAGCAGTGAGATGTTTATTTTATATTGGAGGAAGAACGTGTCCAGTCGACTTTTATTACAGCAAAGTTTATTCTAGTCGCGGCAAGCTGGGAAAATAATACAGAAAAAGTAAAAAGCAAATCCTGATTTAAATCACCAGTGTTATTGATGTGATTATTGTCTATTGGTATTAATTTTCTTATTTATTATTATAATAATTTTTCATTTACAATTTGTAGCATATAAATAGAGATATTGTAATTTTGTATGAAACATACAATATATATAGAAGACACACAAAAGTAAAGAATAAAATTCTATAATTGTTCTCTATGTCTCTCTTGTAATTTACTTTATTTTTGTTACGACTTTATTTAATTTTACAACACGTTATCAGCATGACTAGCATGACTTACTCGGAATAAGTTGCAAAGTTACCCAAATAGAATAATAAGAATAATACTTGAAGTTATTATTAGAATTTTTAAGAACCTGAAGTTCTATTATAAATTTTAGTATAAAATTAATGTATCCATGACTTGTCACTCCAGGATTATTTCCCCTGAGATATATCAATTATATTTTAACATTCTTGATTATCTGTCTGTTCAGTATCAAGTTCACAGTTAATGTAATTTGGTTCTGGTGTTATCTCTTGAGCGGAAATTTGTGAGGCTTCACTTGATTTTTGTGAGTCTTCTTTCCTTTTCCTAGCTTGTACAATTTCCTTTAGCATTTCGATGGTGTCATTATCGGTAATGTTTTGGAGTGCGATAATTTCATCAACATCAGCCTCCTTTGTGTCCTCAATCAACATTGCCATAAGCGAGAGAATGGGCTCTTAACTGTTGATCATCTCACGAATCCATTCAACTTGAACATTTCCTTCAAATTTACTTGTTAGTACATTCCACATTTCATGAGCATTTAACGAATCATCCAATAAAAATGAGACCCATTCCCCAATTGAAGTAATTATTGCATTTTTTTAATGTAGTCAATCTTCTTTTCAATTTTTGATTTGGGGGTCAATTCATTGTTCTCATCAAATTTTGGTACATACCCAATTTCAATAATATCCCAAACCTCTAAGCTATTAAAGTAATTAACCATGAGCTTGTTCCAATGGCTAAAATTATTTGAGTTTTGACCAAATATTGGGGTTCAGTACAAATGTTCAGTGCCATTTTGGATCTTTAAAATATCCAAATTAAGTAAATCTTAATTCAAGTTAACTTGCTCTGATACCACTTTGTAGTTCCTAACGACACTTAGAGGGAGGTAAAAAGGGAGTCTTAAAGACTCTTAGACGTTTTTCGTTTTAGCCCTCTAAACTAATTAATGTTGTATTAAGAACGTATTTTAACCCTCCGACAATTGTAAAGTATTACTGTCCATAATTCTTATAGGAACTCTGGAATATCATGGCATATAAAATAATAAAACCCCTTGAGTTGGTACTTAACAATATCTGATCAAAATAGATCTAAACAGCCATTGCCGAAGCAAAGCGAGATAACCCTCTGGTTATATATTAATCGAGTTTATATTAAGAATGACAACAAATTATTCGTTCACAATTTCTGATAATATGTGTGATGAACAAGTACATGTTTTTGTGTGGCAAGATAAGAGAAACAAAAGTAAATTACAAAATAAAATATGATGCTTAAAGAATTTGGGTCTAAATGCATAACCTAGAAATCATGATACTAGGAGATTTAATTTTAGGCTTCATTTCTTCAATTAATTATATTTAATCAAATTCTTTTTGATAAAGAAGTTCTACTGTCATACTCCCTTTCTTGATTTTTTTTTTCTAACACAAACTTGTAATTATATATTATTAGAACTTGAACCCATTATGCATAAACTAATTGATGTTACCCAAACTGCTTTTATTAAAAATAGATTCATTTTAGATAATGCGGTTCTTAGTCATGAACTTATACACTATGCTAAGGCTACTAATACTAAAGAGGTAGTAATCAAACTTGATTTTGCCAAAGCTTACAACAATATCAATTGGTCTTATTTGTTTGAGATTTTGTAGAGTATAGAGTTTAGTGAGAAATGGATCAAATGGGTGTTTAGTTGGTTAGGAAGTTTGTTGTGTATTTTGCGTATAGAAATAAATGGGTCAATTTGTAATACACTTTTTGCTTTAAATTTATAAAACCTTAATACACAATGATAGATTGGTTGCAAGCATACAACCTATCATTGTAGTAAAATAGGTATCGATCCAAAGATAACGGGAGAAATTACTTTCTACTAAATAATTAATTCTAAAATAATGCAATTTAAGTAAATGGGGGGTTTTTGTTGAAAACTGAAATTGTGGGTTCAATACCCGAATTGGAGTTGAAACAAGACAAAACAATTCTAAACAAATAATAAAAAAGAGTTTGTAATCAAAGAGATGGAATCTAAGGGCTATCGGCTCTCAATCTCTTGATCAAATTCACACTTGGTTTCTAAATTCATGTTTGTAATTTTGGGGTTTCTAAACCTAATATGTCAAGAAGGGTCACTTTCGTGAATTAATGACGTGTCTAGATAGTTCGGATTTCACGATTAAGTTCTTCACCCTAATTATCTAGACCATAAGCACATGTTTAGCCTAATTTATTCTCAAATATCGACACTTCACGATTAAGTTCTTCACACCAAAATTTGGTTCAATTTTAGGGGTCCCAATCGAATATGAGGCTTCACGATTAAGTCATTCACCTCAATTCAACCATTGTTCTTGTGGTTCCGGACTAAGAAGTAGATTTGGTCATTTCTAATCTCAATCATAGAGTTATTCATGCAAGTAATTTGGTTCTATCAATTCTTTGATCCTAACACCTTAAGTGGGTTAACCTAAGCGGGATACTAATCAACAAATCACAAATCACTTAAGTACATGAATTATAAAATCAACAAGACCAATCAATTAACAAACAATCATCACATAGAAATATTATCCAAGTAAGATAGAATATAATACAAGTTCATGATGAAGTCTAAGCCCCTAGAGAGGAATCTAGCCTCTCATGGGTGCACTAACATCCAAGAGATACAAAAGAGAAAACATGACTAAAAACCTAGATAAACAAATAAGAGAAGAGAATACACCAATCTCCTAGTTGCCGCTCCTTGTCTTCGGTATTTGCTTGCTCGAATCAGCCTTCAATCCTTCAATCCCAAAAGCCTTTGATTTGTGGGGAAGAGGGAATAAAAATGGAGAAGTTTAGAAGAATAGAACCTAGGAACAAGGTGGAAGAAGAGATCCCCTTCTCCTGCTGCCTCTCCCCTCTTTAATAGCCAATTTCGTCACTCCCCTCATCAATCCCGAAATCTGGCAGCAGTTATGAGAAGATCCCTCAAAATCAGGCTGAATTGGCGCTGGTGCGGCCTTCACAAAATCCGTGCGGCCCGCACAAAATGGAGAGTTGGCCGGAAACTGCGCGGAGGAAAAAGGGGTTTGTGCGGCCCGCATAGATTTCGTGCGGCCCGCATTTTCTGTTTGTGCGGCCCGCATAGAATTCCTTAAGGCCGCACGACTGGCCGCAATACTCTCTGACTTGACTGAGCAAAACTTGTAGATTTCCGACTTTTTAATTTCGGATGAATTTAATTTTGTGCGGCCCGCATAAAATTCATGCGGCCCGCACAAACTCGCAGAATTGCTCCTTTTTGCTTGATTCCTACAAATTAGACAAGGCAACAGCAGTAACTTGGTTCTTGAATGAATTCTCTATTAAACTAGGGTAAAACACAAGAAATTTGGTACAATTTAGAGGTAAAATCTTAACCGAAAGTGTATACAATTGAGGCTTATCAAAGTTCCCAAACTTGTATTGATTTAAATGACACACTCAATGATTATTATTATTTTTTGAAAGGGAGGAGTGAGGCTGAGAGATCCTCTCTCTCTACTTCTACATTCTAGCTGCTCATACTGTCAATAACTTTTTTACTAAAAGTAGATAAACTCGTGTTATTAATGATTTAGGTCCACAATGTCACAATCAGTGTTATAAAAAACGTTAGTTTAGGCTGATTAATCGGTCGATTAGTCATTGGCAGTGACCAAACCGTCATGGATATTTCTGACTAACCGGGTGATTATTCCCGATAGTTTGAAAATTTGTAGTTTGGTCTATTAAATTTTGTAATTTTTATATGCATTAATATCTTTTAACCCCTTCTATAAAATGAAATTACACTATATTTGATTATTCAGCCTCCAACTCTATTTTCTAGTTCCGCCCCTGACAATAGTACAGCTGTAATAAATTGTGATTACACAGATGATACCATTCTTTTTCTATAGGCAAATCTTGTCAATATAGAACTAGCTTTTGAAGCATTTTATGGTATAATTAATATATCCCATCAACTTATCTCCTGAGGTAACATCTGAAATTGCCAAAAAAAAAAATCAATGTCAAACTTCAGCATTCCCTATGAAATGTAAGACTGCCATTGCATGATAAAAAAATTAAAAATTAAGGATTGGAAGTTTTTGGTTGATAAGTTTGAAAAAAAAATCTACAAAACTAGTATGGACAGTTGCTTTCAATAGATGAAAGGATTACTCTTCTGAATTCAGTTTTATCAGTTGTTCCATTGTACGCCTTATCTATGTATAAAATTCCTATGACAATTTATAAATAAATTGATAGGATTAGATGTAAATATCTGTGGCAAGGTACATGCAATCGTAGGAAAAAAATATGTCTTGGTTAATTGAAAAACAATGTGTTTAGATAAAGAATTTGGTGGCCTTGAAATTATTGATTTAAATCAGATGAATATTTCAATCATTTTCAAATGATGATGGAATTTTAAAAACAAATATTATCAGTCTTTGGAAATCAATCATAATGCATAAACATTGCACTAACAACACCTTAGAATTAATCTATCCCTTTTGGAAAGAGATCTACCAATTGGAATAATTATTCTGGTACATTAAGTAGAGTGTGATTTTGGTAAGATATTTGGTATGAAAATTGTTCTTTAGCTGTTAGATTCCCTCACTTATATTCCGGAATATTGAATGGAATACATTTGCAAGAATGGTCTGAAATCTTCAATCTCATTTGCAATTTTGTCTTTTGTAATGAACAACATGGTAAATTTACAATGAAATCCTTGTATAGGTTTTTAAACTTTAGGGGTGTCATATCAATCAAATCATTACTCTCGTGGACTATACCAGTTTCCAAAAAAAATAAGAACATTTAAGTAGCTTATGTGCAAAAATAGAATACTGACCAAAGCAAATTTGTCAAAAGAAAAAGAGATATGATGGATAACTCGTCAGTTTTGTCATCAGTTTGAAGATTCTGCTCACCTTTTTCTCTCTTGTAGGTTTTATTTGTCTGGTTTTGAATGAGTAGATGTGGAAATATATGTCAAAATTGGGATAGTATAGATGATATAGTTGATTTTTTTATTTAACATAATGATATAGTTGATTTTGAAATATCATTAATGGGTCATCACATAATTGCCTTCCTTTCAGTGACTAATGCATTATGTTGGTCGATTTGGAAACACAATAATGAGATCTGTTTTCAACAAAAAAAAAATTCATACTCCAAGAAACATGATTTTACTGATTACATCTCTTATAAATTACTAGACAGGGTCTATGAAGCAAGAAGCAAGAAGCAAGTAATACGTGAATGGGTGCCTGCAGACATGTGGCATATATACCAACTCACTAGTGGAAAAACACACATCAGGATCGGTTATTTACGCACATGAGGAACAGATCTAGAGGCGATACTGACCCAGGCATACAATGTGTCAACTAATCTGTATCGGTTAAACAGCCGATACTAAAAGTTTGAATCAGGATCGGTTATTTAATAACCGATACAGATACTAACATCTGGATCGGTTGTTTACAAATCACTGATCTTAATGGAGACTATCTGGATCGACTTTTTAAAAGAACCGATCTTAATGGTTGGTATCGGGATCGGGTTCTTAAAGAACCGATCCTAATGGAGACTATCTGGATCGGGTTATTAGATAACCGACCCTGATAGCCTCTTTCAAGATCGGTTATTTATAAAGCCCGATCCAGATATATATCAGTATCGCATTATTGACAAGTTCGTTCCTAATAGGCCGATCCTGTTGTGCGTTTTTCCACTAGTGACTTCAAGCGGGGTATCCAGAAGATGCCCTGATGGTACCAGCTAGTGAACGACAAGAAGAAGAGTAGTCTATTTTGCTCATAGTGAACTTGTCTGATATATCCTCTTTTGTTTAGCTTATATGCTTCTTGTTGGATATTTAGATACACAGTTTGCTAGTCTGCACCGTGGTGTTGGTTCATGAGTTTTATTTTGTGGAACTTTATGAATGTTGTAGTGATGTAACTTAACAGTTTCATCAAGTGTTTTACAATCCTATCCCAAAAATGAGCAGGTCAAATCTAATTTCATCACTGATATATTAATTCATGTTGTTTTCAAAAGAATACAATGATTTGCCACCACTTATATGCATTCAACTCTATGAAGGTATGCATGGTTCAATATCTTTTATGTGCTTAATTATTTTATGGAAGAAGTTCAACAACAATATCTACTTCTATATATCTAATTTATTAAAAAAAAATCAATCTTCATTTAAAAGAAAATGTAAGAAACTTGATTGAGCAAATGACCTTTACTAGTACTTATTTTATAAAATAAAGCATGAAGGCGACCCCATAAAAATATAAAGTATTTTGATACTTACAGCTAGGGCTGCAAACGAACCGAACCAAATCGAATCTGCCCTAGTTCGAATTCGAATTCGAAATAATTTCGAATCAAACCCAGTTTGAAATTGAAATAGATTTCGAACCTGAAAGGCCAGTTCGAATTTGGTTCGGTATAATTCGAACTAGTTCAATTTGATTCGAAATTAGTTCGAAATTCAGTGCAGATTCAAAATTCAATGCAGATTCGAAATTCAGTTAAACTAGGCTGCATATTTTTATACATATGTTTTTCTTGAGGCAATTCAAACTTACTTTTCTAGATCTATCCAACAATTCGATTAAATGCTTACACAAATGTTTTTCGAAACAAACAAAGTACAATCTAAATATCAATAGAACAATTACTACAATTTTATAATTATTACAAACTCAAATATTATCCTAAATAAAAATAGAAGTGACCCATTGAGCTACACATCAAATAGAGAGGCTTGCGGATCAAATAGAGGATCACCAACTTCTTGAACAATCATAAATTGTCTAAATAAATACCAACGAAACCTGCTATTGTTGTTCACAAACAAATATTAGAATATGCATTTTAATATTTGTAAAAGACAATCTCATAACATAGTTGTAAAAGCCAATCTCTGTAGCAGATGAATGAATACAAAATCTAGTAATTTCCAGTTGGTACACCGTACCAGATGACAAAAGCTGGCTGCTGTCAAACTCATTCCAGCAGTAAAAAAACCATCAAACCCACTTCTCTACTCTTATATATAACATGACTAAAATTAGTAAAACAAAAACAAAAATTGCAATCAAGCACACTAATAAAATTAGTAAACAAAAAATTGCAAAGTTGAGGTTTAATCAAATCAAGTCTAATTTAAATTAAGTATTATTTAGACTAAATTTTGTATTTAATAAAAACCTTTAAAAACTGAACCAGTACAATACTGAACAGCCAATGTGGATTTAAGACATGAAATTCCTAATCCCTCTTAAATAAATTAGGTTTAAGACATGAACCAGTACCTTTAAATCCCTCTTAAACTGAACCAGTACCTTTAAATTCCTAATCCCTCTTAAATAAATTAGGTTTAAGACATGAAAATCAACACAATTCCCATTAGTAAACCCCTGCCATTAGTGGTTTCCCATGTATGGCCCAGATAGAGAAAAAAAGAAAGAAAAGAGAGCAAGAAAAGGGATTTCACCACATATAAAATAGCAATAAAATAGATCAAGAAAGAAAAGAGAGCAAGAAAAGGGATTTTTTCCGCTGTTTTCAGATTTCTGATCAGTTTCACTCTCTAATCAGTTTCAGATTTTTTTTCTGATCAGTTTCAGTTTCACTCTCTAATCAGTTTCAGATTTTTTTTTTCTGAAACAGATTTGGGTTTTGGCACCATATTTTAGACCATATCTTAGGTTAAAGAGCTTACTCTCTAATCAGTTTTTTCCATCGGTATTTGCACTTCAAGGTTCTCCTCTTCTTTGAATGCTTGCTGAAAATATTAAGAAAAAGAAAATATAAGTGCAAAAGTTATTGCAATATTCAAATAAATGACCAATAGATATTATAAGCATCGTCTCTTACTTGTAAGGTATGCAATGTGATAGTTGAGCTTGCCCTTATCCAATCACCTCCACAAACCAAAAGTTCAACCATATCTTTGGTTAGGGAACTTCTATAATCATCTAATACACGACCTCCGGCACTAAAAGCCGACTCAGAGACGATTGTTGATATTGGAATGCCAAGGATATCTCGAGCAAACAAGCTCAAAATTGGAAACTTCACGCAATTAACTTTCCACCACTCCAACACATTAAAATTCTCTCCTTGGCCTACAACAAGAACCTTTTCTTCTAAGTACACCTCAAGGTCAGTTTTTGGATTCTCTTTGGTTTGATTTTCAATCACAAAATTAAAATAGTCATCCTCGAGTGGGGTATCTAAAGAGGTACCATCTTGATTAGAGGTTGAAGAAACTGGTAATTTATTGGAAGCTATATAATCCCTTTCATACTTCTGAAAAAGCAATTCAACCTTGCTTCTAACATCTTCAATACGAGCCTCAACCTCATGACTTTGGTACAACTTTTTGAAACAAAATCCGATTAAATTCATTTTGAATCTTGGATCTAATATAGAAGCAATAGTCATTAAAAGACTAACTTCTCCCCAATACTTTTCAAACTTCTCAAACATGACTTGAGACATGGTACTCAAGAATTCATCCGCTGAACCATAAGCGTCGCATATTGCTCTTTTAACCTTAAACACTTCATTAAAGAACAAATTTGAGGTGGGGTAGGAGGTTCCTGAAAAAAGGTTAGTAGCTTTAGTGAAAACATCAAGCAACTTAACTACCTTCTCGGCATTTGCCCACTCCAACTCCGTGGGCAACCACTTAAAATCCGTATCTCTCTTCGCATACCTTTCAAGCGTGCTCTTGTAATAAATAACCGATTGGAGCATGCGATGTGTTGAGTTCCACCTAGTTTTCACATCAGAACACAATGATCGCCTAGTGTTTATGCCTAATTGGATAGCTTGTTCTCCGAATTTGAAAAGCCTAGTTGGGGATTTTCTAAGGTACTTGACACCCTCTCTAATCTTGATAATACAATTCTCAATTTTACCAAGTCCATCTTGCACTATCAAGTTCAATATGTGAGCACAACATCTCACATGAAAGAAATAACCATTAAAATGCAACATACCCGTTACCTCAAAGTTGGACATCAAAATGCTAGCAGCATTGTCATTGTTTTTTGCATTGTCTAGGGTAATTGTTCCAATTTTATCTATGATACCCCACTTCCTGAGAGAGTCCAATATGGCATCTAAGATTACCTCGCCAGTGTGAGGTGGTGTAAGCTCAATAAAACTAATGATTTTTTTTTGCATGTTCCAATTTGAATCTATGTAATGAGCGGTTATTACCATGTAACCAATGGTTTGATTTGAAGTCCAACAATCCGAAGTGAGTGATATCATTTTGGCATGCTTGAAAACCTTTTTAATCTTCTCTTTTTCAAATTCAAAAAGCTTTATGCAATCATTTTTTATGGTGGTTCTACTCACTTTTTGATACAAGGGATTGTTGTACCTCATTAGGACATTAAACCAATGGTATTCAACAAACGTAAACGGTAATTCATAAACCATGATCATCTTTGCAATTATCTCCCGACACTTAATGTGATCATAACCCCCACTCCCTCTCACTACATCATAATCAACTTGGTTACTAACTTGGAATTGCAACGTACCTGATTGTGATATTCCTTTGACTCTTTTGATTTCATAACAGGTTTCAATATGCTTTAAGAGGTGAGAGGTACTACCCGTTGAGTTCTTACCATACTTTTTGTGACATTGCATACACTCTGCCTTGGCCACCTTCACCATTGTCCCTTTGGGCCCTTTCACATTCATCTCTACGGTTTTAAACCACCGCCACACTTCCGATTTTCTTTTGCGTCCGGCTTTCGACGGTTTTTTAGTAACCTCTTCTTCATTTGGTATAACCACCACATTCTCATCAATATTTTCGAGGCTTTTCTCACTGCAGCTGTCGATATCTATAGCTTCATCTTCTTCCACCTCATTAGTGGGAGTATGAGAAGATTCAGCCCGCGACATCCTATAAAAAAAACTTTGCATTTTCATGATTCTCCAAAACAGCACATTTAAAAAAAACAGCACATTTCAAAGTTTGATTGAAGTCTATGCTCAGCCATGCTTCAAATTCAAACCCCATGCCAAGTTCAACTCTTCATCATCTCAAATGTTAATGCAGGATGTGCTGATTTGCAATGTGTTGATTTCCTTTTATCTCTCATTTAGATATATATCAAATATAATAACTGTAAAGGGCCTATTTACATATTTGCATATTTATTTGGTTAGTAATATTAAACTTGCATATTGCTTTAAAATGAATTGCATATGCTTTATACGTATATTGAACATCTGTAATGACTAATCTGCATTTTATTAGGTACTGCACGGAAACCGCAAATTGGAACAGGATCAAGCTTGCCGGAGTGATAGCAATCCAACCTTTTTTGCTTACACATTTTCAAATTTAGCTTTCTAAAATTAGCTGCATCCTTACTAGTTCAAAGATACGTGTGATATTTTTCTACTTAACAGTTACCATTTTTGCATATGATTGACCATTCTGACTCAGAATTTCTGACTATTTCATACCAATGATTTCTAAGTTAGAAGTAAGAACTCACCAGTTTCTGACTATTTCTGACTATTTCATACCAATGATTTCATACCAATCAGTCAACAAACTAAAATTAAATTGAAAAATGAAACAAAATTAGAACTGACTTCAAATTTTCTAGATCTGTGCAAGCTTGAAGCCACTGCGCAGGATCACCTGAAATCTGATCGGCACGAAACAGTGCCGCGACCACCGCTGGGACCCGCGTGTGGTGCTTGAGCAGCCAATCACGCTTAAGAATGCCAGATGGCGGGGCTGCTCAGAGTGGAGGAAGGCAAGAGTGTTGATCGGAGTGTTGATAAAACTTGACGGGCTAAAACAGAAGTGTTGATCGGAGTGTTGATCCCTGCTCTTCTTACGCGCTAAAACAGAAGCTTTGGAAAAATCAGGTAAGGCAAGAGTGTTGATCAGAGGCTGCTCAGAGTGGAGGAAGGCAGAAATGGGATGGTGAAGCTCAGGGCAACCGGTGAGACAGACCAGCACCACTGGAGGCGTGCGGAGAGTAAAAGTTGGCTAAACCTAGATTTAGGTTTAAGCGACTCTGGCTGCGAGAGGGACAAAAATAATGGCCAAGTCCCTCTTATTCGCTACGCTAGCCTATATTAATTGGACGGTTCGCTGATTTCGAACCTTCAAAATTCGCGAACCATATCGAATCGAACCTGGGCAGGTTCGAATTCGAAATTGAATTAATTTCAAATCGAACTGGTTTGAATTAATTTCGAATCGAACTGGTTTCGAATCGAATTTTTTTCGAACTTTTTCGAATCGAACTCGAATCGAATCACGAATCTCGAATTTTTTGTGCACCCCTACTTACAGCCACAGAAAATATAGAAAATCTAGAAAGTATCTTTACAGAATCTGATGAGTGCGTATCCTCCGAGATATCTCATATTTTGCGTGACCGACGTGTCCGGTGCCTATTCGGAGATAGCGCAGGAGCCAGTATTATTTGAGCTTTGAGATTCGTGCAGAACATATTTCAACGTTTGAGATTTTCCAAAAAGTCGCGCAAAATATGGGATCGCGTCGGGGTGCGTTTTCCGATATTTCGCGTAAATACTTGTAACTGTTATAAAAAATTACTCGGTGTAATTATTATAGATTAGAATTTTATAATTTTTTGTTATAAAATATGAGATTTTTTTGGTATGCTTTTTTTCGGTGTAATTTATGCTTGCTGAATAATCCTTGTCATATCCTACTGCACAAACATCCTGTCAATCGTAGTCAAAATTATGAATTCAGGTCATACATATTCGATCGATCATAGAGTGAACTAAAATGTTTTTTAAGCTCATTAAACTTTTCGATGAGTTTAACTCCACAAATTTTTGTGATGAACTTCAAATGATAAATTTAAACTATTTAAACTAATGTACTTTACGAGTAATACATTTATATGTTATAATTTTTTAATTAATTTAGCATAAAGTCAAGAAGTAAAAAAAATTTAAAAGTTGATTTTAATATATTCATTTTTAATTATTTTTAACCGCTTGAATTTATACTATATTAATTTGAAAAAATTTAAATTTTGAATGTGAAAGTATTACTCGCGAATTATATTAGTTTTAACGATTTGAATTCGTCGTTTAAAATCAATCTAATTATTGGTAAACTTAAGAATATCCTAGTTCTACTTAACCGGGAGTATATTCTATCTCTACAGTACACACTTTTAAATTAAATGTTCAAAACCTAGAGGCAGTAGTGTTGTTATTATGCATTTCATTTTTTTTTTCTGAAATGTTGTAATACTACTTTTTTTAGATTAGTGGCATTAATACCTACTAACAATTTCATTAATAAAAAATGTATTTACAATCGGTCAAATGAACGTAAATCTACTCTTTTATTCTCATGAAAACATTTAGATTACTCTAATATTTAATCTATTTTAAGTACCTAATACTTTAATCCTCATCTCGCTCCACAACTGGATCCGCTTCTTCGACTGCCACCGCGCTCCGACAACGACCGAATCTACTCACCGTTCGCTCCAATCGAGATGTTGATCACCCTAACGCCATCTCGCTCCACGACCGGATCTGCTTCTTCGACCTCTGCCGCGCTCCGACAACGACCAGATCTACTCACTGTCGCACTCCAATCGAGATGTTGATCACCCTAATGTCATCTCGCACCACGACCGGATCCGCTTCTACTCACCATCGCACTCTAATCGAGATGGAGACTTTACGTTACGAGCTCCGATGATACCACACTCTCAGCTCCGCTCGGCCCCGGTTCCTCCCCTCTCCCTCATTCTCCTCTCCACTCGAGAAGATAGAACCGAGAGAAATGAGAGGTGTTGTATCGAGAATAAAGACTACAATAAATAGAAAGAGCGAGGTTGAACGAAGAGAGAGAGGAATACTATTTTTTTTATATAACAAATGTTGTAATAGTGTTTGTATTCTATTGATATGCATGGACCAGGATTCAAAATTTCGAGCATGAATTTGCTTCAGGATAAACTGAATCTGATACACGGGCTTATATTTTATGAGGTCGACCTAAATGACCTAATTCAAGTTCACTATTTATCTTATGATATGATCAGGAATCACTGTAATTTGTAGGAATCGCTACATTCCTTGTTTAGATTTCAACTTGATGAATTTCCCATTACCTACTTAGGACTCTCTTTGCATAAGAATAAACTTTCTGTTATAGATTGTAACTTTCTAATTGATAAGATAGAACATAAATTACCTAGTTAGCAAGGTCAATTATTATCTATTGGTAGTAGGGTAACTCTCTTAAACTCAGTTCTAACTTCTGTTCTACTGTATGCTTTGTCAGTATTTAGAATCCCTGCTACTGTGATTAAAAGTATAGATAAGATTAATTAGACGTAGGTTCCTTTTGCAAGGCTCTGACAAAAAGTTTAAATATGCTTTGATGAATTGGGAAACTATCTGTGTAGCAAAACAATTTGGAGGTTTTGGAGTTTTGGACCTCAATCAAATGAACATTGCTTTGTTACTCAAATGGTGGTGGAAATATAAAAATACTGAATATCAAGGAATGTGGAAATCCATGATCCAATATAAATATAGCCAGGCCAATCCTTCACCACTATCTTCATTTTGGGCTAGTATTACTCAATTAGAATATGTGGGTAAACTTAGTGTCATATATGAACCAGGTCTCCACTCCCAAATACGGTTTTGGTCTGATATATGGTATTTGAACTGCTCTTTAGCTACTAGATATCCCTGTCTCTACCAAATCTGTAGTAATAAACATATTTCACTAGATGAGGTTATTACTTCTCAAGGGGCCCGAATAAGGTACCGAAGAACTTTAGAAGGAGCCAATTTAAATGATTGGCTAGAAATCCTCCAAATAATTAGTGTTACATCTTTTACTCATGACCATGATACACTGATTTGGAGATGGGACCATTCAGGGAAGTTTACCACTAAATCTCTTTATCAATTTCTTAATTTTCGAGGCGAAATGCCAATTTTACCCTTAATGTGGTGGACCCTACCAGTACCACCTAAAATTCGAGTGTTTATGTGGCTCACTCAACATGACAAGATCCTTACCAAAAATAACCTAGCAACTAAAGGATGGCTTGGAGATAAACAATGTTTACTCTGCACTGAAACTGAAATAGTCACACATTTATTTTTAAACTGTCACCTTACTCAACAGATCTGGTTCTGGCTAGGTAAAAGCCAGAACTTTATGCATACCTGGTACTCATTTACTGATATTCTTCAATTTGCTATTCAATTGCCTAATATTCAACGAGTTGGATTTCTACTAGTCCTCAGTGCTATATGCTGGACCATATGGAAACACCGAAATGATTTATGTTTTAACAATAGTTCTCCCAAAACAGCTAGGAATTTGATAATGCTAATTAAATCTCTGGTTCAATATTGGATAGGTCATCTCCAACATAACACCAAAAGGGCAGCGGAAGAATGGCTTCCAGATGTGGAGGATGCAATACCCTTGGCTAGCTACATGCCTATGGAGATGGTGGTGTACCAGGCTCCAGATGAGAATCCTCCTCTTGCATGAATACCAAGATTCAATCCAGTTTTGTGTTAATAGTAGTTATCCCTAGCCCATTACTTTGTGGCTTAGTTCGATCAAACTTATCTTACTTTTGGAGTTTAGATAGCTCTTGTGCATGGTTGCTTTGCTTGATACATCTCTATGTTTTCTCTACTTTCGGATATGGCTGGATCAAACTAGATTCATGCTAGGTTAACTGTTTTGTAATTATCTTATTTCAGAAATGAAATGGGACATCTGTCCTCTTTTAAAAAAAAAAATGAAGAAATGATATATATATATATATACATATATATATATAGAGGTTGGCTACTCTACTTACATAAGCATATGAGGGCATATGCTTATAAGTTATTCTTATGTTTTCAAAATCCAAATAGTCTACTTGAAGCGCTCAATATGTTCTCCATATTATAATGTGCTTGGAGACCAAATTTTACATTTTTTGGAATTTTTTTACTATTTTTTTAGAATTTTTCAAAACAGTGTTTTCAGATTTCTTTTATTTTTATTTTTGTCATATTAAAACATTGTTTTGAAAAATTCTAAAAAATTAGTAAAAAAATTTCAAAAAATGTAAAATTTGGTCTCCAAGCACATTCTAATATGGAGAACATGTTGAGCCCTTCAGATCGATTATTTGGACTTCGAAAACACAAAAATGACTTATAAGCATATGCCCTCATATGCTTATGTAAGTAGAGTAGCCACTCACTATATATATATATATATATATAGAGTATGGCTAATTTGCTTCCGGAAGCATTTCGGCCGAGGTGCTTACGGGGGCATATCTTGCAATTTGATGTTCAAATAACAAATTCAAACCGTAGATGTTCAATCTATATTAAAATCTACTTGGAGACCAAATTTTATATTTTTTGGAATTTTTTTACTATTTTTTAAACTGGTTTGAAAACCGCTGTTTTCAATGCTTCAGAAATTTAATAAAAACAACAGTTTTCAAACCAGCTTAAAAAATAGTAAAAAAATTCCAAAAAATGTAAAATTTGGTCTCGAAGTAGATTTTAATATAGATTGAACATCTAATGGTTTGAATTTGTTGTTTGAACATCAAATTGCAAGATATGCCCCCGTAAGCACCTCGCCGAAATGCTGCTGGCAGCAACTTAGCCGCTCCCTATATATATATATATATATTATAATGGACACTTCACTGGAAAAAGTTTGCGGATGAAAATGCCACCAATTTTTTGAATGCAATAAAAAAAAATAAGCTTGGCATAATTGCTTTTGCAAACTATATAGATCGCATGGTTCAATTTTCGAAATCTAATTAACAAACTGCGCTGAACTTAAATATATTTACTATTCCCTTCTATTTTTCATCCCGCCCCTCTTACACTATTTTTTTTTCATAATTTTACGAATTTAATTTTCAATTTTCATTATAATTTTTTTTTATAATTTTCAATATTTCAGTGTGGGAACTTTTAACTTTATAGTTAGAACATTATTTATGAATTATTATGTTTAATGAAAATTAATACAATGTCAAATGGATGTCGACGCTTCCAAAACATTAAGCACAAAATATTAAATTTGCACCTCTAAAATTGTGTTGAATGTGTATCGTTCCGTCAAATTGCAATTATATTGCTTTGCGTTCTGAATTAAAATACTACATATTAAATATAATTTTGAGGAAATATACAATTATAATTCCTAATTTAATTTTGAAATTTCTAATTTTTAGTTACGTAAATAATAAAAGTCATAATCATTATGTTACTCCTTCAATCAATATTATATGATATTTTGAATATTGAAGGTTCTTAAATTTCTTACGATTTAATTTCTAAGCATTAAATTTTTGCACATTTAAATTTATCTTTTTTAATTATCTATTTTCATAAAACTGACATTAAAAGTTAGTATTTTTTATTATTCAAATCAATGTATTTCGACATTAAATTTAAAACTCGAGGCATTTATAAAATATTTAAAATTTTGAGGCATGTAAAATGTAATCTCGTGCTTGAAGGTTTTGAAGTGCTATGCATTTAACACTGTATTTGTTTTAATATAATACTTCATAAATAGAATTCTAAAATATACAAATTTTATTTAAATACTTCATAAATAAGCTAAATTTTATTAAAATATGAAATGATTAAAATTATAAAAAATTTATTATGAAACTTAAATATTAGATTTTTTAAAATATGAAACATATGCAAGAAAGTGAGGGAAAGGAAAAAAAAAAAAAAAAGAACGGAAGGGAAAGTTGAAATTATATTACGGGTTCGTATTATTGAAAATTTTATAGGAAGGATATTTCGTTTCAAATTTCATAAAAGAATTGTATTTTGTAATTTTTTCTCTATTTTGTTTATTTATCCCTACAAAAGACAAAATATTCTATAAATAATAGCGACAAAATATTTCAAAAAGGTCATTATGCCAAATCCAGTATGCCTCGTGCTTTGCTCCTGAGACCAGAGATTATCCAAGAATCAGATAATAACTTGTCTTTTCGATAACACATCAAAAGAAAGTTATTTCCAACCTTAAAAAAAAAAAAAAAAAGTTATTTAAATGCCTGTAATGAATACATTAATTAATTAACCGCACCAATGAGTGGCTTTGTGTAACTCCAATCCACGCCTCCACGCAATAACTCCCCTCTCTGCATGGCTTTAATTTCCCATGCAAAAATGGCGCGCCGCACGATTTTCCTTTATTTATCATCATTCCTCCCAGAGTTCCGAGGTCTCCTGTACATAAACGCAACGGTTATACATCATCGATCTGCACCTCTCTCTCTCTCTCTCTCTCTCTCTCTCTGTAATTGAAATGGATAACAAACTTTGGATGAACTATGAATTAGTACAAGAAGACCCAGAACTGAGGTATGTATTTAGTGTTTATAAATTATAAGTTATAACATGGTTTCAGTTGCACAGCTTTCATTTATAATTATTCTTAATCCGCAACATGGTTTTCCTAAATAAATTTCAGTGCCATATTTTCTAGCGCGTCGCATTTTCCCCTGTGGCCTCATGATCAGTTCGAGATGTGGCAAGAAAATTTCTTTGGAACTCCTCTAATGCAAGAAGGTTTCTGTTCAAACATTTTTTACCAAACACAAGATCCTTTACAAGGCAAGCACTTATATATATATATGCATAAACTCTTTTCTTTCATTAACTAAATCCAATTTCATTCTTCCAACATATATACTCAATTTTCTTTATTTTATCCTTAGGAGAATTTTCCATGTTGTTGGATGGCTTTAATTGGGATGACATGATCATGGAAGCAAGCATGCCAAGCGAGGAAGATATGAAAATTATTGTACAACAAACTACAAAAGAAGAGAGTGCAATGACCAACAAGAGGGCAAGGGAAGAGCGGGTCTTGACTTTCGAAGAAGTGTCGCAATATTTCTACATGCCGATAATTCAAGCTGCCAGGGAATTAAATATTGGGTTAACATTGCTGAAGAAGAAATGCCGGGAACTCGGCATTGCGCGATGGCCGCACCGAAAGATGAAAAGCATGCAGACACTCATAAAAAATGTGCAGGTAAACATAATTTTAAAATTTTAGTTTACATTGGATGAACCAGCGTTCTGAAAATTCCTCCACTTCAATAGAAGGTGTTTCATGCTAATTTTGTACCGCCTTTTTTCTATTCGAACGAGGCTTTAATAATCTTATTTTTGTCACTTTTTCATGAGATTTTTATCTAGTAATTAATCATTTGTTATTTTCTTTTTGATGACTTGGTGCAAGTAGGAGTTGGGATGTATATTGAAGGAAGGATCAGTAGGAGACCTGGAGCAAGAACAAAAGTTGATGGAGATGAGGCCATCAATTCAAATGCAAGAAAAGACCAAAAGGATTAGGCAAGCTTGTTTTAAGGCAAACTATAAGAAGAGAAAGCTGGTGGCTGGAAAGGAGAGAAATTGGTAGATATTGCTAGATATGTCTTGGTAGTATATGTATGGATCATGTAGAATAGATTTGGCATATATAGGTGTATGTCTCCTTTTGTTTTTTGGTTTTTTGTTGTGAATTTTGTTATCTTAGGGGTTAATAATGTTTGAAGTAGCCTTGGTACATGGTTTTCTTCTAGATAAATTTGATAATCTTGCTACCATTTAAGTTAATTATGGGGGTTTGTGTCCTCCATTATCATTTAATTTTTGATAGGTATATACACAGTAGAAATTAAGTAATAACCATATTTAGTTTTAGGGATAAGCTTCAAAAGACCATGTTTGACAATTGACAAAAAAAATAAAAGTATGGTATAATAGGGGGAATAAATTGGGGCGTCGGCTAAATTTTGAATTATAATTTATTATCCATTAATTTGTTTTAGTTATAAGGGCTTCATAGGAAGTATTGACTGATGGGCCTTGTTTGTTGGTAGGCTTTCCTCATGATAAACCTTGTAATCTCGAATGAAACATGTTACATGTCCAATTCAAGGGATTTTAAATAAAGAGAAAAAAATATCAATAAACTAAATAGAAGGCCATATACTCCAAAATACAATATAAAAAACCATAACATCTATACCTGAAAAAAGTGATCATTAAGGAGATTTTCTTCTTCGTCACTGTGATAGTACGTAGTCCAATAGCTGCTGGAAAAGTTACGCAGAAGGGCCTGAATCAAAATTATTTCGACCATTAAAGTCACTCGATTAGTCTCAATTAGCAAAGTTGCCCATATGTACACCCTCCACCAAAGCTTCTCACTTCTCATAAAATCAAGCAATACCATGCCACCTAAGCTACTGAAAGCTTCATGTGCTGGTAATTATAATTCAATATGAAGCCAGGTCGTTATTACTTTAATAAAGAACTTCTGCTAAAGACTAAATTTCTATAAACGCAGACAAATTCCATAAAAAAGACATAATAAAAACTCAGTAGTTTGTAAAAAACCAGCTTTTGATCTAGTAATAAAGACAACGCTCTCCGTGTAGGAGGTCGCAAGTTTAAAATCGGTAAGGGACAATCATTTGTGAATATTATATAGTTAGATGGATGTCAATAATCCCCTCTACCTCATAGCTTCCTCTATCTCATCGGAAAAAGCATCACATATTGGAAAAAATTCAAAAATTAAATATCAACTCCGCACAAGAATTACAAATGAGAAAGATAATACCCATCAAGATGCATGTCAATAAAAATAGCATCTCGCGACAAATCTACCTATAACGTTAGATTCGCAGACTTTTCATTGTAGAACTAGCAATTTCGGTTCGACATAGAAGGAAGTTTTTATTTTTCGTGTCTCGGGCGCTCTGAGCCATTTTTTCAATTAAAAGAAGGATGTTATATGATAATTTAAAAATTGAAAGTTCTTAATTTTCCTACATTTTAATTTCTAAGCGTTACATTTTGCACATTTAAATTTGACTTTTTTAATTATTTACTTTCATAAAACTGATTTTAAAAGTTAGTAAATTCTTATTATTCAAATCAATGTATTTCGACATTAAATTTGATAGTCGAAAGGAATTAATAAGATATTAACTTTTTTGAGACATGTAAAGTTTAATATGTTGTGCTTAAAGTTTTTCAAGTGACTTCCATTTAACATTGTATTTTTAATATAATGCTTCATAAATAATATTCTAAAATATACAAATTTTATTTAAATACTTAGTAAATAAGCTAAATTATATTTAAATATGAAATGATTAAAATTAGAAAAAAAAATTATAATGAAATTTAAATATTGGAGTTTTTAAAATATGAAATATATATATATATATAGGGTCCGGCTAATTTGCTGCCGGCAGCATTTTAGCCGGAGGTGCTGCCGCCCAAACCGCTGTTTTGTGATGTCCAAACAACAAATTCAAACCGTTAGATGTTTAATCTATATTATAATCTACTTGGAGACCAAATTTTACATTTTTTGGAATTTTTTTACTATTTTTAAAGCTGGGTTGAAAACCGCTGTTTTCAGTAAATTTCTGCAGCGTTAAAAACAGCGGTTTTCAACCCAGCTTTAAAAATAGTAAAAAAATTCCAAAAAATGTAAAATTTGGTCTCCAAGTAGATTATAATATAGATTAAACATCTAACGATTTGAATTTGTTGTTTGGACATCACAAAACAGCGGTTTGGGCGGCAGCACCTCCGGCTAAAATGCTGCCGGCAGCAAATTAGCCGGACCCTATATATATATGAGGAGGGATCCAATTACACCTTTTTTGGTGACACATCATGACACCGTTTTTTATATAGGTCAATTTTGTGATTTCAAAATCCAAACAGCCGATCCGAACCGTTCAACATGATCACCATATTAAAATGTGCTTGGAGATCAAATTTTACATTTTTTTGAATTTTTTTACTATTTATTAAGATGGTTACAAAATCGCTGTTTTTCAATGGTCTGAAAACAACGATTTTTGTAACCATCTTAATAAATAGCAAAAAAATTCAAAAAAATGTAAAATTTGATCTCCAAGCACATTTTAATATATCCATCATGTTGAACGGTTTAAATCGACTATTTGGACTTTAAAAATGGTAGGTGTCAAAGTGTGTCACCAAAAAAGGTGTAATTGGATCCCTCCTCTATATATATATATATATATATATATATAGAGAGAGAGAGATGGACTTAGCTACTTCATGAAGTAAAACGACTTTGTACTTCACGCCATATCTTCATTTTCAAAGTTCAAATACTTGATTCGAACCTTCCAACATGTTCTTCATATTGAAATGTACTTGGAGACCAAATTTTACATTTTTTGGAATTTTTTTACTATTTATTAAGCCACTTTGAAAATCTGAAAATCCTTATGAACAGTAAAAAACAGTAAAAATTTCTGGACCGCCGGATCAGTGATTTTCAAAGTGGCTTAATAAATAGTAAAAAAATTCCAAAAAATGTAAAATTTGGTCTCCAAGCACATGTCAATATGGAGAACAACTTGAGCGGTTCGGATCGGTCGTTTGGATTTTCAAAATGAAAATAATGAGGCGTGGAGCACCAAGTCGTTTTACTCCATGAAGTAGCTAAGCCCAGCACTATATATATATATATATATATATATAGACTACGGCTAACGCGCTTCCTCTAGCATTTCGGCCGAGGTGCTTCCGGGGGCATATCTTGCAATTTGATGTTCAAACAACAAATTCAAACCGTTAGATGTTAAATCTATATTAAAATCTACATGGAGACCAAATTTTATATTTTTTGGAATTTTTTTACTATTTATTAAGCCACTTTGAAAACCGCTGTTTTTATTAAATTTCTGAAGCATTGAAAAACAGCGGTTTTCAAAGTGGCTTAATAAATAGTAAAAAAATTCCAAAAAATGTAAAATTTGGTCTCCAAGTATATTTTAATATAGATTGAACATCTAACGGTTTGAATTTGTTATTTGAACATCAAATTGCAAGATATGCCCCCGGAAGCACCTCGGCCGAAATGCTAGAGGAAGCGCGTTAGCCGTACTCTATATATATATATATATATATATATATATATATATATATATATATATATAGAGATGGGCTAACTTGCTTTGGGAATTAAAGGGAGCGTTTTACTTTGCGCTCATATCTTCATTTTCAAAGTTCAAATAGTCGATTCGAACCTTCCAACATGTTCTTCATATTAAAATATGCTTGGAGACCAAATTTTACATTTTTTGGAAATTTTTTACTTTTTGAAAATCACAACTTTTCAATAAATAAAAAAATAATAAAAAATTCAGCAAAGTGATGATTTTTAAAAATTCTGAAAAAATAGTAAAAAATTTCCAAAAAATGTAAAATTTGGTCTCCAAGCACATTTAAATATGAAGAACATGTTGGAAGGTTCGAATCGACTATTTGAACTTTAAAAATGAAAATATAAGCGCAAAGTAAAAGGCCCCCTTTAATTCCCAAAGCAAGTTAGCCCAACTCTATATATATATATATATATATATGCAAGTAAGTGATCAGGGGAAGGAAAAAAAAACGGAAGGGAAAGTTAAAATTAATTAATTAATGGGACTTAATTATCAGTTCATATTGTTAAAATTTTAGAGGAAAGGATATTTCGTTTCAAATTTCACCAAAGAATTGTATTTTGTTAATTTATCTCTATTTTGTTAATTTATCCCTACAAAAGACAAAATATGTAGCGACAAAATCTTTCAAAAAGGTCATTATGCCAAATCCAGTATGCCTCGTGCTTTGCTCCTGAGACTAGAGATTATCTAAGATTCAGATAATCACTTGTCTTTTCAATAACACATCGAAAGAAAGTTATTTCCAACCTTAAAAAAATAATATTTCAATGTCTGTAATGAATATATTAATTAATTAACCGCACCAATGAGTGGCTTCGTGTAACTCCAATCCACGCCTCCACACAATTATTCCCATCTCTGCATGGCTTTAATTTCCCATGCAAAAATGGCGCGCCGCACGATTTTCCTTTATTTATCATCATTCCTCCCAGAGTTCCGAGGTCTCCTGTATATAAATGCAACGGTTATACATCCTCGATTTGCACCTCTCTCTCTCTCTCTCTCTCTAATTGAAATGGATAACAAACTTTGGATGAACTATGAAGCAGTACAAGAAGATCCAGAATTGAGGTATGCATGTATTAAGTGTTTTAATAACTTGTTTTATGTTTTAAGTTATACAGCTTTCATTTATAATTATTCTTAATACATAACATGGTTTTCTTAAATAAATTTCAGTGCCATTTTTCCTAGCGCATCGCATTTTCCCCTATGGCCTCACGATCAGTCGTCGGAGATGTGGGAAAATAATTTCTATGCAACTCCTCTAATGCAAGAAGGTTTCTGTTCAAACCTTTTTTACCATACGCAAGATCCTTTACAAGGCAAGCTATATATATATGCATAAACTCTTTTCTTTCATATATTATTAACTAAATCAAAATTTCTTTCTTCCCACATATATACTAATTTTTCTTTATTTTATCCTCAGGAGAATTGTCCATGTTGTTGGATGGGTTTAATTGGGATGACATGATCATGGAATCAAGCATGCCTAGCGAGGAAGATATGAAAATGGTACAACATAATACGAAAGGAGAGAGAGTAACGACCAACAAGAGGGCAAGAGAAGATCGGGTCTTGACTATCGAAGAAGTGTCGCAGTATTTCTACATGCCGATAATTCAAGCTGCCAAGGAATTAAATGTTGGGTTAACACTATTAAAAAAGAAATGCCGGGAACTCGGCATCGCGCGATGGCCGCACCGCAAGATGAAAAGCATGCAGACACTCATAAAAAATGTGCAAGTGAGCATAATTTAATATGTTTAGTTTACTTGAATGAACTAGGGTTCTTCTGAAATTAAATTCCTCCACTTCAATAGATGGTGTTTCATTTCGTACTCATTTCTGTACCACCTTGTCTATTGTTTCTACAATGTTAAACGCTTATTTGGATAACAAACTTTTGTGCCATTGTCACTTCTTCATGAGATGGTTATCGATCTAGTAATTATTATTTGTGATTTTCTTTTTTAATGACTTGGTGTAAGCAGGAGTTGCGATGGAAGGAAGGATCAGTAGGAGACATGCAGGTGAAAAGTGCAATAGAAATCCTGGAGCAAGAACAAAAATTAATGGAGATGAGGCCATCAGTTCAAATGCAAAAACAAACCAAAAGGCTTAGGCAAGCTTGTTTTAAGGCAAACTACAAGAAGAGAAAGCTGGTGGCTGTAAAAGAGGAAAACTGGTAGATATTGCTAGATATGTCTTGGTATAGTATGTATGAATCATGTAGAATAGATTTTGGCATATATAGGTGTATGTCTCCTAGGGGTGTCAACGGGTACGGTAAGAGTCAGGTGGAAGTATTTTCATACCCGTACCCGTTACAAATTGTCCTTACCCATACCCTATCCTTACTCTAATGTCTCCTTTTTTTTTTTTTTTTGTTTTTTTGGTTGTAATTTTCGTTATCTTAGGGGTTATATATGTTTGCAATATCCTTGTTACATGGTTTAATTCTCTTGATAAATTTGATAATCCTGTTACCATTTAAGTTAATTATGGGTGTTTGTGTCTTCATTATCATTTAAGTTTTGATAGATACAGTATAAATTAATTAATTAACCATATTTAGTTTTTGGGATAAGATTCAAAAGACCAGGTTTAACAATTGACAAAAAATTAATGTCTGGTATAATAGGGCATAAATTGGGGCAAAAAGTCTGCTAAATTTTGAATTATAATTTCGTATCCATTAATTTGTTTTTGTTACAAAGGCTTCATAGGAGCTGATGGGCCTTGTCTGTTGGTCGGCTTTCCTCATGCTTGGGCTTTCACTAGTTTTTCGTAATCGGGCACGCATTATTTGGAAATTGCAATATTATTCCTGTGGGTTCAAATGTCTCTTTTATGTATCATTATGCCTTTCAACGTTTAAAAAATCGATCCGAACTGCTCAACGTGATATCTATACTAAAATATGTTTGGAGACCAGATTTTATACTTTTTGGAAAAAAATACTTTTGTTTTAGATATGTGCAAAATTACTGGTTTTGGACCTATCTAAACAAATAATAAAAAAAAATATAAAAAATATAAAATTTGGTCTCCAAACATATTTTACTATGGAGATCATGTTGAGCGGTTCGGATCGGTTCTCTGAAATATGAAAATAGAGATATAAGATGTGAGGCATGAGAAACATGAGGCATTTGAGGGCTTTTTAAAAGAAAGCCCTGCTTTAATACTTCTAAATAGTGCAAGAAATGCTTTACTAGTGCTATATTTAGATACAATCAGACTTTTGGATTTTTTTAGAAAGTGTTTTACTTGTATTTAAAAGATGAAGCATCATTAGCTGTTGATACAATTGTCCGAGAACAACAATATCATGTATATGGTTCTTTATTCCATACAGTCCATTGTATCTAAATATAGTATAACAATAAACTCTTTGATGATGAACAAAAAAGAACGCACACTAGCAACTCCAACTTTTGATAATTTTAGAAAAGCTTCTAAAAATAATATTACTGGTAACAGACTGAATCCGTTGTGAAGCAAAGTCACTGATTCTAGTTGAACTGTTGAAGTAACTTTCAATATATATGGATATAGACAGAGTAATATGGATTAAATTACCATCAAACTTCTGAAGGCATATTAAAACACCAAATAGTTAAAACATTCAAACTGGCATGCATAAGATTCCAGTATTTTGTGCTCGCAGAGACAAAAACCATTCTCTTTCTAATAAACTTTAGGGAAATAGCTAATGAGACAACTAATTTTTTTATATTAATGTGAATACTTACCAAGACTAAAATTTTGATTGTAAATTTATAATTGCACGTACATTTTATTAACTAAGACATGATTAAGAGAAACTATTGTTAATAACTTGCTAAAATTACCACGCAAACGGTTTTTGCTCGTCATGAATTGACATGCCAACTACATTTCTTTGTCGAATTTACTGGTATGTTACGGCATATCGCCATGGTGAGGTTGTTTCAAGAAGGTTTTTGGTTCCTTTCACATGATGCAAGTATGGGTTGGTCTAACAAGCCAGTCATGCTGCATTTTCTGTTTAATGGTTATGGTTGGCACATAAATTCATTATAAATGAAATGAGAGTTGAGCCTGATACTGGTATTAGGAGAACACTGACACCTCTGGTGACTTGGGGGTTTCAGGGCAATGTTGACATTGGTGAATGCGTGATTAAGCGTTTGGCAGGATCATGATAGCGCAAGAAGTGAGAAATTGTGTTCTATTTTTGTTCAACTTTTTCGAATTGGCTGGAAAATTGGAGAGATACGGATTTTAAGAGGTTACTGATGAAAAATGGACTTCAAGATGCACTCGATTGACACCGAAATAGATTTAAATGGTCGGGTGTATCAATTTTAGATTTTTTTGTCTAAACCATTATGCACTCTCACATTATAACCATTTGAAAAATGTGTTTAATTGGGAGTAATAAACGAAATATCTTACCATAGAGACCAAATAGGTTTTTGCATTTGGTACGACTAGAGTGGTACTTCTCAATTAAGTTCATGATACCAATATCCGATTCGATTTGAGATGTCCTAATTAAGGTTTGATTTCTCGTTTAGGTTCTTCACCAAATCCCTAACCCTAATTTCTGTAGTTCCGGCTTAGATTAAATTGGTTAGAATCTTAATCTAAACCTAAGGTATTTGCATTCACAATTTGGTACTATCCTATTGATCCTAGTCAATTTTGGTTCTTTTGAAACCAAAACGAGATGCTACAATTCAAGTACTAATTATGTATTTAACACAAATTATTTAAATCACAGAAATTAACAATCAAATCCGATAAAACAATCATAATAAAAGCAAATAATCGAATAAAATAGAATTAAACAAGTTCATGCATTGACCTAAACCCCTAGAGAGAGAACTACTCCCTCTTGGAGGGAAACATTGCAAAGTTTGGCAAAGAATAAAAGGAAATGAAATAAAGAATAATTACACCCTTTGATTCTAGAACCTCAATCTTGCCGGATTTTACTCAAGAAACCCTTCTCCTTGCTTGAAAGCTTCTCCTTCTTCAGAAATTGTTGCTAAGTTGTGTGTGTAGAGAGAGAATGAGATGTGTTGTAGGGATGGATAGTGGATGCTTTGGAAGTGAAAGTTCTAGTCCTTTTATAGGAGAAGTCTTTGTTAATTCTGGAGCAAATGGACGTGGGGAGTCATTAGATACTTGCTCCACAAGTTTTTCCACGTCCCCACTTTCCATATTTCACTCCTGGGTCGTTTTTAGAAGCGCCGGAAATATAAAACTCGATTTTTAGGCTGAATGCGACCTTTTTGCGTCTACTGTGGATTTTACATTCCGAATTTGGATTTATTTCCTTCATAAAAGTTGTAGATCTTGTTGTCCTGGTTCCGTCAAGCTTTGATTCACCCAAATAGGAGTTTGTATGACCAAGTTATGGCCAAAATACGAACTGTGTGTCGGAAGCTGAAATTTCAATACGGCCCGAGTGCATCCGCACTGGTTCTCACTGCGTCCGCACTAGGCTCGGACTTTTCCTGTGCGACCAGAGTGCGTCCGCATCGATATCCGTGCTTCCGCACGAATTTTGATGCACAGCTCATTATACCTTTTTCAAATTGGCGCGTGTCCATAAATCCTTCTAAGTACTTAGTGCGGCCGTATCTCAATCCCTGCGTCCGCACTGGACATTTTTCTTCGTTTTTCTTTATTTTTCTTCATTCCTGCAAATTAAAGCCGAGCAAACGCAGTAACTTGATTCTAGGTGTAATCTATTATCTTTATGTTCAAAATACAAGATATTTGGTATTATTTTATGATAAAAATCAGATCGAATATGTATATAAATTAGGTCTATCAAAATCCAATACATTTTTTTACTTACTTGGCTAAATCCGGGGAGCCCCAATGTGGAGTCCATCCGCCTACGGGATAAGGACGGTCGGTCGGTAATCTGGACCAACACCACTGCTGCAGAAGAAGAACAAGTCCATACATATTTTTTGTCTTGCGCTCAACGGCAACACACAAGCTCCTATAGAGTAGTGCTAGAACAGCACCACCCCAGTTGTACTGCTCTGCTGCGTCAAGATTGTCGAGAAATTACGGATACATGACCGGAACCGAATCTCCAGAAGAATCGGCAAAAACTACATACCTAAACAAGTCCAGTATGTAAGCCCGAGTATACTGGCGTACCTGCTCCGCTGTAGGCTGGTCTGGCATGACAGGAAAATGATTGCGCAATTTCTTCAGGCAAATTGAATTCCCAGATGTCACATGCACTCCCGATCTCTTCTTCTTTTTTAGCACAGCCTCTGCACTCCCAGCTCCAAGAAAACGATCCACTAAGTGGTACGCATCAAAGTTTGCAAAACCGGTCACCGGTGCACCCTTTATTGGCAACCCCCATATACATGAAATGTCTTGCAGTGTCACCGTCATATCTCCCACGGGAAGGTGGAAAGTATGCGTCTCCGGTCTCCACCGCTCAACGAGGCTAGCGAGAAGCCATTTGTCAATATTTATAGATTCCATCCGAGAAATCTGAAACAAACCGAGCCTACACAAGTATGGTGCGCACTGCGCGTGGTATGGAATCACACACCGATGCCCTCGAACATCCAGCCCGTTATAAGCCTGTCATTGTTATACAATTTGGTTAAAATAAAATATCGTAATTCAAACATTTATATCTCTTTATAAAAAAATTTGTGAATTTTGGATATAATATGACTCATTGATTAACTTACGGTATCAGAGAACAGCGAGACTTTATGTTGTGCATGCGGCATCCATAACAATTCGCTAAATTTTTCTGCTTGCAAGTTTGGATTTGGCGGTGCCTCATATGCATCTTGAATGTCAGTGTCATTCGGATCGCGGCTGCTTGACATCCTACCATGCATAATATTTCAAATAATTTATCTTTAACATCAAAAATAAAAGAAGTTGAACACACATTATACTAATTTAATTCGTATGCAATTTAAAAATATTACAAGGAGTTGAACACACATGAATGTACACAAGTATTTTGATCAAATCCAACTAAAGTATACAACAAACATGTAAAAATAAAATACACTAAATTTGGTACAAAATTTCGATATTAAAACTAAGCTAAGGCAATTGCACAAAATTATACCGAACTCATAAAATTAAACCCTAATTAAACCTAGCAATTTCACATCAAATTAAAACTAATTTGATACAATTTCACACAATTTGCTGCGATTTCACACAAATCAAACCTAATTTGATGAAATTTCACACTAATTAAATCTAATTATACTCAATTTGATACAATTTCACATACACAAATTAAACCTAATTTGATGTAATTTATCATAAAATTCAAACTATTTTGATGTAATTTCTCATAAAATTCAAACTATTTTGATACAATTTCACATAATTAAACCTAGCAATAACCCTCACAACAAATTAAACCAATTTATCAATTTACAAAGTTAAAAAAAAAAGGAAAAAAAAAAAACCTGCGCTGTCTCTGTCGCTGTCGGCTGGTGCAGCGGGGTGCTGGGAGAGGGTTGCTGGACGTTATGGAGGGTAACGGCCAGGGCAGTGTGGTCGCTGGGAGCAGAGGCGGAGCGGATCGGGTTTTATTTTTTTTTCTTGAGTTCGGCGGAGACAGCGAGCGGACAGAGAGGCGAGAGCGAGAGCGCTTCGCGTTTAATTTCCCCCAGGCCGTTATCGTCCATAACGGCCTGAATTTTTTTTTTTCCTGGCCGTTATGGACAATAACGGCCTTCTTTTTTCTTTTTTTTTCCGACCAGATTTGTTTGGTTCTAGATTTTGCGTTGCTTAATTAAATCGCTAATCGGGCCGTTATAGACGATAACGGCCTCTGGACGTTATAAACAACAACGGAATTGTTAGATTTCGAAAACTGATGAAAGTGTTATTCAATATCGATATTTAAATTATTTAATTTCTATTAATAAAAATTTCGGCATCTTCTGCATTAACTCAAAAAGATTTTCTTTTGAGTTTAATATATCTCCGAGATTCGATTGGCGTACCAACTTCTATTACTCTGTGGAAGCATACAACAAGAGTTAGCAGTATAGGATAGGGATAAATTTAGAGGCCGAACTAGCTAGTAAGTGGGAATAGGGATAATTGATCTCTATTTATTTTTTAATTTTTATATTTGTGCACGATTTTTTATATAGTTTAAAGTAAAATGTTATGGATACTGTAAATTGACTTATTCGCAATATGAAAATTTTATATAATTAATTTTCATTCTCATTTGATCCCATAGCTAGAAAATATGACTCCACCTATGCATATACTGTCAATAAAACTAAAACATAAATTGTGTACTCCCCTCAAAATACCTCATAATTCTCCATAGCATTTCTTAGACACTGAGGTCATACAAACAAATCATCAAAATATCCAAAAACAGAGTCAAATTTCCATTGTGGTTCCCTGCAGGGGCGGATCCAGGATTTTCGTCGGGGGGGGCAAAAAAAATATCGAATCGGGTTTAAATCCATTAACCAATTGGGTACTCGATAAAAAACAATACTTTAACTTATATTTTCCAATGCTTTGACTTGTAATTTCTGATGTTTTGACTTATAATTCTAATTATCAATCAAAATTCAACAAATTTATTTTAATTTTAACTCTAAATTTAACCCGAATTACAAATTAAACGTCCAGAGGGGGGCAAAAAAAATTCCAGGGGGGGCAGAGTCAGTCAGAACCGATAAATCTCCACTAAAACTCAAAATCCAGGGGGGGCAGCTGCCCCCCTCTGGATATACCTGGGTCCGCCCCTGGTTCCCTGCAAAATTATTGAAATAAGTTTCTTGAATGTATATTTATTTTTATTTTGTAAACTAGGGCAACATTTTAAGTGAAAAGACTGGTACCCCAAAACTGAGTCAATTTTAAGGAACACGGGACCATCTGTGATATCTTATCAGAAGAAATTTGATGGTTCTTTAAGTAGCCATACACGTGGACGTGTGGGAACACATTATGCCTCCCTTTGCTGTGACTGAGATTGAATAACCATCCCCTCAAAAAAAATAAAGCGATTGAATAACCACTATTTCAACATGTGTGGACTTATTTCAATTGAAATAGAATATGCCGCATCAAGATTCCGTGTAGACTTGAAATTGTGCATCATTCATCTGTAGTTATTAGAATTTAGAAATTGGGAGTCTTATATAGCATTGTGGATTTACTTTTTGTTGTACTCCTTTTTTTTTTAAAAAGAAATTTTTTAAGGAATATTTTATGTACCTCCATATTCTTATCTCAAAACATTTTCCATTTTTTTCAACTTAAAAAAAATACTGAATAAGCAAGTGTATATGGAATCCGTATCCTATGCTTTTATTCAAAATTTGAATTATTTCATCTTTCACATTGGTGTCAACACACAGATCGAACATGAACATACCACCTGTCAAGATATGAAGCCGCACAATTTGTTAGGTCAGTCTGATAATGACTGGATGACATTTTAAAGCCTGTACAATATTTAAAACACGTTGTTCGGAGTATTAAACGAAGCTGTTCTTTACGTTTTGACTGGATTTATGTTTCTCATTTTTGATGAAAAAGAGAGACAAAAGACAGAACTTGGTTGTAAGTTAGCTAGTACATTATTTGATTGAGTATATGTCATTATCATTCAATTATTTGCCTCATCATTTGAGTAAGAACGCATTGACCTTTGAAGTGTTTTATAATTAGGCAGTGTATGTCCACCGTTCTACTGTTTCATATAATATATTGTGATAACTGGATAAGGACTACTGAAACTCTAAATTAACAATTTAGTTGCTATTTTTCAGGTAATTAGTGTAATTGCTCTTTATATTTGGTAACTTGTAGATGGGGAAATATTTACAAGCCTGTATTCTGTGTTCATTTTTGCTTTCTGTTTTTTGTCTTACGGATTCCAAATTTGGGCCTTATTCACATGTAATCTGTGAGCTCGAAAAAATTTTAGTTACCATCTCAATATTTCGAAATTCTGATTTTACCATTGATTTTTGAAAAATTAAAAAATGAAAAAAAATTTAGTTACTACCTCAATCTGTGCAAATTTGCGCATATTAAATTGAAAACTCATACGCAGATTGGTATGACGCATAACCCCCTCGTGGTGCACAGAATCTATCCGCGCACATGCTAAGATTTTAATTTTTGATAAATCAATGATAAAGTACAAATATCGAGGAATGCAGGTGGTAACTACAAAATATCGGTCTGTGAGCTAGCGAGCCTGATTAGCACTTAGCAAAAGCAATTTTACCGCAACATTTATATATGTTTTTCTATACAAATTTTAGAATTATATACCGTTACATATAAGCTTCGAATTATTTGCAGAAGCCGACCTAAAAAATTTTAATCGAGACTAAAAGTTAAAATGTATAATGTGCGGCAATTGAGATTTAAACTCAAGTCTTTAAGATCACAAAACAAAGCTCTAACCACTAAATTAGAGTGACGCATTTAACATTTTATGAGAGAGAATGAATTGCATATAAACACCTTTAAAAAATATATATAAAAAATGAAAGTTAAAATTACTAATTTGTATTTATAGGGTGGCTTGAGCTCTTTTGAATCCGCCCCTGATTCTTTGACACTAATCCGACTGTTATCACGTTATGTTAACAGGCAAAAGTGCATTTTTAAAAACAAGGATAAACAGATATATATTGTGGATACAAACCCTTAACTTCTTGTAGGATTAGGAACGATTTTGGAGGTTCAATTGGCATTTTTGAGGTATCCATGCATGATGGATATATTAGTTTAGTAGAAGATTAATTGCTGATACCAAATCTAGCTAAATTACAAATATACGAATATTTGAGGAGCTTGCATCAAAAAGAAAACAAAATAGCATGCTTTCATTTGTTCTAAATTTCTTAACTAGCAACATATCATAAGAAATTGCAGTGTAACTGTGTAAGGACTTGATAGGCTCTGTGTGGCCTAAGTGGGTTTAGTTAGAATTTTAATTTGATGTAAGTTACTGTTTCATGTTAATATTGTAACGGACAATAAAAGTTTGCCTTTTTCCAAAAACAAAAATATCATAAGAATGTTGTTTCTGTGGTCAGGATTCCCTAAATTTTTCTCTCTTTTGGGATTTTAATGCTGCAACAATATATGCATGTACCTCAAATCAAATGTCCCCATCAAATATGAACAGCTCGTTTTGTTCAATCCAGCAAATCAGAGTGCATGGAGGCAAAATAATTGCTTGACGGTACCAATCTCTCCTTAATTTATTACTAGCTTTCCCCCCCTCAAATTCCCACCTCTTCGCCTGATACAAAATAAAGCCAAGGAAGCATGTTCATACACACGGATTCATGGAATATGCTATATCCACTGTATCTCTTGTATATCACCTCTCAAATGGAGCCTATAAATACACACTTTACCCTTTGTCTTTTCAAGCAAGCAACTCAAGTGTCACACATTTAATCACCCCAAATAGAAGCAATCTCTATCAAATACGCAAATACTAAAGAGAGAAGAGAGAAGAGAGAAGAGAACTGTACAATGAGGAGCGCAGCATCACTCTGCCTACCCATTCTCTTTCTACTAGCAGCAGTGTCAAGCACACAAGCCTATGACTTCTTCTACTTTGTTCTTCAGGTATATACATGTTACTTTATAAAGCTTTTTAAATGAAAATATTTTAGTTCTCTTATATTAATTAATAGTTTATTTTTTGTTTGAATAAAAATTAGTGGCCTGGATCATATTGTGACACCAAGCAGAGCTGTTGCTATCCATCATCTGGGAAACCAGAGGCAGATTTTGGAATTCATGGACTCTGGCCGAACAATAATGACGGTTCATATCCATCGAATTGTGATTCAAGCAAACCTTTTGATGAATCTAAGGTAAAGTTTTTGTGTAAAGTAAATTAAGGTCATTGATCTTGTCTGAATCTTTTATTTGTAAAAGTAGAAAGACTATTATTGCAATACATCCTTAATTTGGGCACTTGCATCCACAAGTTTTGCTCTTTCCAAAAGTTTGAAGATAAACCACTTGCTTTTTTTTTGTGACATGAATTATTGGTTTATTGGTATTGCATCTAGGATATAAAACTCACATCAAATTATCATGTTTATAGGCATAATGTGCGAATAATATAAATCATACTTATAATATTAGATTTTCAATTTAAGTTTTTTTTCTTTCTAAATGTCTCTTATTGATTGTCTGTTCCTCTCTCTTCACCAAGAACCACCAACACAATAATGTTTTCAAATTGAAAGCAACTACTATTAAGTTTTTGTACGAATTACTGATGTAATGAATTAATTTATTATTTACATTAATTAAATAACTTCCATTTTCCTCCAAAAATATTATCCTCTTTCTAGGTTCGAGGTCTATTGAGCAGTCTCCAATCAGAGTGGCCAACACTAGCATGCCCAAGCAACGATGGAACCAACTTCTGGGCACATGAGTGGGAGAAACATGGCACATGCGCTGAATCAGTATTTGACGAGTACCGTTATTTCAAAACTGCTCTTGATCTCAAGACCCAACTCAACCTTCTTCAGTCTCTCCAGTCTGCTGGTATTGTGCAAAGAACCTTATAACCAGTACATTGCTTAATTAAACCCTAAGTTGTTAATTAGAACTAAAATGTATAACAAAAAATTGTTAAATTTGTAGGAATTCAGCCGGATGGTGGGTACTACAGCTTACAAAGCATTAAGAATGCGATCGAAGAAAGTGTTGGTTATGCACCATATATCGAGTGCAATGGAGATAAATCTGGCAATAGCCAATTGTACCAGGTCTACTTGTGCGTCGATAGTTCGGGCTCCCAACTTATCGAGTGCCCCATTTTCCCACGAGGCAAATGCGGTTCGCAAATTGAGTTTCCTTCCTTCTAACTTGATGGAACGACGCTGAAACTCCTCAGTAGTCTGTTCATACGAATAAAAAGAATTGTATTGCTGTCGTGATTGCAACAGCTTTGATTTGATATATTTCATTTCGTTCACTCCTGTAATTTGCCTCCAAATTTGAATAAATGATAACTAGGAGACAAAACTGTTCAGGTCATCTTTATATGGAACACTGGACTCGTTTCTGCTCTCTTTGACAATTTTATATCCTAGTCCATACATAAGATTTGTATAAATTTATGAACATACAATTCCTGTAAGGCTGTAACAGTCAGTGTACCAGAGTCCAGAGCAATCAGATTCAAGCACCAATTTTTTTTTTCAAAATCTGGGGAATTAATATGGCCATAACTTCATGATTTTTCCTCCAAATGGGAAATCGGTAGCGTCACTGAATACTTACTAAAAGCATATAGATCTAAAATAAACCATTTGTAGTGACACTTATTATCTTTGTAATGCATATTAGAAAACAGTAATTTAATTGAATGATTTATCTTTATTGTTTAATTTTTCATACTTTACATCATGTACATAATCTCAATTTATAGTATACATGGCTTAATAGCCGTTAAGAAAAGAACAAAAAAACTTTACAACAGTAATATGGTTTATTTCCGTTTCTGGTAACTATATCAGAACTTGTGAGAAACCAGGTCTTCTGGTATTGTAAATACTTTTCTTATTAATACAATACGATGGCAGGCTGTTAGCCACCAACCTTTAAAAAAAAAAAAACTATATCAGAACTTCGGGAGTATTTGGAGAATGGAAGAAATAAGGAAAATGGTGTAATCCGCAAAAAGTTCACTCAAGTAATGCTACGTGTACCCGAGAAATGTAGCTCCCATGATGCCATGATGTGTGTCATGTTATGCATCTCCAATTTAGGTATATTATGGTAATCAAAAGTAAACTCTATTGGACGCTAAATAGTTCTGATAGGCATGTATTAAGGATAGTGTATTAAAGTCAATATTTTTAATGGCAAAGCGGGACTTTGATAGTCAGAAATGACAAGTTGGCAACAGCCGGTTGAAATCTGAAGCAACTTGCCATTTCTGACTATCAAAGTCCCGCTTTGCCATCAAAAGTAAAAAGCTAACTGTACATCACCATGCAAAAAGCCCATGTTTCCTATTCAGTTGGGCCGAAGTTGACACCTCCTTGTAATTTTTATGGGCTGTTTGAGAATGAATCAAACCCATTCCAAAATAAAAAAGAGCGTTGCCAGCGCATCCATTGGAAGCAGGGGCGGACCCAAGTGTATCCGGGGGGGCAGCTGCCCCCCGTGGATTTTAAGTTTTAGTGGAGATTTATCTGTTTCGACTAACTTTGCCTCCCTCTGAAATTTTTTTTGCTCCCCTCTGGACATTTGATTTGTAATTCGGGTTAAATTTAGAGTTAAAATTGAAATAAATTTGTTAAATTTTGATTGGTAATTAGAATTATTAGTCAAAACATCAGAATTACAAGTCAAAGAATTAGAAAGTATAAGTTAAAGCATTATTTTTTATCGAGTACCCAATTGGTTAATGGATTTAAACCCGATTCGATAATTTTTTGCCCCCTCCTGACGAAAATCCTGGATCCGCCCCTGATTGGAAGCTGGTTAGAATCAAACCCATTCCAAAATGCAATTACACAGGTATTGTATACACTACTGGAACAAAACTCTATTGGAAGCTGGTTAAAATTTTGATCAACAGTGGATACTACACCCTCCTCAAAGTTAAGCAGTGATCATGACATGCTGGTACAACAATTTTAACTCAGGTACCGATTTGTTAGGATTTTAAAAGAGAGATTCACATTAGAGAGAGAGATGTATTAAAAGAGCGATTTACATATCAGAAGCAATGAGATTTACGGTAATGTTATGCATACGCCTCTAAAGACTGATTTATTTTGAGTAAAGATTGGAAGTCAAGCCATCCAACAATTTTAATATGCATTGCTTTTGCTACTAAACTCTACTAAACTAAAGACTAATTTGATTTATTAAAAGAGAAGTCTTGACAATTAATTTTTGTTGACAGCCGTAACAAACGGTTCAACAGTTATCAAAACATAAAGATATGAATCATAGAGAGTTAGGCTAAATTATTATGCATAGCGCACATCAGTCATACTTTAGACCTATATCTCTATTGAGAGTTAGAAAATCACTTGATCTTTTTTTAAATAGGTAGAAAATCACTTGATCTATTGTCGAGATAACTTGCTTTTATTCAAAAGCAGAATTTTGAAGCGAACCCAATTAAACAGCAACAAACTGAAATTAAGTACCACAGAGAAGTTCATTCTATGTAATATTAATGAAGAGCAGTCCCTGACTGATTATTCCAGCCAAAACCAAAACAACACAAAAAGCTGCTCATCATCATTAAAAAGTCAAAACTAAAAAAAAAAAACAAAAAGCTGCTTATTTCAATCCCTCCAAATCCATGCCACCATTGACACATCAAAAGCATCATGTAAGCCCCTCACAGGCCAGAAGAAGGAAAAGACCTTACTAAAGACAAAAGTGCAAGCAATTAAAGACCATTACTCACGCTGATCTCTCTATCAAAAATCTAAAGTTGACATCACTTCATGAACAGGAAGAACACTATCATTATCTCAGACAGATGCAGGGGCAGGTTTCTGGTTTTGCACAAATGCTATCCCTTTCTCAATACTGTCCTTCAACTCAGGCTTCAGTGCTTCCAATGCCTTAGCCTCATACTCAGTGAGTCCCTGGAGGTCATCAGAAATTATCGCCTCCACGCCACTCTTCCCCAGCTTGACCCTTGATGCAAAGAAGGGCAGTTCGGTCAATTCTGACTGGACAAAAGCACACTCATACACCTCACTGTCACCATCTAATGCACGCAGAGATGATTCAACAAATCGCGCTGCAGCATAAGCCATGGAGAGTGTAGCAGATCCTGCACCAGCCTTTGCCTCTACGACCTCAGTACCAGCATTCTGAATCCTAACTGTCAGCTCCTCCACCTCTTGATCAGTGAAACCAACAAATGGCTTTGTTTTCGATAGAAGGGGTAAAATGGTAATTCCAGCATGGCCACCAACCACCGGGACATCAACATCAATCAGCCTCAGCTGTTTCTTTTGAGCAACAAAAGTGTTAGCCCTAACAACATCCAATGTGGTAACGCCAAACAACTTTTTCGGGTCATAAACGCCCTTCTGCTTCAGCACTTCAGCAGCAATAGGCACAGTAGAGTTCACAGGATTACTGATAATGTGAATAAAAGCCTCTGGGCAGTTATCAGCAACAGCCTCAACTAGGGTTTTGACTATATTTGCATTGATGTTAAACAAGTCATCACGGGTCATGCCAGGCTTCCTGGGGACACCAGCCGGGATTACTACCACATCCACGCCCTTAAGGCAATTTGCCAGCTCAGCAGGCCCGGTGAAGTCAGCCACATGTGCAGGGGTGTTGCAATGGCTCAAATCAGCCGCCACTCCTTTCACATTAGCAATATCGTAGAGGTGAAGATCCGAAATGAGAGGTGACATTTTCAAAAGGAGGCCTAGGGGCTGGCCGATACCGCCACCCGCACCAAGTACAGCAACTTTTAAGGCGGATGCTTGGGGTGCAAGATGTTTTGCAGATTTCAGTTTTGGGACGGGTTTTTTGACGGGGGTGATTTGGAGGGAAGAGGAGAAGAAGGTTGAAGTGAAGTCAATAGTGAGAGAGGATGGATTTAAGCGGTTGAAGGATGAACAAGTAGTTGCAAAAGGGATTGATGAGGGTTTCGATCTGGTGGTGAAACGGGATTGGGCACCGACAAAACCCATTGACATGGTAATTGTAGCTGATGCCATCTCAGTTAAGTGTTTGATAATTTGACCTGTATTATGAAAGGCAATAAATAATATGTTATACGCTATTTCCTACTGTCTAGATAGTTAAGCACTTGAACTCTCAGTTAATCATTCCTCAGCTTCCCTTCTTTCAGTTCTAGCAATTTGATTTTTGCATTTTTAAAGGCTTTGCCTCTAAACTAATTGATCGACTTTGACCCTGTACGAAAAAGCAAACAAATGGTTTCCGGGATTTTTCTATTGGAAAGTGATGAAATAGAATTTTAGGCTGAGCAGAATGGCATTGACAACCTTGCTTTCTCAAATTAGATAGCCCGACCTAGATAGAAATGACAGTTAATTGATCTCTCAAGTGAAAGGAGTCCAGCGGAAAATATTAAATTTTGAACAGCAACAAATGGCTGTTTAACTATGCATTATTGAGAAGCAAGAAACTAACAATATTATTTTTAAAAATAGTTCAGTAAACAATGCCTGAGTTGCTAAACACAATAAATAATTTAATTTGCAAGGGGGGCCAGGCACCGAGAACAAACACCTAATGTGTCTTCCTTGAAATAGTAAAAGACTGCTTTGAGGTGTTACAAGAAATTCTTCAAAACAGGACATGGTTTGGTTGGGTTAATGCTGTTAGTAAACAGCAGTCTCTATGGTTTTATTTTTGAGAAAAGGGAAAAACAAAACTTTGAGATAGAAGATTTAATATGAGTATTGCTTAATATTTTCAAGCATTCACACAACTGGAATTGCTTGGTTACAAAAAATGAGTGGGCAATTCATCCTCCCCTCATGCAAATACAGCCTCACATGATGAAATTTTCATTCCCAGACAAGGATGAAACTGACCAATTAAGGAACTATTGATAACAGAGGGGCATTTGATCGAACACCTTATGGGCAAGGTAGAAAAGAGATAAATTGTAATTACATCCATACGGAAAAAGTTAGGTTGATTCTTGTATATATCAAAGATGCCATACCGATGGATTAAGCTTTATTATAAAAAATGGAGATGCTAAGGGAATCAAGGGTGAAGGTGATATCCTAAACCTCTCACCTATTTTCCACTTGAACGCCCGATCTATTGCCCTCGATTCATAATTAATTTATACTCCGAATGTCAAATTTTCAAGCTTGAATAATTAGGCATTTTTACCACCAAATCTAGAAAGAAAAAAAATATATAGAAATAACTCGACCACTGTAACGTTTGCGCAACAACAAGTGGCGGAGATTAGATTTGTCGTAAGCAAGCTTAAGCAAAGAAAGAGGAAAGGTTACCTGAACTCGAAGAATTCGATTTGTCGCCGCTTTCCTTTCTACAGGTGGCGGAGATTGCGAGGCAGCGCTAGAACTCGCGAAATAAAATGGGGGGTTGCAGCGAAAGTACGGCTGTGTTTATATGACATGTGATGATGTGAAGGCGTGAACAATACAATATACCAATTTCTAACACAATTGTTGAGACGATTTTACCCCTTCATGGTAGTGCGTTCCGTCGAATTCAATTTACCTGAAGTAACTCAAATTTTAAGTTTACATTTAGACCATTGGATCTGCTTTTTCCCGATATTAAAGGACCCCGCGGATCCTGTTTCGGACCGGATTGTCCCGAAGTTTGATCGGACGGTCTATATTTAACTGAAAATTTGATTTACTTTAGAGATCAGGACTCGCGTCCCGTCCCAACTCCCGACTCCATTTTTTTTTTTTTTTTTTTTTAAAGGAGGCCATCCCGACTCCTAGTACAACAGAAAGGTCGATGCCCAAAAACTAAAAGTAAAAAGAAACACACAAAGTCGTTTTCACTAAAAAAAAAAAAGTCTGCAAGTATTTCAAACTACAAAGTCGTTTTCACTGAAGAAAACAAAAAGTCCGCAAGTATTTTAAACTGGAGTTGGATTAAACATCATTTTTTTTTTTTTGGTATAGCCCGTAGGCTCCAATTCTGGAATTTTTTTTAAAAACCATAATTAGAAAAAACAAAATTAGCAAACCAACATGATTAACTGAGTTTTTAGAAAAATCATAAGAACCGAATTAATAATTCGGGTCCGACTTTTTTTTTCCCTGGACCCGAAATGCCAATTCGGGTTCCCCAATTTTTTCCAGTTTTTCCGCAGCGCAGAAACGGTGTAGCTTTTGGTGTAATGCCTTGGACCCGAATTGGGATTTCGGGTGCCAGTACTTCTTTTTTTTTTTTTTTAGAAACAAATAACTAAAATGATAAAATATAATACTAAAAAATCGAATTTTTTTTTCCCTTTGTCAAATTACTTTTTTTATAGCATATTTATACTAAAATACTATAAATTACTTGAAATTATATTAATTTATGTTGATTTACACTAAATTACTTGAAATTATATTAATTTATGTTGATTACTAAATTACTTGAAATTACAATAATTATGTAGAATTATGCTAAAATACGGTAAATTACGCTAAATTACGTATGAATTGGGCCGATTTTGTGGCATCTTTCATAAATCATAAAAAATAGTAAAAAAATTCCAAAAAATAATAAAATTGGTATTCTACAAGTTCATTAGATAACTAATTTACTGAGCTACGTAGATTGAAGAATAGAAATGAAAATCTTAATCAGAAACTTCAACTGAAGTTTTGAGGCTCTTCCCTTTATTTTTTGGCGATTCTGAATTTGGAAAACTAGCAGAGCTAGTTCAGACGCATGCGCATTTTCGCGAGCTTTCTGAAAAGTGGTCATTTGCTAAAATCGGACACTCGAGCGCCGTTTTATGACCGTTTGAAGTTTCATCATCCTTTTTCACCTTCTCAGTGAAGATATCATCCCTATTGATACGTAATTTAGCGTAATTTACCGTATTCTAGCATAATTCTACATAATGATTGTAATTTCAATTAATTTAGTGTAATTCAGCATAAATTAATATAATTTCAAGTAATTTAGCGTATTTTAGTATAAATATGCTATCAAAAAAGTAATTTGACAAAGGGAAGAAAAAAATTCGATTTTTTAGTATTATATTTCATCATTTTAGTTATTTGTTTCTAAAAAAAAAAAGTACTAGGACCCGAAATCCCAATTCGGGTTCAAGGCATTACACCGAAAGCTACAAAGTTTCT
Organism: Carex kokanica; assembly: GCA_025461125.1. Taxonomy (NCBI): domain Eukaryota; kingdom Viridiplantae; phylum Streptophyta; class Magnoliopsida; order Poales; family Cyperaceae; genus Carex; species Carex kokanica. Next base: position 12,292 of record JAJGRX010001047.1, on the reverse strand, counting down.
GCGCTGCGGAAAAACCGAGAAAAATAGGGGAACCCGAATTGGCATTTCGGGTCCAGGGAAAAAAAAAGTTGGACCCGAATTCCCAATTCGGTTCTTATGGTTTTTCTAAAAACTCAGCTAATCATGTTGGTTTGCTAATTTTGTTTATTCTAATTATGGATTTTAAAAAAAATTCCCAATTCTGCCCCCAAGCAAAATCGATCCCATGTCCCTCTCGTAGGAGGGCTATGCCTTTACCAACTGTCCCATGCAGTGGTGGCAAAAAAAATGCATCATTAGTTTCGTGCTCTAATTATGCTCTACATTCTTATTTTTATTTTCAAAGTTCGAACAGTCAATCCGAACCATTTAACATGATCTTTATATTAAAATGTGTTTGGAGACCATATTTTATATTTTTTTTGAATTTTTTACTAATTTTTTAGATAGGTACAAAATCAAGAAGATTCTGGACCATCCAAAATAGTGATTTTGTACCTATCTAAAAAAATAATAAATTTTTTTGTCTCCAAGCACAGTTTAATATGAATATCATATTGAGTGATTCGGATCGATTATTTGAACTTTGAAATCAGAGAAAAAAACATGGAGTATGATTGGAGCATAAAACTAATGGTGCATTTTAACCCTGCTCTTTAAACAGACACCTATAGATCATTATAACACGCCTCTCGAATGATATCCGAAGTCCGAATATTATTATTATTATTATATGTAACAATTTTCTGAATGAAGCATGTATTTGCGAATAATCCGTTTGATATTTCTATGATGTGCTGTTTTTATAAACTTTTCAAATAATTTCTGCATCATTTGCCATTTTTACCTAAATAATGTAAAAAAAACTGCAACTATTTTATTTTTCGTTAACATTATCAACATTTTAATTTATCACCATATTATAAAAATATTTTTTAAATTTGTATCCGTATTATATTTAAATCATCAACTTCTACTCTCCACCGAAATTTTTCCGAATTACTATTGTGCTATATAACAAAAGCTTTTTAAATATCAAACTAAATTTTAAATTGCCCCTTTGGTTCTCAAAAAACACATTTGTTTTACTTTCTTCTATTCAAATTCCGTATCATATTTTTCATTAAGAGAGAAATCAGATACAATGTCAAGAAGAGTCTGACTCTACTGCTTTTTTTAAGAAAAGCAGCATCCTGCTTTTTTTATCTCAATCATTTAAAATTTTTTATTTACATATCTCGATAAAGAAATTTTTTCATACACAAATTTTAACAAATTTGAATAATTGGAATGAGAAAAGCAAGATGCTGCTTTTTGATTCTGTCAAGAGTATCAACATATTACGATTAAAAATTTCTTACATTAATTTATGAGGTGATAACTCGCTCCAAAAGTATTCCTCTTGCTAGATTTTTTTAAAGTAGAGATCTATTTCCTACGTATTACGTAATATGGACTAATTAAAGGTCCACCTAAAAGGTAACATCTTGTCGTTATCAATTGTGCTTTTTGCTTGTATCAAGAGAGTTGGAATGGACTCTGCAGTGTCCTCCTTTTCTCCATCCAATCATTCAAATTTGTTGAGATTTGTGTATGAAAAAGTTTCTTTTATCGAGATACACGAACGGAAAATTTTAAACCGTTAGATTCGAAAAAAGAGAACGCTGCTTTTCTCTTAGAAAAGCAGCAGAGTCGGACCCAAGAGAGTTGGGATGCCATGTCTGACTCGTCACTATTTATAAGGAAAGAAAAGACTCAAGGATGAAAATAGAAACGACAAAAAGACACAAAATACAAACAAAGAAGAATAATTTTTTTTATAGGCTAACGCATATTGATCTACGTTATGGATTCAAATTTTTTATTTGAAAGTTTTAACAGTTAATCTGAACAGTTCAACATAGTCTTCGTATAAATATATTTTTGCATATTAAAATTTATATTTTTTAGAATCTTTTTACTATTTTTTTATATGGATAGAAAATTATTTGGTCTGGAAATTCTAAACCATCCAAAAACAATAATTTTCTGTCTATCTAAAAAAATAGTAACTTTTAATAATGTAAAATCTAATTTGCAAGTACATATTCATATGGAGATCATGTTTGTAACATTATGCAAAATGAGTATATGAAATTAGTAACTGAAAGTAATGTACAAAATGTTTGAATGTATCTTTTAATAAAAATATGTAACATTAAATAAACAAATGATATTTTCTGAATAGACGAACATGATAATTAAGTTAATTTAAATTTTAGTTCGATAAACAAATCATCTGAAACTATATTTGACCGAAATAATACTTAGAGTTTTGAAATATTCAAGTTTTATGAAAACAAAAATGAAAAATTTAAGAGATTGTAATATTTGAGAATCTATCAAACTGTATATATAGTTAAATATTAGTAAATATATAATGAGTAATAGAACATTTATACATGATGATATTTATAAGTTTGTTTTATTTAATTTATGGGCTGATTCACAAATTTTGGGAAATTGAAGGTTAAATATATGAAAATGCAAATTTTAATTATCAAATGGCATAATGCCACGCGGTGGTCACTGGGTGAAACACCCACCTGCTTAAATTCCCTTAATTAAGGGATTCCTTCTCTCTTCGGAAAAGAAAGAAAAATAAGAAGAAAAAAAAAAAGTAAAATCTAAAAACGAAAGAAAGGAAAAAAAAAACAAGAAAAAGAAAAGAAAAGAAAAAAAACAACAGAGGGGTTTTCGTCCATCTCTCTCCCTCGTTGACAGATACGATTGAATCAATGGCTCTGTGTGCTCTCTCTGTTTCTCAGCCGTGTTGTGCGACTACGGGTATCTATCTCTTTTCTCTTTTCTATTTGATCTCCTGATCCAATTAAGGATCGATAAATCTTGATAAATGAATAAGCAAGTCCTACTGTGTTGTGAATTGAGTTAAACAAGTTGATTGAATGAAAATTCTTCTTCTTCTTCTTTTGTTCTCCTTATAGGGTTTGAACCCGTTAGTCATGATTGGCTTCGATACTAGTCACCTTAGTGGTGCTATACCGAGTTGGTACTATCTCTGACCATCTCAAGCTTGTTGTGCTTGTTATTATTATTATTATCCTAGAGACTTATTTACAAGAAAAATATTATATAAAGGATAAAATTGCAAAATTCCTTAAATTGATAATTTGATCATGTTAAAGGGACTAAAGTGACTAAGGATAAAATATCAATGCTAGGCTAGCCGTGAAAGTTAAAGCTAAATGAATTGAATGGACTTTTGAGTTGGCTGAGATGAGAAGTAAAATGAGTTGAGTTTAGGCTTTATCAGAAAAATTTACTAACCAACTAGATTTAAATCTGAATTTTGATCACTAAATAAATAATAATTATATAAAAAATATAATTCAGAATATAATTAAAACTTTATTACCCGGAGCTACAAAATGCGGACCTAAGGCAACTTCCCGTCCTAAGCACAAGAATAATCGGTTAAGCTTGCCCCAAGTTACGCCGGTATTCCTCTGCCTGCAGGCGCAACCGTGGTAGAGGTTGATGTAGCTTCTTTCAACAATGGTAGCAAAATAATAATTTTACTATGAAGAAAATATTTGTTTGTGGGAGAATTGAAATTGAACTTTATGAATTATAGAGCTAAGAGAAAGAAAAAGAGAATATGTGAAATATTGGATAGATGGATATTTTGTTCTCCAAATATCATGTGTTATTTATAGGCAAATATATGCATTCATGACATTAAATTCATATTCATTATATATATTACCGTTTGAATGTTTTAAAGAAAATGAACGTTGAGATTGATGAATGAAACTCAAACGGCCAAATGATTTAATTGCTTGTAAAGGTGCTTGTGCAAGCTATATGTTTCAATTGAATAATTCTTCAATTGATTAAAATAACTAGTAACGGAAGAAATTTGAAACGGTATGGGTCATGAACAGCTCAAATACAAAATATATTTGATTCGATCTTTTGTGGCAATGGAATAGAGAGCTTTCGTATGAAAATTGGATCATACAATTAATTCACAAATAGCTCCATAATTCATAAAGTTAAAAGAACGTTAATATTAAAATAAATATTTATTTTCATAAATTTTGAGTTTTCAAAATAAATTTCTAACATTTTTACCGATTTCCCTATCTAAAGTTCAAATATGAATTGTCCATCAAAATTTTAATATTTTTAAAATCTCCCCATAACGAGTTTAATCTAAATTAAATTTGCATTAGAATTCCATCATATATCTATTGTAGAAAAATTCCCTTCCTTCTCATTGCCAATCCACAGTATAATGTAGTTTGTACTTTAATTACAAACTAATTATGAAGTAGAGTTGCTTCAATTTCTGAATTTGGATGCAAACCTGTCGGAAAACTGCTTTTTGAGGGTGTGATTAAAGTTGCTCATTTTTTATTTGTAGTTTAGTGATTAAAATTGCCAAGGTTTTAAATAGCGTTTATAGCGTCATAAAAGAAATACTACAAAAAAAAGCTATAGCGAATAGTGTCTCTATAGCAGAAACTATGTCACATAGCGTTTTTTTTCTTTACATTCCGTATATTCAATATTTGTATTTTTTGATAAAAAAAGTCAGAAGCCCATTTTCATTACTGAAAATGTTAACTTACAGAACCATGACAAAGTCTTAAAGCAAGTAGACTAATATGACCCTAGAAACCACTAACCAAAAACACATAATATCTAGCAATATCAACTGCCCAACACAAAAACTAATCATATCAAAAACATACAGAAGCCACACACAGGGCTGAAAATAAGTGCAACACAAAAAAAAAAAAAGAAATCTTGTTCAGTAGGTCTTCAAAGTGCTTCCACTGTTTCATTCAATATTTGTACTAAATATCAACATTATCTAAAGTCTCATAGAACAATAAATAACACAAAGTAATTAAGAAATTATAATATTCATATTGAACCCGTACAAAGTCCAAATTACGGTTCAAAATATCCATAGTAATATCATAAACTATCGATCTTTTTCTATTCAAAATATCTTAAGCATCATGATTCATGACATAATCTATTTTTTTTTCTATTCAAATTTCAAAATAACTTAGAATTAATACCGGCGATGGGTTTCTTATTTCGCCACAAGGGTTTCCCAATTTCAAATTGATTTATCTGTAGTAAGAATTAATTTGACTTTTTTGGGTCTTTATTTAATGCCCATATAAATTATTTAAAAAATGGTCAGAAGTAAAATTGTGTAGACTCTTGCCAAAATAAGAGAAATTAATAGAGAATATAATATTGATTTCTCGAAGCATATTTCCATTGTCATCCTCATCCCTTTGGTGTATTGAACTGGATAAGAATAAGGTACGGGGCACTATAACTTTCTTCGCATTTGAACTAAAAGTTTAATTTGTTCCAAGTAATCCGCCAAATCCTTGTGGTGTTTTTTTGTTGACACGAATTCTAAATTTCTACTTTTATTCAATCATGTTTTTTTTTTGAGTAAAATTTTTATTCAATCAAGTAAATTTTAGTTTAAAAGAAAAATAAAAATCATATAAAATTTTCTTTAATGAAGCTGGCTTAGACCTTTTATCAAAAAAAAAAAACTTATAAAATTAGCCTCTTCAGTAAAACAGGACGACGAACTCGGAAAAGCCTAGAGACTGAAAGGAATGGAGCAGAAGTGCATTTTTGTCTACATAGGAGGGAAATCTGACCTAATTACCTACTGTTCTTTTGCAAGGTTTATCTTATTAATTAGTTTTTGTCTACATAGGAGGCCTATCATGAAATGCTAGTGAAATATAGAGAAGACCTAACAAGGGCATTGCAGGAGGCGATGGAGTTTATTCGCCTCGTTGAGACACAACTCAATTCCCTTTCCCTCTCAACTGGTAATTGCTTGGAAAAAGAATAGCATTTATTAATAATTATTCCTGTGCTCGAACTGGTTCTTGTATGTTCTTTTAGCATGCTGTTATACTGGATTATTAAGTTGGACTACTAATAATACAAAACCACTTTTCCTTTTTAGATTTCTTGGCATTTTTTGTTACATGTTTTGATCCTTTTATGAAAGGCATGTTTAATTAGTTGCATTTTAGGGTTTTTGAGAAATCATTGTGTTCTATTTTTGTTAGCTTTTGTCATTGAATTCGAAAACTTCTTCGTTTTCTGAATCTCCTGAGGAATCTTATTCCTCATCTGAAGAAGCAGTCTAGATCAGCGGATTTTGGACTGATCTTTTTGCTATTTTAATAGTTTAATAATATTGAGACTTAAGTTCAGATGGAAAAAGAGAGCGGTTTTTAATAATAGTTATTTCTACTTTCTTATCTGTTGCCACTTGGCAGTATAATTGTTCTTTGTTTGCGTTTCGTATTTAATTACTGTGGTATGATTCTGAAAACTAGACTGTGTCTAATTCTGAAAACTAGGCTTTTTGAAATGTTTTTTATTTAAAAATCTGACAGAGTTGAGGTTCCAAGGCAAGAAAATGTTTTTGCCTCGAGAATAATCACTGAGAATAATTTATTTTATCTTTGGGTTTTCTTGATCTTTGGGTCAAAGGCTCACATAAGATTATGAAGATCATTTATTTTTGTTCGAAAAATCATGTACTGATATGTAACATACAAAAAAAAAATCATGTACTGATATTAAACCCTTCTCTGTTATGTAACCCTTATGGACATTGGTGCAGCTTTTCTTGTATTTTGAGGAGAATAACATGTACTGTTATAAACAAAAAATCATTTACGAGGCTTAGTTATATGCTCCATGTACATGCACATTATTCCATGTTTAGCCCTCTCTTTTCAGCTCACATAAAAAATTATTATATTCATCATCTTTTCATGCTAGCATTGCTCGTATTTAGTTCCATGTAATTTCATGTAAAAATCATTGTTTATTGAACTTTGTTTGGAAAATTAGATGACCTCGCACGAATATTATCCTCAGTTCTATTGATCTCTGTATACACCTTCAATATTATCATGATTGTTTGTTTAAACAAAACTAAGTGTTCTTTCTTTTGTGCAGGTTCATCAGAGGAGAATCAAGAGGGTAGTGGTGGAGAGACGAAACTGCCAGAGATAGATGCACATGGCGTGGATCAGAAACTCAAGCATCATCTCTTAAAGAAGTACAGCGGCTACTTGAGCTCGCTCAAGCAGGAGATATCCAAAAAGAAAAAGAAAAAGAAAGGCAACCTACCCATGGATGCACGCCAGCAGTTGTTGAATTCGTGGGAGATGCACTACAAGTGTCCTTATCCATCAGTGCGTGGTTTCTACTCACATGTGCTTTTTAAGTTAGGGTACAATAAAATCTTAAAAGAAATAAAATGGGAAGACTCGTTGAGTTATTAATTGGCAACCAAGGCCCATTGAACTAGTCTCCATTTCTAGTTCAAAAATCCCCTCATAAATGAACCAAGTCAGTACAGTTAACATGAACTTGTTGTGTACAAAATTGAAAGCAAGGTACGACATGCAACGTTTTAGCTAAAAGCTCGCATTGTACCGATTGCACTTGCAAGGTACATCACCGGAAATGACATATCACGGGACATAGGGTTTAGGAGTGTTGAAAGGTACAAGCTCGCATTGTACCGATTGCACTTGCAAGGTACAAGTCCGTATCCTCTCCCACTATTGCTTCATTTATTGATGCAGAGGAGTGTTGAAATCTTAAAATGACATATCACGGGACATATCTCAATTCTAGTGGAGTGTTGAAATCTTAAAATGACATATCTCAATTCTAGTGGAGTGTTGAAATCTTAAAAGGACATATCACGGGACATATCACCATGACATCTAGGTGGAGTCTTGAAATCTTAATAACAAGTCTCTCTCTCTCTCTATATATATATATAATGACTCCTCAAGTCTTTTTCTTGCACGTAAAATTCTACACTTTTCCATGGCCATGGAACAAACGATTCGGTTCTCCAATTTTCAAAGTTCAAACAACAAATTCAAACCGTTAGATGTTCAATCGATATTAATAAATAGTAAGAAAATTACAAAAAATGTAAAATTTGGTCTCCAAGCACATTTTAATATAGATTGAACATCTAACGTTTTGGATTTGTTGTTTGAACTTTGAAAATTGGAGAACCAAATTGTTTTCATAGCCATGGAAAAAACATTTTGAACTTAGCCATTCTCTCTCTCTCTCTCTCTCTATATATATATATATATAGAGTAGAACTAGGGTGTTCCTAAGCTCACCAAGCCCTTCGTGAGCTCGACTCTAAAACCTATCGAATTGACTTCAAACGACATTTTCAAACCGTTAGATGTTCAATCTATATTAAAATGTGCTTGGAGACCAAATTTTACATTTTTTGTAATTTTCTTACTATTTATTAATATCGATTGAACATCTAACGGTTTGAATTTGTTGTTTGAACTTTGAAAATTGGAGAACCGAATCGTTTGTTCCATGGCCATGGAAAAGTGTAGAATTTTACGTGCAAGAAAAAGACTTGAGGAGTCATTAATATATAGAGAGAGAGAGAGAGACTTGTCATTTCAAGGTTAAGATATCAAGACTCCACCTAGATTCGAGGCATATAACTAAGCCTCGTAAATGATTTTTTTTTTATAACAGTACATGTTATTCTCCTCAAAATACAAGAAAAGCTGCACCAATGTCCAGAAGGGTTACATAACAGAGAAGGGTTTAATATCAGTACATGATTTTTTTTTTGTATGTTACATATCAGTACATGATTTTTCGAACAAAAATAAATGATCTTCATAATCTTATGTGAGCCTTTGACCCAAAGATCAAGAAAACCCAAAGATAAAATAAATTATTCTCAGTGATTATTCTCGAGGCAAAAACATTTTCTTGCCTTGGAACCTCAACTCTGTCAGATTTTTAAATAAAAAACATTTTAAAAAGCCTAGTTTTCAGAATTAGACACAGTCTAGTTTTCAGAATCATACCACAGTAATTAAATACGAAACGCAAACAAAGAACAATTATACTGCCAAGTGGCAACAGATAAGAAAGTAGAAATAACTATTATTAAAAACCGCTCTCTTTTTCCATCTGAACTTAAGTCTCAATATTATTAAACTATTAAAATAGCAAAAAGATCAGTCCAAAATCCGCTGATCTAGACTGCTTCTTCAGATGAGGAATAAGATTCCTCAGGAGATTCAGAAAACGAAGAAGTTTTCGAATTCAATGACAAAAGCTAACAAAAATAGAACACAATGATTTCTCAAAAACCCTAAAATGCAACTAATTAAACATGCCTTTCATAAAAGGATCAAAACATGTAACAAAAAATGCCAAGAAATCTAAAAAGGAAAAGTGGTTTTGTATTATTAGTAGTCCAACTTAATAATCCAGTATAACAGCATGCTAAAAGAACATACAAGAACCAGTTCGAGCACAGGAATAATTATTAATAAATGCTATTCTTTTTCCAAGCAATTACCAGTTGAGAGGGAAAGGGAATTGAGTTGTGTCTCAACGAGGCGAATAAACTCCATCGCCTCCTGCAATGCCCTTGTTAGGTCTTCTCTATATTTCACTAGCATTTCATGATAGGCCTCCTATGTAGACAAAAACTAATTAATAAGATAAACCTTGCAAAAGAACAGTAGGTAATTAAACTGACACCTATAGATCGTTATAACACGCCTCTCGAATGATCTCCGAAGTCCGAATATTATTATTATTATTATTATTATTATTATTATTATTATATGTAACAATTTTCTGAATGAAGCATGTATTTGTGAATAATCCGTTTGATATTTCTATGATGTGCTGTTTTTATAAACTTTTCAAATAATTTCTGCATCATTTGCCATTTTTACCTAAATAATGTAAAAAAAACTGCGACTATTTTATTTTTCGCTAACATTATCAACATTTTAATTTATTATCATATTATAAAAATATATTTTTAAATAATATCCGTATTATATTTAAATCATCAACTTCTACTCTCCACCGAAGTTTTTCCGAATTACTATTGTGCTATAAAACAAAAGCGTTTTAAATATCAAACTAAATATTAAATTGCACCTTTGGTTCTCAAAAACACATTTATTTTACCTTCTTCTATTCAAATTCCGTATCATATTTTTCATTAAGAGAGAAATCAGATACAATGTCAAGAGTACATAGTCTTATAGGAGATCTAAAATGTACCTAACAAAGAACCTCAACATATTACGATTAAATATTTCTTACATTAATTTGAGTAGAACTAAGGTGTTTTTAAGCTCACCAAGCCCCTTTGTGAACTTAAATTTAAAACCTATCAGATTGACTTCAAACGACACATCCAAACCGTTAAAACCGATCTACTTCATGAGTGATGCATTTACATGTCAATTTTTAAAATTTTTGAACTAATTTAGTATGAAGTCAAGCAGTCAAAAAAAGATGATTTATAAGTTAATTTTAATGAGTTCATTTTTTATCATTTTTTGACTGCTTGATTTTATACTAAACTAGTTCGAAAAATTATAAATTTGACATGTAAATGCATCACTCGTGAAGTAGAACGGATTCAACAGTTTAGATGTGTCATTTAAAATCAATCCAATCAGGTTTTTTAATTAAGCTCACAAAGAAGCTTGATGAGCTTAAGAACACCTTAGTTCTACTCCATTAATTTATGAGGTGATAACTCGCTCCGAAAGTATTCTTCTTGCTAGATTTTTTTTTAAAGTAGAGATCTATTTCCTACGTATTACGTAATATGGACTAATTAAAGAAATTTTTTTAAAAACCATAATTAGAATAATCAAAGTTAGGAAACCAACATGATTACTTATTTTTTTACAAAAATCATAAGAACCGAGATTTCAATTCGGTTTCAAGTTTTTTTTTTTCCTGAAACCGAATTGAAATTTCGGTTCCAACCCCCATTTTACAATTTTTCCGAAAATCGGTATGGTATTCGGTATGCAGAGCAAAACCCGAGATCTCAATTCGGGTTGACCTTTTTTTTTCATTTGGAACCGAAACTAGCTTTCGGGTTTTTTTTTTTTTTTTGATGGAACCGAAAGTAGGATTCGGGTCCAAGGAGGAATTGTGACCAGAGATAGGGCCATTGGATTCTCATTGTGTTCGACTTTGGTCCAGCTTCAGTAGTGGTGTGGAACACAGTAATTTAAAATAAAAAAAAACTCGTGATTGGTGTGGAAGGAAAGATCTCGGGGCCAGCTCTTTTAGCTCAGTATAAAGGGTATTCAAGTCAAAGTAGTCCTTCCTTTATGTATGGTTGTACTGGTAGGCCCTCTTTTGATTCGGGTCTAAGGTACAAAAAGGTACAAAAAACCGAAGAAACCGAATATAATAAAAAACCCGAATTGTGATTTCGGGTCTAAGGTACAAAAAACAAAAAACCGAATTTTAGTTTCGGGTCCAAGTGCAAAAAATAAAAAAATCCGGACAGAGATTTCGGATCCAGGCCTATTTTTGATTTTCTGCGGCAGCTCTTCAGAAAAATTGTGAAATGAGAGTTGGAACCGAAATTCCAATTCGGTTCCAGGAAAAAAATAACTTGGAACCGAATTGAAATCTCGGTTCTTATGATTTTTGTAAAAAATGAAGTAATCATGTTGGTTTTCTAACTTTGATTATTCTAATTATGATTTTTTAAAAAAAATTCCTAATTAAAGGTCCACCTAAAAGGTATCATCTTGTCGTTATCAATTGTGCTTTTTGCTTGTATCAAGAGAGTTGGGATGCCATGTCTGACTTGTCACTATTAATAAGGAAAGAAAATACTCGAGGATGAAAATAGAAACGACAAAAAGACACAAAACACAAACAGAGAAGAATAATTTTTTTATGAGGCCAACGCATCTTGATCTGCGTTATGGACTCAAATTTTTATTTAAAAGCTCTAACGGTCAATCTGAACAGTTCAACATAGTCTTCATATGAATACATTTTTGTATACTAAATTTTATATTTTTTAGAATTTTTTTACTATTTTTTTTATGGGTAGAAAATTATTTGTGTGGAAATTCTAAACCATCCAAAACAATAATTTTCTACTTATCTAAAAAAATAGTAATTTTTTTAATAATGTAAAATCTAATTTGCAAGTACATATTCATATGGAGACCATGTTTGTAACAGTATGCAAAATGAGTATATGAAATTAGTAACTGAAAGTAATGTACGAAATGTTTGAATGTGTCTTTTAATAAAAATATGTAACATTAAAAACAAATGATATTTTCTGAATAGACAAACATGATAATTAAGTTAATTTAAATTTTAGTTCAATAAACAAATCATCCGAAAACTATATTTGACCGAAATAATACTCAGT